>JAFBJZ010000947.1:600000-1113595 GCA_016785225.1 Psettodes erumei | reverse complement strand
AAAAGGTCATTTTCTGGAATGCCCTGAAAATGAAAAAAACGACATACTATACTATGTCGAAAAATGCCAAAAATGGCCAAAAATTAAAAGTGCTAAAAATGCATCAGAACAGTAGAGAAGAGTCTATTATTAACCCCCCATAGCATTATCTGTGTCAAAAGGGCATAAAAAGGCAGAAAAAGGTCATTTTCTGGCATGTCCTGAAACTGAAAAAAATGCCATACTATACTATGTCGAAAAATGCCAAAAATGGCCAAAAATTAAAAGTGCTAAAAATGCATCAGAACAGTAGAGAAGAGTCTATTATTAACCCCCCATAGCATTATCTGTGTCAAAAGGGCATAAAAAGGCCAAAAAAGGTCATTTTCTGGAATGCCCTGAAAATGAAAAAAACGACATACTATACTATGTCGAAAAATGCCAAAAATGGCCAAAAATTAAAAGTGCTAAAAATGCATCAGAACAGTAGAGAAGAGTCTATTATTAACCCCCCATAGCATATTTTGTGTCAAAAGGGCATAAAAAGGTCATTTTCTGGCATGTCCTGAAACTGAAAAAAATGCCATACTATACTATGTCGAAAAATGCCAAAAATGGCCAAAAATTAAAAGTGCTAAAAATGCATCAGAACAGTAGAGAAGAGTCTATTATTAACCCCCCATAGCATTATTTGTGTCAAAAGGGCATAAAAAGGCATAAAAAAGGTCATTTTCTGGAATGCCCTGAAAATGAAAAAAAAAATGCGATACATACTATATGTAAAGCATCAACTGTGCCTGCGTGTCACTATGGCAACCTCTGAGTGCAGGCACACAGCTGATTCAGATCCCTTCATATAACATCAACTGTATCTTTCAACAAATTCAAGGTAGACTCAGCTATTTGCACATGGCAGCAATCCCATGGCAATTTCTTCCAAAGTTGCATTTTCTAATTTTCCTATGTGACAACATACTGTAAAACTTACTTATTTAAATACATATATATGCAAACCAGTAAGATGAAACCAGCAGACGTAGAAGTTATGAGAGCAATTTATTCCAGGGTGCAGGTTGAGTGCACTACGCTTCCTGATGAGGACACAGAATTGTTTTTAATTGCAAAAATCAATAGATCAAACAAACGGCAAAAAGAGGAATAAAAGAAAAACAGTGTGGTCAAAATTACATGGTTGGTGCCATCATTTTTGAAACTCCTTCACTATTATATTGTAATATCATAATTACCACTTCCCCCTTTTGTCAGAGGACATTGATACAATGACAACACATCACTAGAAAACTAAGAACAAAGTTGAACATGAGCAGAATATGTACAAAAGATGAATTAAAGTGTAAATCAGAAGAAGTGGACATGATCTGCTGCATCGGATACAAGACGAACCAAGGGGTGATCACGGTGGTAATGGTGGTAGCATTGGTAGTCTTTAAACGCCTTCACCCAAACACTTTTCCAGTCAGAGTCAGAGTGGACTTGTTGAGCTGCTGCCCAGTACATGTCGACAGTGCATCATGAGTGCGATCAACCAAAACAGGAAAAGACTCCAGCGAAACACTCACCAGTGTTAAAGCGTGCTGGGGAAAAATGACGAGTGTATCAAAAATATCACATAGTTGTCACTGTGTCGTCGTGAGTATCTTTCGAAGACAAGTTAATTGTTCCCAGTTAACAATGAAGACCATAAAATTATCTTACTCTTGAGATTACATGGAAAATATCGAGAACGGATACATGTGACGCAGGCAATGGTGTTGAGGAAACTGGAAATAGTGTAAAATTTTTCTCAAATTCGGGACACTCAGTGAAACATCTGTCAAAAGAAACAAACAAAAAAACATCTGTGTATTTTGGTAGTAGTGTAAAACACTCACACACACACGTCAAAGGGAATATATACAAAGTGGAGATTGTTCATATTTACACATTTACAAACGACAAACCAAACCTTTAAGGAGACGTGATTCCACCATGGGCTATGCCTAATATAGGCTGATACAGTAAAATATATCAACTACACCTTCCCTCCATGACAGCGACCTTTGTCTCCGGGGAACAAGTCTGACCCAGAACGTGTGGGAAGGAGGAGGAGGAGGAGGAGGAAGGGGCGGGCCGTTATCAGAAATAAATAATCTGGACGTCAGGTCACGTCGCCGAGCAGATTACCACCTGCCGTTTTAGGCACCATGGGACAGACGATGAGCTCCGACAGGGGCGGCGCCGATTTGAAAACACCACGCGCCGCACCTCTGTGAGGTGTGAGAGGCGTTGACAGGAACGGGACTGCGATGGGATTCTGGATGAACGGCATGCTCCGAAGAAGCTGAGCCCTCCGAGTGCCCGCGAGTGGGATTTTAACAAAGTGCAACACCGTCCTCTTGTGTTTGCATGTGTACACTCCTTCATATGCAAACGCACAAGGGTTATATCATATCATACATTCCGGTGAGAGAATATTATTGCCTTTGAATGAGCGTGTCCAGTAATTGTGTTAAACAAAGAGGGAATAAAATAAGACCGGGAGGAGTAAAACTGGATTTATCTTTAAGTGGACTTCCCCTCACTCTCAGTGCCTCGAAATCATCTCAGCACACTGGTCTTTGGCCACTATTGACTTTCAGTATATGGGGCCTCTTGGTCATGAATGGTTCAACCCTCCCAGACTGTGAATATTACTGGAAACCAGTGCAGTGAGTCATGCTTGCTGCTTTTTTAAGTGTCCACAGGTGACAAGACGGCGTTACACACAGATTTTGCTTTTCACAACATCGATGAGTGAGTGTCCTTTGTGTGGCGCCATCCAGATTCTCTATCCTCAGCAGACATCAGCGCATGTGTTCAGGGCTGCAGAGGGGGCGGGGGCTCGGGGGTGTAGGCAAAGCAGAACGCCCCCGCCCCCCACCAGCAGGATGAGACCGAGTGGGAGTGGGGGAAAAAAAGGACGGAGGTGCCTCAGCTGCTCCGAAGAAAGAAAAAGAAAAAAAAAAAAATCCACAAAGCTGGAGCTGAAGAACTGATGGGTCCTGGAGTGGAGGTGAAGTGTCCGAGGAGGGAGCAGAAGGAGAAGAGGAAGGGGAGAGAGGAGGAGGAAGGCAAAGTGGAGTCCCTGTGCTCGTTAGCTGGCTAGGCTGGGCTAGCTCGTTAGCGTTGTCATGGCAGCCATCAGCTGGTTAGGTAACTGTGCAGTTCTCTGGAGTTGATGCCCAGGACCACACCTGAATGGTTGCCTGGCAACAGAATGGGAGGGGGGGGCACAAAGAAATGCAGATGAACAATGACAAATCCGTATCATGACATGCTGTGCTTCTCTGCTGTTCACTGTACCCTGTGAAGTCTCCTGCTACATTTAGTGTCTCTAAACATACTGTACAAATGTGTCAAATGTATTTTAGCATTTGCTCATGTAACCTGAGGAGAGATTGCTGTGCTGATACTGTTGTGTTACATACACGTGCAGATTTATTTTTACACCTTCAGACACCTGCTTTGTGTACATAATGAATGATGAAGATAACTGGTTAGCAAGTTCTAAGAGTTCGTTATTCTTAGTTTAAATGTTAAAAAATAGTCGCAATTTTCAAGTGCTGAAGGAGGTGGTCTTCAAATGTCTCCACAGTCCAAACCCAAATCGCGTGAAAAACACAAACGCAGCAAATCTTCAGATTTGACAAGCTGAAATCAACATGAGCAAATGTATGTGAATATAAAATGGGAAGAGATTATCAGCAAACTGGGGATCTGCACATAAAAACATTTCTCCAAAGCGCCACTTGTAGTTAAAAACTGCACAGGGTACCTTCAGTGTTTATATCAGCGTAACATCATGCAAAAAACAGCTCTTTAATGGCAGCACTTACAATGTTGGTCACTCAGTGATGTAGTGGCACAAAGAAAAAGGCATCCGTCAGTTATGACCAGAATGGTGAGCAACTGCTCATAACTGTAAATGAACAATTCTTCTTTTTGTCATGCTGAATTCATCGCTCAACCTCCTACATCCCTGATCACACAGTATTTCGTCATCACGTCACATGACATCACATCATTTCATGTCTCTAATTTTGTTGACGCAGGAATATGCTGCATATCAATTTAGCAGTTATAGCCCCGAGTCACCATGTGCACATACTCATCGTATATTCATATTAGAAATGCCATAATTACCCATAATCCACATAAACATTTGAGACATCTATGTGCTTGTTTGAATATACAAGTCATCGGCCTCATTTAGTGTTGGTTTCTTAGGCCCATTACTTATTTATTTTTTGGCATTAAAGCAATAAAATGATATGTTATACTGTAGTTCTATAATTTGAATGTGCTTGCCAGTGCAAGTGATGACCATACAGTGTCATGTGACCAACCTTGGAGGTAATATTCATTTCAATGCCACATTATATGATAAGGATGAAAAAGGGGAAGTCCTCCAGTACCTTGGTGTGTGTTAGCTGCTGGTGTTAGTGGCTTGGGTTTTAGTAGCAGTGGTTAGTGGTAGTCCTTATAAGGGAACGGAAGGCGGGGCTACCTCCTGCGTTACCTAGAGTCTGCGAGTCCAGGTCGTCGTCGATGAACTCCTCGCCCTGGATGATGTGCTGGGTGTCCTCGCTGTGATTGACGGGGCTGGTCATCTCCTGCTCCTTCTCGTTGTGCATCTGGGCGTAGACGTTGCGGCTGCCCGGAAGCTTCCTGAAAAACAGTGGAGGATAGGCATCCTCAGTCCTAAGCCAAGGACTGTGGGATTTGTTGTTTTTGTGAGATGGGGCCGTAGATTTGCACTGCATGTTTTAATTCACGTGACTTTTTGGTGAAGGTATGTGCTCGGGATGCAAGGAGGTGCTGCTGCTGGGTAACGTGACGTGAAAAAGAAAAAGCATGCAGTTAAGACCAACTTTTATGTTAAGCCTAGTTAAGCATGCTAACACGCTAGCTAGCCATGCTAGCTTATATCATTAGCTAGCATGGCTGTAGACTATCTGAATAGCTTCTCAACTGATATTGCAGAAAATTCAATATCATGTAATGTATACACCATTAAAACTGCACCATAAAATTCTAGATAACATGATAGACATTTTTACCATCTTGTACAAGCTGCATATTTATTGTTTTCATGCACTGGGTGGTTTTTTTTTACATTTCTATTTGCCTTTCCCAGGTGATTGTGTTGTGCTTTGAATCTCAACTGTGAACTTTTCAGAATTTTCAGACAATGGAGCATGCATTTTGACTTTGATTTTTTTTAAAAAAAAGTGAATATACAAGTTAACTTAGTACAGTTTTTACAGAATAAATTTGATGCCACAATATCTCCACACTCAGATCAAAATGAAAATGATCTTATTTACAAGCCAACTTTCTCATTGCTGGAGTTATGAGGATCCAGGGGCTTGCAGATCTTATCACAAGCCACAAAAAACACCTCTTGTATCAGAGGTTGACCAAAAAAAATGGTGTAAAAATAACTTCTATTGGATCCCAGACTTACCTGTCTGGGCTGACTGACATGGCAAAGCTCTTTAATAACATGACATGGCTCACCTTTTGAACTTGTAGAGGATGAAAGAGCCAGTGGCAATGATGCTGATGAGGAAAATGACTGCTAGAGCCCAAACACCCGGACCTCCAGCTGCTCCGTGGTATCCTAGGGTTGATGATCCACACAAATGCACCCATGAACAATTATGTTAGCACAATCAGAGCAGATGTTTCAGAAGGTTTTCAGTGCAGTATAAAAAGGGAGAAGAAGATGTCAAGACAACATCTGCAGGAACTAACATAGAAAAGTAGTACAAAGTAGAGATAAAGCTGGTCAAAACATCCGACTCAGTTAAAAGTTTGTCCTCAAAGAAACCAACTGCACAGGTAACACAAGCATTTTAAATTCACTGAAGGACAATCAGCTGGACGAGAAAGCACAGCACAGCACGGCACACACAGGATAAGATTCGGATGTGTTAGGAAACCAGGAAAAGAAAAGGCACAGGAATCGAAGAGTGTTGAGTTTATGCGCAGTCGTACAGAAAAACTGCAGGTGTGTGGTTCATGAACGCACCGGTGTCTGCTGCTGTAGCTGTTGTGTCATTAGCAATTAGACCTAGCCCTTGGAAAATAAATCAATAACATGCAATTATCATTCAAAAATAACAACAAAAAAAAAGGCGGACTAAATGAGAAGTTGCGCGCGTGACATCTAAACGTACCTGCACTTGGATCAGCCAGCATCACCAGCACTTGCAGACCTCCTCGCACCACAAAGCTGACGTTGTTGTCATTAAAGGCCTGCACGATGGCTGGAATGCGCTGAAGATGAAAGATATCGATGGAAGATATATTAAATCAGCACAAAATATTGCACAAAGTCATTTGTAAGGTGAGAACCTGTTTGCTGGATATGGTTTACTCTCTGTCAGTGTGTACCTTATCTACAAACATGCTCCTCTTGGCCGGTTTGCTGTCCAGTGGGAGAACGTACAGGTCAGCAGTGGTGGGGAGGCCCGGCTTCACCACAGTGACCAGGGACTCCTGAGGCACACCTGTGATCTAAAGGTCACATGGTCACAGGTCAGCCACATCTTAAACTGATCTGCACTGACCAATGCTGCTTGTTAACTGTGGTGGAGGCAGGCGCTGGCGTGGCTGTAGAGACTGTGTTAAAATCATTTTAAAATCATTTTGCGAGCCTCACCTTGGCGAGTATTTTGGTGACCACCTGGCCGATGTCCTCTCTCCACTCCGGGATGTTGGGGTTGAAGTGGTCCAGGTTCTTGCTGAAGCTCAGAGGGATGACCTTGAAGGTATCTGGGATCGGACCGAACAGGGGAGCGGTTAGCAATCCTCACATTTGGTGTCAACAAGTGAAAGTGAATAACTGCATTGGAATAAACTGAGCCAAAAATCTAGATTTATGATTGCTGACGATTAAACACTGATTACAAACACAGAATTTATTGATGTAGAAACAGTCTGTGTGCACAGGAGTATCTGTGCTGAACGGAACATACGTGTGGAGTCATTCTGGATGTGCACATGTGCATTGTTAGCATTAACAGATGGGAGCAACCTGCTGACATACAGCAGACAGAGATGAGATTGACCCCCATTGTATCTGAATGAGTCCTAGACCAGGAATTTTCAAGCTTTTCTCTCTTCAAGACTTTTTTTTTCAAATCATGAGGAAAGGAAGATCATACCACAGTAATAGGTGAGTCTTCACTTACTGCTTTTTCAGGTGATGAACTTTCACGCTCATAGTGAAATTCTGTCTTAGCATGAACAGATGTAGTAACTATGTGTCAAATGCAGAGCCATTTACATAATCAGACTATGTTTTGCAATCTACATCGACTCAAGTCCACTCTGAGTGTCATTAACATTTCATTGTGTTACCGTAGACTCGGACGGTCCTGGTGTCCTGCACCATGGATCGGCCGTTGGAAGCCTGGACGGTGACGGAGACCTCTCCCGTCTCGGGGAAATGAGTCAGAAGGCTGCTCTGCAGGGTCAGCGTAGGCTGCGTGACACAGAGCGACAACAGGGCGCCTGTCAGTTATCTCAGGTTTGCCTGGAAACACATGTTGTTCAACAAAGCGTCCTTCTTGGAGGGCAGCGAAAATGAGAAGTTTATGGGGTGTCAGGTTGCGTACTGTCAGGAGGGAATACACACAGAGTTACTGTGTTTTAATTTTTGTGGTACAACATCGCCCTGTTCGACCTCGCTGATGCTCTGTGTCTTACGTGCGAAAGAAAATTGCAACAGTTTTCCATCAACAATGTTTTGTTTACAGCCTGTGCTGCTGCCCCCAAGTGGCAGAAATCAATCAGTGCAGCTACAAATAAAGCATAATCTACTGTATTTTCATGTTAGCAAATGTTATAGGAAGATGTTTGTCGTGTGCTCTACCCGCAGGTTGTCTCCTATCCACCAGTAGAAGACGGTCAGGTTTGCCTCAGTGGGGAGAACTATGGCGGTCAGATTGACCTCATGGTTTCTCCCAGCGATGGGAACCACCTCCAGGTGAACTTCTTGTAGAGGAGCTGCAAGAGAAGGAAACGTCAGTCACGGGATTACGAAAGCACGCGCTGAAAACGGTTTAGTTCTGCCTAACCTTGAATTACAGGACGCGTTTATGTGAGGGAAGTCAAATGAGAGAAGCAGCTGAGGCCCAACTCAATTCAATCTCGACAAAGTAAAGGGGTGACGGCGCAGTGAGTCTCCCACAAGAGTCTTCGTTATCAGCTTAAACCTACACAACAAATCCAGCACGCCGAGTTTTAAAGACGCGCGGCGATGAAATAAACTAAAATCCGCACAGACTGAGACATCACAGATTTGCCGCGTGTGATAAGACTGCAAGCATCAGTCGCGGCAAAAGGCAAGAAATCCTGTGCGCCTGGGAAGTGAAAAATGAAATTCTATCGTAAAAAAAAATAAGACTCGAGCCTGTCTCCCTCACAGCGGGAGGTGAGTGTTTGAGAAAGTGAGACGTACAAGAGATGAGTGAACTGACTGCAGAGTGATGTTTTCATCATCTTTTTCTCTAGCAGCCGCGAAAAGAAATTCAGGTCAAAGGGAGCGCAGGTTACTGACAGGTTGTGTGATTTCTGTGTTGTGAAGACGACTCTGAAATAATACAAAAAAAAAAAAAATGTCTGCGTTGTCAAAGGTAGCTAATAATAACAGGAAGAAACTGTCTGGGGGGGCCTTACCTGTGACCTGGATGTACATGGTGGCCTCGTCAAAGCCCGCCGCGTTCTCGGCCTTCACTGTGACCTTGTAAACGCCCGGCTTCTCGTAGCGGTGCTGGATGGGCTCGTCGGTCACCGTCAGGTTCTGGTAAATGGCCCGGACGCCGTCGCCGAGGTCCACCTGGTACTTGGTGCTGCTGGTGTCGCCCTGGTGGGAAGGAACCATTGAGTTCCCGCACGCTGAAACGGAACGGGGAAGGGAGAACCCGATTGGAGGAAAAGCTTTCGCCCACACCTGCTCCTGGTGGACGATGAACGTGATGTCATCGCCAGGCGCCACCGCCAGCATCTGCCCTTTGATGCCGACCTGCAGTCCTCTCGGGGGCAGCAGAGGGCAGTTGTGCTGTTTGGCGCTCTGCTGCCTGTTCAGCCCGCCCTCGCACGCATTGGATATCACCTTCCTGTAGCTGATGGACAACAGAGGACAGAGCAAGCGTCAGGGCGCGGATGCGTACGCAACAATTTCGGATGCTAGTAGGTAATTAGCTTGTCTTAGCATAAAGATACGAAGCAGGATTAAAAGCCTGTCTGATGTTAAAAAAATGAGCCTACCAGCACATCTGAAGCTCACCAATTAATGCATTCTTATGTGTTTAATACATACACAATCAAAATGTTAAAAAACAACAACAATTTGCGTGCGTGTGTGCGGACCCAGTGGTGGACTTGTAGGATTGTCCGAGATGGCAGTCTTCCGGCGGTGAGTCGGGATCGTGCCAGAAGTCAGCGAAGCAGCGGTCACCCTCTGTGCGGGACCGCTCAAAACCATAGTCACTACACAAACACACCGCAGGAAATGACAATAGTTAAAAAGCTGACAAAAAAAGACTTGGAAACTGTTTCAGTTCATTACAGGCATGACGATGGCAACATCTGGTGTACGTCTTTAAATATATATTTATTTATATAATCTATAATACATAGGAAAAATGTGAGAAGAGAATTTCTCCCATTTCTTTCAAGCGTAAACAAAATGTTGAATGCATAGTTTGGCTAGTTTCACCAATTCATTAATATTTAACACAGGTGAATGGAAACTTTATAGTGTTTGTTATTCATGGTATGAGACAGTTTCTACCTTTTTCATTAATGCAAACCATTTCACAGAGTGTCATTGTTTTCTGTGCCATCCCATTTCAAATTCACATGTATACTTTTATTCTCAAGCATTTTATTATTTTTTTTAAATATCCTTGGGTGTTTTCCATTTGATTTCACGCACTTCTAATTTAAGGACTATTTTCTGCTACAGTGATCCAGTTTCCCCAGTGGACCAGCAAAGATAAGAAATGATGTAGTGTGCGTTCTGACGGGCTCTTTCTCTCCGTGGCTCTCACCAGTTGAAGTCTTTCTCCGTGCACTGGCAGGGTCTGCTGGTGAGGGCGGATGTGTAGCTCTTCCCTTTGATGCAGAACGCCGCGTCCTTCCTCTTCCGGAAACTCCGCTCCTGGCCCATGATGCACTTCTCTCCCTGAGAGCAGACGGGTGAGACGCGAGGAGTCATTTTTCAGATACGGGCAGGCGTGCCCGTGTGTGTGTGTGTGTGTGTGTGCGCTCGCAGGTGCCGATGCGTTACCTGCAGGTCCGTGAGCTGCCAGGAGTCGTAGTCGGACTCGGTGCACTGACGGGGGAAAGACTGCCTGAAGTCCACTTTGACCAGCTCCCAGTCTGACCTGTAGCTGATGTGGCCAAACACGCTGCAAACACACACACAGCACAGAAACAAAATGAACACACATGGAATAATAATAACAATATTCACCACACTCCATCTACTCATTTGTAAGGGGTTGAGGTGTGTTCAGACAGTCAGTGACCGCTGGATGTCGAGCTCGGCCTCTGACTGAACTCAGAATTCACCACACACTCTGATTATTTCTGTTTATTTCCCACTCATCTCCGCACCCAACTCCAAAACTCAGACATCTCTCCGTCCTTCAATTTTTCCCGACAACTGCTCACCCCGTCCACTCCGCCTGAAACATTTTCAACTTTCGATCTGTGCCGCCCAGGCGGACTCGCCTCCCATCGCATCTTTTCATCGACTTCTGTATTTCTAGTTCTCTAGTGAGAACGTGAATAAGCACATTTCCAAAACGTTGAAGTAGCTCTTTGATTCAGCATCCTGCGATACGATGATGTCTGGTACGTTGTGTGGCCACCGTGAGCTCCAGCATACAGATAACCGTTACTAAACCGTCTTGCTGCGTATTGCTCATCGAACGGTACAGGCTGGAAAAACAAGTCGAACGATTTTTCCTCAGTGGGCCGCAGTTCCCCCTCCTGTCCTCTAGATGGTGATGTTTCACAGTGCAACACTACCGATGAATACCGTCCCCACTCCTGCGCTCATTTGTGTTTTCCACTTTTTCAGCTGGAGCGCTCTTCGAACAATGGCTCGCGCAACGCAAGTAACCAACCCTGACGTGTGCTGTCGGTGGCCGGCGTCCACCTTGTCGGACTGCGAGGTAAGAGTGACTGACGCCCCCTGCGCCGCCAGTCGATATAAAAAGGGACGTGATGGATGTCCCCACTGTGGACTCACCTGTTCATCCGTCCTTCACCATTAATGCCTTCGTCGGGATTCTGCGCATTTCTAACGTCTTTCTCAAGCTTGCTTATTAAAGGGCGAGTTCACTCAAATTACAAAAACTGACTAAACGAGTTCTGGGTTGACCCTCGGCGCAGAACGACACATCAACTTTCAGCAACTTTTTTTTCCCTCGGAACGACTTTCCTCTTAAGAAAAATGAGCAAAAATGGAGTGGAATAGGAAGCCACGCTTCATGTGTATCATGATTTACTGGCTCGGTCTGTTTCCAGCCGGAGTTTCCGCCAGGTGTAGAAATCCTTCCCCATTGCGTTTGAGTGACAGCTGAAGTTTTAGCGTTGTATATGCATTTCAAAAGCTCAGCACATTAAACCAAAAATATCTACATGTCCAGATACCATGCGGTGAGAAAGTGTTGAATTTTTTTCTTTTTGGTAATTTGGCTGAACTGACCCTTTCTATCGCCAGTGTCCCCATCCATGGGCTTCAGCTGGATATAAATTATAGCGTATTAACGTCCACTCATACATCCAATCGAAATTTTCATCCAGGACAATCAACAGCAAATTCCTCGCTGTTGATTTCAGCGTGAAGTGTAAAAATCAACTCTATTGCTTTGTTTGTGCGTCAGTTCCCACCAGCCTCGGAGTTAATTGAGTTTTTTCTGTTTTTTTTTTTTAAAGTTTGGAATGGCCACTACAGAGCCATAAAAGCTCGATTAGTGGACAAACAACACTCCAATCAGCTCAGCGGAAAGAAATCAACACTCATTAACAGCGGAGGATTTGCTACTTTAGTCGCTCTCATTAAAATACAGAGCAGGGGAGGAGTGTTCGGCGGGACGAGACGCGGGGATTACTTCGAGGACAGATATGGTTTGTCAGCGGCAGGATCATGGGGCGCGACGATCTCGTGCGGCGGCTCGTGCGGCGCGAGCCCGTCGAGTCCGTCTGCTCTCTGATATTTCAGCTGCTGTCATTAGTATGAGTGGCGGACGGTCTCTGCTCTCCCACCTGTCCTTGGCGCTAAGTCACTGCTCAAAGACTTCATTACGGGATGGCGGGCTGCGCCGTCAAAAATCGAAACTCTGTGGCGAGGAAATAGACCCTGGCTAATCTGTCAGACCTGAGCTGCCCTCGACAACCCCTGCTTCACTGCTGACACTCACTCACTGGAGCCAGATGGCCTATATATATATAGTTGCGTGTGTGTTTTTGTGTGTGTGTGTGTGAGACGCATGGAAAATCATGATGAGTGAGTCTGAGTGCTGAAGTCTCCCCTCCTTGCGTGCGACTATCTTTGTGTGTGTGTTTGTGTGTGACCATCTCTTCGCCCTTCTCAGCGGATTACGGCTGGAAGCCGGCCTTATCTCTGGGCCGAGGCCCGGAGCCTGAGATGATGCGACAAGTCTCACTCCGGCTAACTTGCGGAGAGGAAGGGGGGGGGGAGCCATCAAAAGATACGAACTCTCCTCCAGCCCACACCAGCAGCTTGGTTCTGAAGCCGCTGATAGCGGGGGACGACGCGTGCCCATTTCCAGCATCCTTAATTTTGCCCGCTTTCACGCCGCAGATTTGGCGAGGGTTGAGGCCTGTGCCTCTCCCAGAAGTTGATTAGAGGACGAACACGTCTCTTTAACTGCCAGACGGCAACAATGGGAACTTTATAAGTCCACAGCCATGCTTGGCGGGGCTGGGAAGCTCCTGATTACACACCAGAAATGAAGTCCAACTTTGATCTGAAACACTGTTGGGTGATGGGGGTGGGGGGTGGTGTTGAGTTGCTGTCTGATGGCTGGTGTGAGGACTGTGTCTCCACATCAAAGAATAGTCAGTGTAATCTCCTGAAGCAGCTGGTAAATGTGTGAGAAACGCATTGTTATTTCATTTCACACTGTCTGAACGCGATTACTGACCGAGTGCTTCATACGAAGGCCTACAGTGCACAGGCCCACTGTTCCACTGCTTACTTCGTCGTGGCGATAATGGATACAGTGATGGATAAAATGTGACAGCTCTTGTGTCCCACTCTGTGTCCCAGACTCGGCAAACACTAAAACAACACAGCTGGACTTCGGCAGCCTCAGCGTGGACTTGAACTTTAGAAGGCATCATTAGCTTCGGCTTGACTTTAAAATTTATTTTCGCAGAGGAAAAAGGACGGTGGACACAACCGACAGCGGTTGACATTCAGATGGGCGTGTGAGTATTGAATTATGGCAATTAAAATGAAAACAATCCTTTAACGTGGTAGGTTGAATATTAACATGCAAGACAGCATGATTCTATTCAAAATTACACCTAATTTAATTAGGTTGGGATGTTTAAACATTGATATTTTAGCACATTTGCATGATAAAATAATTTGTAATTAACAATAAAATTAGTTAAACGCTAATGGTAAGTCTGACATTTAGCACGTTATCTTGTTATGCTAACTGTGATCAGGAGACCAGGAGCCTGGTGGAGCCTGACAAAGGCCCCAGCGGTGAGACAAACACAGAAACGCATACAGAGCCGCGCCGGCGGAATGAAATGTCAGCGAGGAGAAAAGCGAGACGACAGGGGGAGGGCAGAGGGTGCGCGTGGGGGGGGCCTCCTCTCCCATCAGCCTCTGCTGTGACGGCAATCAAACCCTCTGGAGGTGAGGCGAGAGGAGCGCTTTGCGGGAAATGGGGAGCGAGACCGGTCGCTGTTAGCGCCACGAAATTGGGCTCCCCGCTCCCGACAGACGGGGAGGGCGCTGTGATGGAGGAGGAACTCGAGCTCCCTTGAATGCAGCCCCCCCACACACACACACACACACACACGAGGAACGAGCGGAGAGCGGTTGTTAAGCCGCAGGAGGTGGAGAATGCACCGTGGTTTTAATTTCTGCTTCCGCAGAGCCTCCTCATTTCACTATGTTGTTAATTACTTCTGATTTGGAGGCTTCCAGGCAGTTCGCAATCTATTCAACTTAACCGAGGAAATTCCAATTCATTATTTGCCGACCTAGCGATGCCACTACATGTTCTTCTCGGGGCGGCCGTTTTTTTTTTTTTTTCCTCCGCCAGCAGTCGGGAAACTAGAACATTTCACTCACGTCATGACCAGGGTCTCGTCGCCCGGCTCGCTCAGGAGTCCATCGACGAACACGGAGGTGCTGGTGAAGTTGTGAACGGTCCACGTCCGCCCCTCGTCGATGCTGAACCTGCGGACAAAAGGGGAAGTGCTCGCGATCGACAGCACTCAAACAGAGGCATTGATGAAACTCTTACTGTTGGTTGCTAAAAGGGGCCTGCGGTGGAGTGAACTACGGCTACATGAGAAATGACACGAAAACCCCGTCGGTTGCACAACTGGCCTTTTGAGAATTCCGACAATTTCTTTTTACTGCCAAAAATAAAAGCCAATGTAAGCAATGGAATAAACATCTTTTTTAATCGGCTCTGTCATGATCTAGGAATCGTTAGCATGTCTCGTGTTACTAGGCTGATTCACTCTCTACACTCTCTTCCCGCCGTGAGCATCAGAATTAAGTTAGAAGCTCTGCTCTTCTTTTTATTGGAAGTGGGTGAGTTTGACCAGGCCAACATTACCTGAGGTGGTAAAACCACACGCCGTTTGATAAATAGACACAAGTCACCTTCATGCACAACTGCTGACAACTCCCAGGGCGTGTAGCTTTAGCCGCCCTCGAGCCGCCCCCCTTTAACCCCATGTTATGTGTGCATATTTAATACCCTTTTTGCAGTTTCAAACACGCTGGCTCTGCCTGCTCTCACTGTAAACTGCATACGTGCCACGTGGGGATTTGTTTGTAGGATACACTTAACGTTAGTTGTACTCTGAAGGATATAAAACCCCTCAAGATAACAACATAACAGGTGAGGGAGCAAGGGATGACGTGACAAAACTGCACCTCGCTGCACAGACCATTTCCATCCATAGAAAAGTCACAATATATATTTATATTTCAATGACTATACATCTCCTGGAAATGAGCTTATTTCTCCCTGTGGAATAGGAAAGGATGAAGAAGCTGGGAAGCGCAGAGCGAGTCATCTGCTCTGCTTTATTCCCCGACTCCTGCAGTTGACGGTGGCAGTAAATACGGCAGCGCGACGGAGAGGGGGATCGACGTGAAGTCGGGTGGAGCGTCGCGCGCGGGAGCGATGTGCTAACACGAGGGCGGCGCCACGGCAACCAGCAGGCGAAGCTGCGCGGTTACAAGAAAAGATTAAACGAAGCTACAAAGGCCTCGGTTTACTTCAGGCGAAGATCTGGATCAGATTAACAGGGTTTCAAAAAAAAAAAAAAATCCCTCCTCTGATGCAGGAAACAGGAAGGTGCGTCCTCCAGACAGTGTGTCCCAGAATTGACTCATTGTCTGTCCACTGGTACATAAGAAACCACATTTAAAAAAAAAAAATTTTCAACCGTATACTTCCTGTCTCCAGTCACAGTTTGCCCTGATTGGACAACACGCAGTGCGACCAGTTTCTCTGAAGCATCCTGAGGCCTTCAGACTAATAATTCTAATTTCATCAAACACGTAATCAGCAGCACCCTCTTTCAAACCAGCGGCAGATTGGGTAATTTACCCTTGAGCAAGGTATTTGCTCCATAAATACCCAGATTGGACAGCGACGTGCCAACATCCTCAGTCATCAGATTAACTCTCATTTCCTTCAGCGAATGCCCGAGCAGTTATTAGACGTGGACGCAGTGATAACCAAATGAGTGGAGCAAACTGATGAAGCCAGACTTATTCTACGTCCTACATAAATCACCAGCGTACGCCACGCCATCCCGTCCGGCCGCGGCGTCGCAGCAGCATTTCATTTCTCAGCCCGCCGCCTTCCCATAATGAAGGTTTACCAGCGTCTTGTGCGAGTTGCCCGGTGTAAAAGAATGCGAGAGGCTGATCGGGGGAATCACTCGAGCGCCCGACCGCCACTTTTCAAATTTCCAGTCGCGTCGCTTTCCGAGTGGCCGTGAAACTGGCATCGCTTTGAAGTACGCGGTTGCAGATATCCCACCTCGGCGCTGCGGGAACGCGGCGTAATTATTTTTCTGGGAGTCAAAGGCACTGGAGGAGAGACGGGTACGTGGAGAGTTTTTTTTTTCCCCCCACACGAGACGAGCGTCTAAATGCCGGGGACCTGACTTGAAGGAGCCTTTTAGGTCGAGAGGGGTTCAGAGACGCGTCCAGACTCTAAACTCCTCTTCACGCCCTCCATCTGTCTCTGTCCGTTGCCGTCAAGCTCCTTATCTGTCCTTCCTGTTCCTGTCACTCCTGCTTCTTCCTATCAGGAAGGTACAACCGCGCCACATAAGCCTAAAAACTTGCTTAAACTCGCATCCTCACAGAGTGGAGACACTGCATTGTTTTCTGTTAAAGCTCTGATGCCGCCCTCGATTCGGGCTTGAGACTCAAAATCAAGAATCAGTTCTTCAGTGTGATTAAATTAGATTCTTGGTGATTCATCAGATGGATACCGATGAGCGCTTCTCATCACGACCAGGGGAAACTTCCATTTTGTCTACAGTCAATAAATGAGCAGCCTTGTCATTTCTCTGAGTATAAAATTGTGCAAAATGCACATTATCACTTATATTGTAAACCTATTTATGTTGGTTATAAAATTTTGGACCCAGGGCTTAATATAATATCTGTATTGTTTTTACAGCCCACATTTGCAAAGCGGCTCCAGCACTTCCAGAATCCACGTCTTTCAAAGTCAGACAGTAGCTCTCCACGTTTAACTGAGCGGTGGTCATTAACCCTTTTAGCGCCATAATAATAGATACATTTATTAAAACACCTGGTCTTTTTTGTCTATTTTTGTCAATAGTTGTGTCAAAAAATGCCCTATGTGTAAATAATTTACACCCTTTTTCCAGGAGAAATAGAACTTTCAAAATCCGTCAAGTATTTACCATTCTTATGCAATTAAATACCTAAAACTCCCCACACGGCACTCAGTCATTACCGTAATGCATGTAATAGCATCAGAACGTACCGTTTCACAGCTTTCAGGGGCAGTTTGAATGATTAAAATTGCATGAAGTAGCAAGGAGTTATGGTAATTTGAAATACACATGTGCCACCACCAATGATCCCCATGGTTTTAAAAGGGTTAACTCCTCAGATTCATATTTAAATACAGTGGGGGGGGGCTTCATGTAAAACCTTCCAGGTGCACTTACACTTTGAAAAGCAAAGAAATGCAGGAGGGAAACAGCATCTGTTGTGTCTGTTTACAGCCCAGCCACAACAAACTGGGGGCCAGCTGTTCCAGAAAAAAAAATGATGAGGGATTTTTCACTTGGGGGCCCCGGGGCAAAAATTAGCTGCTGGGAACCGCCGTGCTCCTCCTCTCTCCCTCCTAACCCTGAGATAATACCTGCCCCCAGGTTTTGCTGTGTAATGACTTGATTAAACACAAATTTTACAATCTGCACCGCGAGACCAAAAAAAAATCTACCATCTTCCGGCTGCGTTTCGACTCAGGGCTACTCCTCGAGACAGGGTCTCAGCATCAGGTCAAAAAGCCTTAAGGGCCCTTTGCACACGCTACTAATAATCAAATTACCACAAAGGCAGTTTTCACTTTGAAAAGTCTTTTGAGATTGTCTTCTGGAGACCGGCTGGAATATAACACGGGCCTAACTTATCATCTTCCACAGAAGTGCGTGGTGTAACAGAACGCCAGCATAACTATAAAGATGCACAAATGGGCTAATTAGAGCAGGCGTCAAGCAGAGACATGTGCAGAACATGCAATAAATCAAACGTGCAGCATACTAGAGGAACACTGCTGCTCCGTCATTAGTTCCTTGGCTTCAGAACAATGCTTTTTAGTCGGCGCACACACACACACACACACACACACACAACATCGTTCTCTGTTACGGAGCAGCCGAGACGGGGAGTTATCGGGGGTCGTGAAACTCCAATGAGAGGAGCTGGGGCAGAGCTGTGGAAGCCAGAAATCTCTGCACCTAATGAGGTGATAACGCTACATTCACTCTGTGTAATGAAGTGAAATGGAGCTCGTTTGGCTCATAAGGAGTCGCCTTTTTCTCACAGGCCGCTTTCTCGTATTTTCACGGCTCCCTGCGAGCTGTTTGGCGTCGCACTGGGGCGGGGTGAACCGTCGGGGGCTCATCGATTTCGCCGAGGCGTGAGGGACGGCGATCCGCGGTCTTGAGGTGAGAGACGGACAAGGACCCTTCTGAAAGGTCATTTGATTTAGGCCTGTGATAAATGTGTTTTTGAGCACTGCCTTATCTGCGCTCTCATTATTTCATCCTTATTTATTAAGGTCGACGAGATAGCATCTCGCTCAGCTTGAAATTGTCTGCGCGAGCAAGTGGGAGGTGGGGGGTGATCTTCAGTGATTTCCAAGGGTACGAGTGAAAATATACATTAAAACTGGCCCAGAAAACTGGATGGGATAGATATTAAACAGATAATAATAGAGAAAATATATTTTTCATTATTTTCGGTGACCTTGCACTTTCATTATGACCTCTAGATTTGCAGCGGTCATAATTTAACCCACTCGTACCGATAACTAAGTTATCAAAGGAACTTGCATAAAATCATGTCAGAGTTATGGATGACATTAAATGGTTTTGATAAAAAGTCAATAATATAGTGATCTGCCCCTGTTAAAGGAGGATGTCTCATAGTGGGGAGGACTGTTGTTTCCATGGGGACATAACAGAGGTCTTACTTGAGGATCTTGAGGGGGATGGAGGTGTCCTTGATGGCGACAATGACCCCGCCGTGGTCCAGGTACAGGATGTGATGCTCCTCCTCGAAAACCTTCAGAGTACAAGAAAGGGTTGGGTGTGTGTGTGTGTGTGTGTGGGGGGCACTGAAAATTACTCATTAATCATTCTTTGGTGTTCTTGGTAAAAGAAACCTGGACAGATATTAAGTTGGATCTTCAGGCTGAGCACGGAGGCCGTGCAAGTTCAGGAGGGGTGGGAGGACGTAATGTACCTGTCTCCACGTCTTGCCACAGTCTGAGGTGATGTACATCTCTTCTTTATACTCCACCAACTTGGAGCCAAGATTACCTAGAGGAAAGATGATTAAAGATTTTTTAACAAATTTGAATGCTTTCATTTGATAGACACAAAGGAGACAGGCAGGCACCAAGTTTGAGACAGGAAAGTAAAAAGCTGTATTCTCTCAATTCTGACTACTGGTCTCTTTAACTCTGAAGCCGTTCTGCATCTACGGTCCAAGAAATACTGTCTTTTTAAAAGTTGGCTAAGTTACTGCTTAGATATTCAGTACAGGCGTCAGCTAACCAGTGGCAAAACCATGAAAAAGAACAACATCTGCTTTCCTCATCCCTGCATCCTCAGGCTGACGCCAGTTGTTATTCTACCTCTGGCTGGGAAAAGTTCCTTTTCTATTTCCTCTCCTTATCTTCTTTCAGTTATTTCAGTTTGAGTTGAGTTTCCGTAAGGTGGGATTCTGTGTGAGTTAAGTCAAAACACTGACTGCATAATTGATCGGATTTAGGTATGTGTTACATATGCAGCCTAACCCTAACCCTAACGTTTTGGGAGGATAGTGAAGCATATTGTTATTGAAATACTGGATATACTTCGAGGTCTGCGCCTGGTATACGGTCAAACTCACCGGCACCCATGATGAGACCTGGGGCGGAGTCTTTGGTGTGGACAGTCCCGGACACGTAGGGATTGTCGGCCCAGCGCAGGTGCAGGTGGAGGTGACAGTCCGGCTGCAGAGACACGGAGACGCGTGGACAGAATTTAACGCGAGGATCAAAAGTCATCCACAGCCTGTACGCTGATCCACCGTACCCTGCGTACATTCAAGACTACGCAGTACAACACCAGAGGAGAGCTTTGGGTACTTCAGTTAAAGGACAGGTGCAGTGAAGACGCTCACGCTTGCTCGGCCATGTTTAATGAGTCTTACCGCACGGGTACCTGGAAATCCTACTGCAAATACAGCTCAGCGTGGGGGCTCCGGTGCCGCTCATCACATTTAACGCAGCGAAAGTCATAGAGATAGAGTCACAGAGATTCCTAAAAGTAAACATTTATCAGAGGCGGTCACTGACCTGCGACTGGCGTGGTGTGCTGCTGCGCCGGCGACTAAAAGCAAAACACCATTTTTACATGTCCCTCTGTTGTTCTGCTCGTGTTCTTGTGGTTTGTAAATGAACGCCTGTGGTTTGGGGCTTTCATCTGTATCAGAGCTGTGTCAACGTCCTGCTGATTTCCTTCTGGCTGCAGAGCTTTACGCCAGCAAAACGCTGGCAGGCTTTTATTTATGTGCAGTGTATTAGACCTAGCATTAGCAGTGCGCTACACTGGAAAGATAGGGACATGTTTGGCTCTATCTGGTCAGTAAATAATTTACATACATATATGTGTGTACACGTGTTTATTAATGTTTTATTTAACAAGTGTAAATCCACCTGTGTGCGTCCATAAGCGGGGGCTGCTGCGCAAACAAACAATGACAGATAACGAGGTAGCTTTAGCCGTTCTCGCTTGTCCGCCAATTTGACGAGCGGGGTCACAGAAAATCCGCCATAATTAATCATTAACCACCATTTTAATAATAATAATGTCACGTCACCTATTCCGCAGCGCATGATATTCAAAACAACTCGGTCGAGCTTTCAACCATATCACAATAACTGGCCTTTCAAAAGAAACTTTACACACTCGGCTGCGGCGACATTTAGCATAGCTAGCTGAGTTGAGAAGCTAGTTGCCCAAACACTGTGGCTAAAGCAAGCAAGACAACGTGAGGCTGCAATTAACTAGCTCGTTAGCCACCACAAATTGCTTTCTGGTCTGAGGGAAACGCTAATAAGCGTGTGTTCATTTAAAAAAAAAAAACCCTCAATGACGGAACATATTGGGTTAACGTGACCTTCCACCACAGTGAAAATAAACCTAATAAAGCCTATATTAGCCCCCCTTTCTTACCTTAACACAGCGCTTCCACTGCCTGTTCCCATACTTTAACAACCTTCACACCTTATGTGTTTCTGTGTCACTGCGGAAGAATGTGTTTTTCTGTCACATACAAACTCTGCTCTGTGCGTATTCACAGTCATCTTACGGGGGAACACTGAGAACCCGTGAGTCCTTTGTAGATCATACAGTAGTTTATGGTCCATTTCAACACTGAATTAGAGGCAGATTGAAGGCATTAATCTCCAACACACCTTCTTCAGACATTATGATGAACTGCTCCTGCTCGTACCAGAGGTCATTACTCACAGCCAGTCAGTCGGGTGGCGAGGTAATGGATACAGCTGTTTGCCCGATACAGCGACGCATTAGATAGCACATCTCGTATCTGGCTTTGTCTAGCTTGCTGATTTGTGATGTCAGCGAGGTGATGTGCGCGATGCCGGTGTTTGAAATAAAGCCGCCTCCCTGACCGATAAGATCTAAAGAGCGGAGAGCTGCTTTTCTTTGCCAGGCCCATTACGGTGAGGTATAGATGAAGCTGCAGAGAAGTGGAGGTCAACATGGGAGCGCACAGCGCGTCTCGACAGAGTCTGGAGCCGATATTCTGATAACTGTGTCTGCTTTCAAATCTGTCAGATGAGTAGAGCGATGGTTCAAATAAAGGACCAGGCTCGCTCCCTCCCTCCATCTCCCCCTAAGGTGTGATGTATGGATATCAGACGGGCGGGTGAGTCATCGCTCTCCGCCGCGTAGCCTCGTAGCAGCGTCTTTGACAAGATAAATGGAAACGCAGGGCAGGCGTCGCGCACACATTCCTCAAAGTACAACATTACCCCCCCCCCTCCCTTACCTTTACGTTCACGCTCCTGGTCAGAGTAACATGGTCGACAGGTCGCAGTATTTAGACTGATTCCTGGTGCGACATTATAGCGTGCAGAAACCGAGTTTGAACACATTGTCGAAATAGGAAAAGAGAAATCATCCCCATAATTCACGCGTGGTGTCATCATTTAAATGCATAGAGCAATTCACGGTGCTATATATCGGTCATATCACATGAAGTAACACGCTCTGGACATGTGTTACAATGTAGACGGGTGTGTGTGTGTGTGTGTGTGTCCGCACTTACTGCTTTGCAGCTAACCGGCTTGCCGTTCATGTCAGTGGTAGGCGGGGCCAGGGGTTCCCAGTCTCGGCCCTTGTTGTAGGTGATGAGGGTTGCCACTTTGCCATCGATCTTCTGATTGGCCAGGAAGACGCCCTTGATGCCGCGCACCTGGTGGGACAAGGCGGACTTACAGCAGCTGGGGACGACCTTGCAAAACTTTGCCTGAAGTTATGCTATCATGCTATATTCATTAAGTGGGCAAGAAGAGAGGTAATGTTGCCTGAGTCAGAAAGAGATACTGTACATACACTGTCATTAGTCACCGTAACTGCTTATACAGCTCAAAGTAAAGCTTAAGTGGAAAAACTTCTGTTTGTACTGGACTGAGCAAGAATCGTGTTTTATTTCTTGTTTTACCACTTTTTATTCTAAAGAGAATAAATGCGCTATATCTCCTTTCCAAAATGTTACGCAGTCTCGCTTTAATCCGGCAACCGGGAATTAAAATCGTATTTTCCTTAACGCGAGCCTGAAAAGACGAGGTGAGAAGTCTGCAAAGGTCACAAAGAGTCCAGACATAAAGCTGCAGGAGCTGGGCTGAAACTTTACCTTGAACCACCGAGCCAGACGCAGAATATTAACCGGAACACAAGGAAACGCTAATTACCCACGGTGCAACGGGAGCGAGGCAGTGACTCAGCGTGCGCAGGGACGTGAATGTTTCATACGCTGAAATCAATACATGCTGCGTGGGTTTTTGCAGCTGCCTCCGAAGCTCCGACATTAAACAGCGAGACGCCGATGAGGAAGGCGCCGGGCGGACATTGAGACAGGCAGTGTCTCCATCCCCCCCCGCCGAGCTCCGTTTGCTATCTATTATGTAGCACTGATAATTATGGAGTGAAAAAAAATGTAATTGTTTAAATCAAAGTACATAAGCCTGCGTGTATCCTCCCAGGATTCGTGGCTCTCCTCCTTTCCCTCTGCGCTTTTTCGTCTCGGCACTTCATCTTTTCTCTCCACTCTCTGCTCCTTTTGCCTCGAGTCTCCATCGTCCCCGTGCATGTTGTTCCTTTCTCCATCTCTATCTACAGCATGTGAGTGCAGCCCCGAGCGAGTGATGAGAGAGGAGGAGGGGGAAATGAATTCCACAGTTCGGGCCTTTTCTTTCTGGTCCACCGCGTCTTCTCTTCGCCGGCGCTCGCTCTTTTCTCGTTCCTCCTCCACTTGTGTCGTATCCTCTGTGACCGTTTAGAGACCAGAGGGCCTGCACAGTTTCTTTCAGCTTCGCGCTTATCCGCCACCACACTCCTGAGTCCTTGAACAAAAGTGGTCAGGATGAATGCGAGATTGCTTTCATTAAAAGACAACTCTAATTGCCGAATGCCAATCCATTCAGGTGGAGGAGGCTCCACAGAATCACCGTGTCTGCTCTATGAAAGAACATACGCTGAAGCCCTGCCCCAAAAAGTGATTGTCCCCGATCATGGCTCGGCAACCTGAGCCAACCCCCCGCCGAGCTCTTATTTGCGACTCAAACAATGAGACTCTGGACGGAGACGAGTTTCCCTCCCGCGGTGACAGGATATGGAGCCAGAGGAAGAGATCGGAGGAGAACCCGTGTTCCGCCGCACTGAGTGGAGCCACTTGAGGCTGGTCCGATTAGGAGTGGCTCCCGGGCCAGTCCCTGCGGGGGTATTGCCGGCCTACCCCCCACGCTGGGAGGAGATCGAATGACTGACCCGAAACTCGCTGGAGGGGACCGCCAGTCTGGGCTGGACGTGCACGGATGAACCGGTGCACGCGGGCGACCGTGACGCATCTCCTGCGCGCCGCAGGAAATTCTTTTTCGCAAATTCAGGGGCCGCTCCCTCCCTCCTGTCCCCTCTTGTTCCGGCTCCCTCTGAGCCGCAGGCCTCCGTGTGAAAACCCAGTGTGTGTTTTTTTTTTTTTTTTTTGAAAGCGCTGTCGCTTAACTGCCAATTTGTGGTAATGTCACACTGAGACTGAAATAGCAGAGTCTTCTGAGAGATAGCTGCCTCTTCTCATTGTTAATGAAGACAAGATGGGGCTCACACAAAGTGCTGAGTCGGTGCAAGGAGTGAAACATGAAGTGCCGGGTCACCAGACCAGCATGAATAATTTCTCTTGCTACGTTCAAACTGGGTCTAAGCGCGCTCGACGATATTCATCTCACTACGTCGCTGAAAGTAGCCTGGCTACTTTGCCCATCAGTGGAATAAAACAATTAATCTGCAGGTATTTAGTTTGCAAACAGGGACACGAGTGGGGTTTGTTTGGTTAAATCTTTATCTTCTTGTCCTAAATAAAGTTTTATAGTATCATTCGATGAAAAGAGCCGAACACTGAGTGCGTCCCTCTAAAAGGCACAGCTCGCGCATCCGAAAGCCTGACATATCTCATTCCCGTGCCGCGGAGCCTCCGCTGTTACCTTAAGACGATAAAAACGCAACAGTGAATTACTCCGTTGCTCCGGGCGACACGTTCTTTCATTACCATGAACGCACGCGCATTTCGACTCAATCTCACTTAAACTGTCCTGCAGCCCAGAAAAGCTCTCCGGGGCTTCAAATGTGTGTTAATCCGACAAGCGCGGCTTTTCTCCAGCTGATTTAGGAGATGACTGAACCTTTTAACCTTTTTTAAAAAAGGTAAGAGCGTCACAGAGAGACTTAGTAACACCTTGTTGTTTTTTTTGTCTTTCAATGGGATTTGTTGACAAAACATAAATGACGAGGAGGTGGCAGCTTTATCCTTTAAGTGTGAGAAAATGGGCCTTTTTCATGATGCGGCTCCCGCATTGATTGGCTGCTCCGGGCGGTCTGGAGGTGTGCGGCCCCAGAGGATAAGGAGCTTACATTTGTGTTCACAAATACCAGCTGATTACATCCTGCAGAGCCTCTTGTCCCCCCACCCCCTCACCTCCAGGATGTCGATGAGCACATTCTCCTCCGGCTGCTTGGTGCTGCGGACGTTTTCCAGGACGATGGAGTAGTAGACGCCCGGCGGGTCCGACTGGTACAGGTTGTACGTGTCCGTCTGGTACCACTCCTGGAGGGCGAGGAAGACCTGGTTCTCGTCCGTACTCACGATCTGAACGTCCTGCGGGCAGAGATGAAGGGGATGAGAAGTTGGGGGTCAGAGAGGCAAAGTCAGTATTGTCTGAATCGGTGGGTTAGGGAGCGACATTGGAGGCGCGAGGAGAAAACTTCAGACTTCAGGGAGAAGGAAGCCTGCGAGAAAAGTGAGACGTAATAGAAAAGGAAAGTGACAACAGGTTAGAAAGAAGAAGTACAGAGAAGGGAAACTGAATCGGGAAAAGGAGAGGAAAATATAAAGCAGCAACGTCTGATTTACAGCAGAGAGTCACAAAGTTTGACAGCAGCTCACTGTGAGCCAGAGACCATAATCTGATAAATCCAGAGTCACAGAAACACAGTGGGGGAGATAAGAGAGCACTTTACCCTCTGAGAAACTGCTTCTGGCAGCTGAGAAAACTTGTTAGGTGCTCCTTTCAAAGCTCGTGAGCCTCCGATGCAAATGGCTTCATCACTCACCAAGGACTCTAACGACGGCACAGGGAGCGACTCAGCACTTTCCACCCCTCCCGTTAGTGATTACATTAACATAATGTTTCGAGTGGAAGCCATCGGAGCTCGGGTGTGTGTGTGTGTGGGGGGGGTGCCTGAGAAGGTGCGACTCTAATCACTGACAAAACACCGGAGCTCAATTACACTTGGATTGATGGCCGCGGATCCGAGCAATAACAGCGCCGAACGCCACGCGCTAATCTCCTAATATTCATAAATGCACTGTTTTTACTGCAAGCTGCGCGCAATTTGCCAGGAAGACAATTACGCCGCGAGGCATGGAGAAAGGAACGAAGCGCCGCCGGGACACAAAGTGAGAGCGCTTGTTCATTTCTCGGTCCCAAATCTCGAAGAAGCCAAAACGTTGGGAAACGCGGCAACAAAGTGGCGATGGCGGCTGCTTGCTGAGATGCAGTCGGGTCATTGATGGCAGATCCAGGGTCAGTTTTACATTCATATACCAGTTAGCCTACAATGAATAGTCAGGCTGCCTGTAATTCAGGTCTATTCCATTTCATTTGTGTGGAAAAGCTGAAATGACAGGTTGAAATGCTTGTGCATTTATGGGCTGTTAGAATTATCCCACGCCTGTTGTTTCTCTCTACCCGCTGCTCCAATGATGTTTGACAACATCGACACAAGAGCCTCGACTTCACTTAAAAGAAAAAAAAAACAACCTCCGTGTATAACTGCAGAAATGCGGTGCGCCGGTCGTCGGCCACGCGAGTGGGAAACTCGAAGATCCCGTTTGAACCCCGCGGTTCCGTGCATATCCGGCTCCTTTTTCCGCCCGCTCTTTGATCGGAAACCCGCCGATGCGAGTTTTTCCAGTCGCTCAGATTGGCAGACTGGAGCTGGAGGAGGGGCTGGCGCTGAGAGGGGTGCAAACTCCAGCCGCCTGTTAGCATTCGGACTCAGCCCTCCACCCACCTGAGCCGCTGAGGGCGTAATCCGCCACTGCGCAGGATACAGTAAATACGTGCTGAAGCATTTTAACATGTATACATGCTTAAACGTTTTCAGTGCATTTATACGACTGGTTTAAAACAAACTCGGATGCAAATAAGTTTGTCCAGCGCCCAAGTCTTAACCCAGCTTTGCGTGGAGCAGGGGAGACATCGACCATTCGTCTCCGTCGGTGTCTTACATAGGGGAATGACACGTTGTCAGTGGTTCCTCCAGACTGAGTAGACTAGAACTTCCATCGTTCCCATGGCAGCGCAGACCGCTGCCAGTTGCATATTGTGATTAATCGCTCTTGAACGTTTGGTGGGACCATCATTCATGGAGTGCCCTTCACTCGCGAGCAATCAGATTTATTGGTAACGCTTTGGATACCATTTATTTTCGAGGCGGCGACAAACAACGCGTTGTTCAGCGTAGCGGTGAAGCGGCCGTCGAACGGGCAGGACGGCTGAAGCTTATAAAGCAGATTAGCGCCGTGAAATGCGACGTGCGATGGCGGATAAAAGCCAAATCCATAAACAGAGCGGAATTAGCGCTGTGACGCATTGGATGCGTGTTTGCGTTATGTTGAACTCCGATCTGTAAAGTGTTTGCTTCTTAGCCCCCTCAGTTTGCCCCAGCGCATGTCACGGATCAAACGCAGCAGTCGAGCAAACACTGTTCTCGCGGCCCCCGAAATATTCAAATCCAATACCGAACAGGATTACGATGAACGTCGGCGGGAAGGGGCTTTCGCGGGCGCTCGCAGGGAGCGGGCGTATAAATACGGAGGAACTTAACCGGGATTTGGCCGAGATGAGAAAAGGGGGAGACGGCTCCGAGGGGATGCTGCAGCAAACGGAGGCCTGGAGGACGGCCTGGAAGATGGTTTGAGAACGCAGCGGGTGCCGCAAAGACGCTTCGGCAGGGAGCGTGCTTTTTTCCCACAGTAACCAAGGAAACGCGGTAACGTCCTGAATTCGACAGTGAACTTTTTCTCAACTTTTAATACTTCTGACAAACGGGTTCTCGAAGCGGAGACGTCGTTTCGCTCTCATGGGTAAAAAGTGTACAGATGGTGTGGATGGTGCGAAATCTCAGCGTTTTGAAAATGTTTGCCACCTTCCTCTACTCTCAGGCTGAAATCCTGACATAGAGGGATTTCTCCACCAGCGTGCCCCTTTATTGGCGCTTGCATCGCTGAGTGCCCCTCAGAGAGAAGCCCCCCCCCCAACCGCCATCCATCCATCCATCTCTGTCAGGGCTCAGCAGGGCCGCGGTCGACCCAGACACAAGGGCGGCGGCGGCGGTGGGAGTGAAATATCAGCAACGGCGGGTCCCAGAGGCTGCACGAGAAATAACAAAAACCCCCACTCAGCCGTTTGGGGCTGGACCCGCGCTCGGCACGGCGTTAACGATGCCAGAGGGGTAGAGCCAGAAGGAAACGATGAGACGGGAGAGGGGAAAACCGCCTGGGCGCGGAGGCTCTCCGCGCGCGTCCTTCAAAAACGTAAAAGCGCTTACGCGGGGCAGGAACGAACCGCAAGAATGAGCCGATCTAAGCGGCGCGATTAGTCAGCTGCTAAGTGTACAGACGAGCGAGGAAACCGCAGTCTGGTCCGAAGGCCAGGCAGACGGAGGCGAGTCAGGGCGGAGGTGAATCAGAGGAGGACCAGCGTGAAGCACGTTACTTTTTACTTTTTCTGAAGACATCTGAAATAAGTTGCCGTCTCACTTCAAAGCATATGTATAATCCACAGATGTACTTTGGGCACCGGCTATGAATCTACTTACCCTCTTACTGTTTATGCAGGACATCATCCATCTCTGATGGTAATTGCGATTCAGGTTTATTTTACGATAAAGTTTGTTATTTCGTCTTGTCGTGACACTCATTTTCCCCTCAAAACCGCCGTGTTTACACGCGCTCGCGACTTCCCAAAAACCCCAATTACACAAGCGCGTTTCCTTCAGCTGTGGGTAATGAAGGCGCACGGCCGAGCCCCCGTCTCCTCGAAACGACGCGCCGAACTTGCAGCAGCCACAAACATTTTCTGAGAGAAACGCGGAGCCACCTGGATTCCCTCTTCAGTCGCCGTAATGAGGGCTTTCTGAAATATGCGGCAGGCGGCACCGTGACTGACGGCGAATTTTCATTTGTTCTGCTACCATAATTACCGCAAAGCAATATCTCGCGACGACTATTGTTTTCATGCCCATTTTGAGTCTCAGTTAAATATTGAAAAAGGCGACGGTGGTGCTTTTACTTTCCATTTACCGTGATTCTGTAGGTTACGATTACTAATAATGACGATGTTGGCCGACCTATCTCCAGCATTTAAATGAGGAGTGGAGATGTCGCCGCAATCCGCCTCCGACCTCAACAGAGTCGGGGGGACGCACACTAGCTTGCTAGGGCCAAGCTAGCGAGGGATCCGTGCGGTTTGTGTAGGCAGATAAACCGGCTTATTTGCTGTCCGTGCGTCGCTAAGCCGCTCAGAATACTATCAAAACACGAGGATTTAATTAGAATGGAGATTTGGGAGGGTGAACCCGGTTTAATGGGGCGGGGGGAGGGGTCGAGGCCTTCGCTTTGTTCTCGCTCCTTTTCGTTTACATCCACAGCGGAGCTGTCGCTGAGTTCCCGAGGCCTGAACGAATCCCAGGAAGCTTTCAGGATTCGTCCACGCCGGGACATTTTTTTTCCTCTGTCGTCAGGGACAAGTCTGTTTGGACCGGACTCGTCACACCCCAGTGGGTCTAACGGCAGACTATAAAATCGCAATATCCAGGTTTAGAAACATTTTACTGAAGGTTTTTAAAGATTGAGCCGCTGAGCTTGGCTCCAGTCGAGTACTTACGGAGAGCTCCATCTTCCAGCTAACTCCGGTGCGCATCAATATTAGATGTGCTGTCTCAGGCCACGAGATAAAACTTGGACATTAGTAGGGGATTTAAGAGCTGCGAAGAACTCCTGCTGGAAGCTAACACTCCAAGCTTTGTGCTGTTTTATTATAGATTCTACTCCATCATCGCCCAGACTTGGCCGGAGAGAAGGGGAGGAACACCTCGCTTATTCGATTAACGAAAAAAAAAAAAAAAATTGGACAACATCTGATGCCAGATTTCTCCTGGCAGTCGCCTGTGACATAATAGCCCCCGTCAGCGTGCTCACCCTCTCTCAGCGGCATTGAGCTCATTTCCTTTCACACTCAAGAGATCCCATTAATCATATTAAAATCCTCATCATGCCCCCTCAGACATTATTCACACTGGAGTCTGGAATGAGGGCTTTGACATGGCCAGGCCCACACGTTCCACCTTTCGGAAATGTTCCGACTGGCTTCGGGCCGCGTTCGGCTTTCCTAAACGTATCTTAAAAGATGAGATCGGTCGTCTTAGCCATGGTGAGCATTTCAAAATGTCAAGCGACGGTGAAAACCCAGGCGTCAGGGGTCTGCAAATCTTCTGCACTAATCGGTACATTGTTTACGTACTCCTCCTGTCCTCCGCTCTCTCCTTCCTAGCTGCAAAGAGCTACGTACTGATCTGGATAGATGGATGGATCTGGATCTCCACACAACACAGAGAAAGAGTTAAAGAGTCGACTTCCCGACTTGAAGATGAGCTTCCAAACTCACGCTGAATACATCGAGGCCTGACGTGAGGCGTGTCAACGCTCCGGGACAGGAAGTCACCGCACTGTAGCCTGGGTGCGCCGATGACTTACAGCGAACGTGATGAAATTGCGTTCTTGGACAGTTGCCAATGCGAAAACCGGACAGTCTCTCCCGTCCACACGGGGAAAAAGGAAAGTGCAACGAGACGACAACTGTCCACATGCAATCATCTTAGAAGATGCAGAAAGAATGTGCAATTCCTGTCAACATCCCCGCGCTTTTTAATACAGCAGTGTCCTTGAGCAAGGCACAAAGGAGTCTGCTGGAGCGGGCTCGGCACTGCGGCGCTATAATCCCACTTGGTTCAACAAAGTGTTAAACACAGGAAGGTGATTACATCCTGGGTGACAGAGAGAGAGAGAGAGAGAGGGGATGGACAAAGAGCAAAAAAGGGACAATTATTACCTGTGATTTCACAGCCCAGTAGGCTGTATGCATGTGTCAGGGCAGGAGTGTGAGAGTGTGTGTGTGTGTGTGTGTGTGTGTGTGTGTGTTAATCCATAACTCGGGTCAGGTCTCGCAGGACAGAGCCAAACTGCTTTCTCTGATGGCCTCTGCATTTTTCATCCCGCAGCCTTTCAATTATTCAAAGTGGAAAAACATGGGAACACTCCCTCTCTCACACACACACACACACACACTTCCTCCTCCTCCTCCCCTCCCTTCTGTCTCTCACTCGTCCCTCTACACCCCCACCCCCCCAACCCCCCCGGCCCCGTGTCGCTCGACCTAAAAGCGCCGCAAGGAGTGACCTATCTGCTCACCCAAGTAAGAGGACACATGTAGGGAGAGAGGGGGACAAGAGGGAGGGAGCAAGCGGGGGGCGTACTTCGGCGCAAACGCGCGCGCACGCTCGTACGCAAACTGATTTATCCGCTGCCCTCTCGCCACGCCTAATCAATTTATCCCCGTCGCCTCGGCTCGTGGGGGAGCGGAGCGGGTGCGTGCAGCGTGCGTGCGTGCGTAATTCAATTCCTTTCACCTTCCTTAAAGAGCGCTGCAGCCGAGGCACAAGACCTCTCCAAGTGGTCGAACGGGAGTAATTCTATAGGCTCCCTGGAGTGTGTGTGTGTGTGTGTGTGTGTGTGCGCAGTGGTGCAAAACTCAACCCCGTCCTCCCTGACAGGGTGTCAATGTCGCCGCTCGCCACGTAAGGCTTTCTTTTATTAGTTGAAAGCTGAAAATATACAGGAGATATCTCCTCTGGGCCCGCGCGCTCAATCAGCGCAGTTCAATAGCGCTCGGGTCGGTGTCGCATCAAAGCCCGCCCCCCCCATCCCCCCCCCCGCGTCGCTGGCGCCGATGGTGCGGGTTCCCGTCCTTGCAGGAGTGAAGCTCATTTATCGTTTCGGCCCACGTGGGCGACGCGGGACGCGTTCGGATCGATGCTTCGCGGTGAATAATTGACGCCCCTCCCCCCCGTCGTGCGTCAGGTGGGTGCCGGGACTCGCTTGGTTGCGGAATGCTAAAAAATAAAACGACAAAAAACGACAACAACCCGCACGTTATCCGGGACGATCAAAGCGATACGTGTGTCTACGTTACCTTCGGCAGGGAGTACTTGGGAAACCTCATCTGCACAAACTCGTTGCGGCGGTAGGACACGTAGTGTTTGGTGCGATTCCCTGTGGTGACCTGGGGAAAAAGGACAAATAAATAAATCAACGTCACATTCTAATAGCAACAATCTGCACAATGTCCCCAAGTTTAAAAAAACAACAACATACAGCTGTTTTCTGGTACAAGTTTGCGTCTGATTCCATTCTCTGCTTCTCAGGGCTCTTCATTTTTCAGACAAACACAATTACACTTCAAAAACAGTGGATTTGTTGTACAGCTGCAACTAATAGCCATTTTCAATATTGACTAAGTTTGGTCTATGAATTGGCCACAAACAGAGAAAAATTCCAGTTTGCAATGTTAACCCCAGGGTGACGTCGTTAAACTGCGGCTTTGTCTGACCGACAGTCTAAAACGTACGCAAAGAGGCAACAAACCCTCACTTTGGAGTTTGCAGAATGTTTTTGGCATTCTTGCTTTTAAATTGACTTGATCGCTTCTCAAAATAGATTCATTACACAACTGCAGAGTAATTTTCCTTTCAATCAATTAGCCTAATGGAGCTCCAGTTCACTGTGAAAGGAATCGCTAAAAATAATGACAAAAGTAGCTCGACCTGAAAAAGAATCCCGAGTTCCACCGACAATATTTATTCAGACTTTCTGGGACCCTTGTTTATGGCGGTTTTAATCAAACACAGCGCTGAGTCTGTGCCACTGGGCTCCGGCGAAAAAAAAAAAAAAAAAAATAGGCCACTGAGAAGCTGCAACATCTGGACTCAAAGCTTTTACTGCATGATGGAAAATAGAATTAAGAAGGAGACATTTCTCCATTTTTCTTTCTCCCTGCAGGTGGAAGACGGGGCGGTCGGCATTAGCCGTTGTGCGGCCGTGCTGCACGCACCTTGGCATTCGCCTCACAAACCGGGACCTGTGGGCGGATCGCGCCGCCGCCCACCCGCCGAGAGCGCCGATCAGAAGCCGCGCGCGGGGGGAGGGGGGGGGCTATGTTTTAGCAGAGGCGGTGACTGGCAGTGACTTAAACAGGAGCTGAAGGCGTCATATCCTGAGTGACGGACTCAGCCACTCTCTGAAACACACTCCCCTGTCACCGCTTTTGTTTGGATAAGATGGGCGGCGCTGCAAACCTTTCGAGCTGCCGCCGCGTTCAAAATCTGATGGAGAACTTTGTATTCAGCGTTTCTATTTTGGGCTTTGTGGGAAGAGCCACCTCCCCCCCCGCTCTCTTGGATATCTGAGCCTCTAATGCCGGTGTTCAGATTGAATTGTGATTACGACCGTCGCTCGTGATTGAAAGGAACAGACTTTGGCTTTTTTATTTTTTAAATGCTGAACGGTGATGAAAAAGTGATGAAACAATGAAAAGCAATTCTTTTTTTTTTTCCTTGTTGAATGAAAGCCCCTAAAGCAAGCGCTATCGACTGTGTTTTCAAAAGGGATCGCTTTCTGAAGACCGGCTGGTGAAGTGAGATGAAATGGGAGCGTGTGTGTGTGCATGCGCACAGCTCTGACTCTCTCAGCTCTGACTCTGCACATTTGGTGCCTTAACTCCCAATAAGCACCTCATGGACCAGGTAACACCCCCACCCCACCATATCCATCCACCGCATAAGCCATTATAGTGGAAGTGATTATCAGGAAGTAGTCTATATAGAGTAGAGGTGACAGAAGTGCATGTAAATTGCAGAATTATAAATTAACTAATGCCATTTAAAAGTTTTGGTTAAAAGGTAAAACTTTGTACCGTACCACAGACTGTATAATAAAAATGGATGTGCAGCTTCCTGGTGTGAAGAATGAAGCAGATGCAGAAGTGTCATAACATGTGTTCTACTGAATGACCATTAGGGGGCGACTCCACTGGTCGGTTTGTATAGAAGTCTATGAGAAAAGGAGCCGACTTCTCACTGGAGTTACGGCTTCACTAAACATTTTCATAGTGAGCTTATGGTCTCAGTCATTAGTTTCATCTCTTCTTCAATACAATACAATGTTCATTTTATAAATAATGCTCCATTTAGAGGAAAGAAGATGATAAAGCAGCGTATGTACCGGGGGGGCGTGGCTACGGTGCGATTGACAGGCAGCCCTGCGACCCACGGGGTCAAACCAGCAAACCAGCGGTCGACGTCACTGTGGGTTGACGCTGTTGCTTTCTTACCACACATTTTCCCCCCTCCATCTGACATCAGTGGATGAGTAACACCGGGTATACTGGGAGGCTAATGGACCCGCCTGTGGTTACCCGAGGATGCAGTTCTCCTCGCGGCGCACGTTCACCTGCGTGCATCGGCACGACTCGTGCACGTTAAGCCGTTATCGGATGCAAATGGGATTCAGCTCTCGCGGCGTACAGTGCTGCACTGCGTGGCGAGTCAATTATAGACGCGGCCAGATTAATTCTGCAAGCTGTCCTAATTCTTTTCCACTTCGAGCGGACGGCGGTGCTGTGCGTTATCAGCGCCGCAGAGTTTGTGCGTGCAAACACGGCCACAGCGGACAAGATACACAAACAGATACAATACGGACAAACGCTGAGTGATAAGAAAAGGATTGAGAAAAATACATTTAAAAACGGTGCAACGTCCTTTGGACAGACTTTACACACAATAAACGCTAGGCAGGCAGAGCGTGACGATTGTTAATAAAGCTTAAACGGTCGTGAGGGTGTCAGTCAGCGCCTCCCTGCGCACGCCGCGCCATCCGCTGAGGTTCACCTTGACGAATATGTAGTCGTCCTGCACCAGCAGCGAGTTGTGGTCGATCTTGCCGAGGAACTGCGCCGTCACCATTTTGTCCGAGCAGTTCTGGATGAGGCAGGTGACGTACAGGTAACCTGCGGGGGACAGAGACGAGCCATCGCTGAATAAACAAAATTAAGAAAAACTCTGGTTTTACCAGAAGCACTTAGATTGCAGGATATATTTTTGCTTGTACATAGATTCTTGAATATTACATTTTTTTTGTAATGCAAAGACCGTTACAGCGTAAGGATTTATCATATATTTATTCATATTTTGAAAAATAAATCAAACTCAGCGCTGGAGGCGAGCCATACAAAAAAAGCGCATTAAACATAAACAAGCCCATAAAACAACAGCGGCAGAAGCTCCAGAGCGCACATAAAAGAAAGAGTCGGAGAGGAAAAACTGGGCGAGAAGAAAAATTGAGACATCATTTTCCAAACTCTCCAACGCGTGACAGCTCTCCTGCAGACTTACGGCCGCCGCAGCATCCAAACGGCCCGGGAGGGATTATCCTCGCGGACGCACGGAGAGGGTTAGCGCCTGTCGCGGAGCTCGGCCCGCGATTGAATTTCAACGGGCGGCTGCCGCGGCTCGGCCGTTACTCTCCTCCCAGATGGCGCCGCGCGCTCTCCAGTTCGGCAGCGACTTACGATGCCGGGGGTGCGCAGTGCGAAGCGGCGTTTTTTGCGTGACAAGGTTCATCTCGACCCGAGGCTGACTCCATCCAGTCCTAGGCTCTCGGCGCGAAGCGGCGCACGTCAACAGACGCGACTTAAAGGCTTCCCGGCCTCTCCGGCGGATCAGACGTTAACCAAACGGGCTTTGAAATGGAAGTTATCGTAACTGAACGCAGATGTGCCTGCGGCCGTCCAACGCAGATTCACCAAACCACAAAAAGGATTTTCACCTCTCCGGGACGCGAGTGTGCTCAGCAGTTTTTCATGGAAATCTGATTATTAGATTATGACATATTAAGTGTAATGTCACGTCAGCCCGCAGACAGGCTAATGGAATTTCCAAAAAGGAAAGGCTCAATCTGATCCTTTAAATTACAGGGCAACGTGCCTGTTAGATTTTTTTTGTATTTTTTTGTAAAGATGGGTTTACTTTAGCCTGATGCTAACGATGAAGGAGCCACCTAAACTGGGCAAGAGGAACAAAAAAAAAAATCCTGTCACCGCTCTTCCGATCAACTCGAAACTTGAGACCACAGGAAGCGCAGTGTCAACTTTGGTGTTTTTTTGGATAACCCTTACCCAAAAGAAAATGCTGAGTTAGCTTTTGAGATTGGCCCTTGGTTGTCAGAGGCTAAAGAACAGGAGCAGCCAATGAGGAGAGCTCACTTCAGGGGACCAGAGGCTTTTCACATTAGCGTCTTTAAATATCTGTCTGTCAACACAGCGCCTCGTTAGAATAAAAAGCACCAGAGAACATTATCAGACACAATGAACTCAATTCGGCACTCTTCATCGGCTCTGCGCCTCTCTTTCTCATCTTCATCTTTTTTTTTTTTTTTTTTTCCAAGGAGGTGTCTGGTCTGACAAATGGAGTTGGCTAATTTATCGAAAAGCCCGGACGTTTAATCAAAGCGGCATGCGGCGGCGAACTCATTAAAAAACTATTACGCCGGGCTAAGCGTTCTCATCCGGCGCGTGGCACAGACGCTTCTTCATGTGCCGCCCTCGCTCGGCCTGCGAAACGTTTTCCTGCACCTGCTCAGCTGGAGCGGGAGGAGATGAGGAAAACTGCGAGGAGATAGCAGCTGTGAAGAGAAAGGAGAGCGAGCCCTTGAATCATTTTCTTCAATTGTACTGAATGCATGCGACCAAGCATTAACATGTCTGTGCTATTAGGTAAGCTGGTGTGTGTGTGTGTCTGTTTGCGTGTGTTTCCATGTGTATGTCCTGGCCCGTCTCTGCACGAGCGTAACGGTAAAGTGCGTGAGCGCTTGCGTGCGTCGACAACGAACCGGGCGACACTCGCGCTTTCCTGCACATCAGTCTCCCTCGTGATACACCCACACTCTCTCTCTCTCTCTCTCTCTCTCACACACACACACACACACACACACACGCACGCACCCCCTGCATGACTCCCCTCGCGCTCGGCTCATCGATCAAATCGACCGCTCCCGTTCCTTCTGGAGCCCCGTCCCGCTCGTCAGCCGGCGGTCCCGGGGCGCGCCCCCTCCCCTGACCCCTCGCCTCTTCGGACAGTCCCGCAACTCTGCGCTCGTCTTCGTGGCATGAGAGCGATGAGTGTGTGTGTGTGTGTGTGTGGGGGGGGCACAGGGCGCACAGATTGGTATGGCATGCCTGATCGCTCCAGCCCCCCCGACTATCTATCTATCTGTGCACAGAAGCAGGAAAAGGGAGGTGGAGGCGGTGGTGGGGTGGGGTGGGGAGGGGAGGGCATCTGGTGCTGCCTATAGCACCAGGAAGAGCTCTCATACCTGGGCAGCTGGCCCAGAGAGACTGCCTCTTCCAGTTCACTCTCCACAAACACAGGCAGCCTTGTCCAGCTTTCACATTGCAGGCAGCATCTCTCGCTGCGTGGGTGAAGAGACCGACCGCCTCCTCCAGGGACTCCAGAAGTGTTTGTTTGTTTGTTTACTAGACTTGGGGGGGGGTTATGGGGGGGGTGATGGAGGAATAGCACAGCACTGCAAAAATAATAAAACATATCCTTCACCGTGCCCTTCACTATCTGTCACTGACTTTGCCAGCTCAGGTTTATTCAGAGTGGGAGGATTATGGGTTGGGGAGACCCAGAGGGGGTGAGACCAGAACACACACACACACACACACACACACACACACACACATGCGTTGACAAACACACACACACACACACCCTCAAATATACTCTATTACCCTGTTGGCCCCTTGGCGGCGAGTTAAGCACTAACCTGCCCGTCTGCCACTCAGCTGATATGATAATCCAGATTTGCCCTTGTTGCCCCGGGGGCTCCTGACTCCCCCTCCTTAACATACCCCACAAGGTCGACCATTCATCTCTTCTATTACCTGCATTTACACTGCGGGCGACGTTTGGACCATTACTGGCGTGACGGGGAGAAGGCGTGTTATATTTCTCCAGGTTCAGGGCCGAGTGTACGACAAAGCCGGTCAGGATATGTGGGAAAACTTCCACGAGTTTGTTTCGAAGACAAAGTGTTTCCTTGCAATGGCTCGCTTGAAGTTTGCTGAAGTCCGCTTGCTCGGGTTGTAATCGGTCAACGTCAAAAATCTCCATAGATCTCACTAAAGCTCTAAATCTCTGCGAAAGTTTCGCACCCGTTCGCTTTGCATCTGCCACCAAACCCTCGAAGTGCAATCCGTTCAAAAAAACTAAAAATGAATAGATTCTGGTCTAAGCTGGAGCAGGAAACATCAGCGTACCTCCGCTCGCGTCCCGCATTTCCATGTGCACCAGGTCGGGGTCCACATCCACGCCGGACACAGACCTGCAACGCAGAGGGGGATTCCAGTTAGTGTTATGACAGGGACGGCAGATTTCAACCAACAAAAACCACGTGACGCCAACTAGATGTGAGGGGGTGTCGAACGAGTCGAGATGTCCGGACCGAAATGTCATTGGTCTCATTTTTCAGGCCCGTGTTCCGAATGTTTGGACGGCTCGCCACCTCAGGCTTTACCAGTGGCAATGTTTGTGTTACGCCTGCATGATTAATGGACCCAAAAGCAGAGAAACATCACACTTAGGTAGGTGAAGGTAAAATATTGAAGATGAGGTTGGACTGTATCAGACGTGCGGGCAAACTTACAAGAACACCGGATTTCTGGTTGCGGTTCTAAAACCGGAGTAGAAGCACGAGCGAGACGGCGGACTGATGAAGACTAAAGGAAAACGCAGAGGCTTAAATGCACATAACTGGGCACATGTGGAACACAATGGGGCGGGGCAGACACACACAGGAACAAAGACAGGAAGTGAAACACAACCACAACACACACACAGTTAGAATGACAAAAAAACAATGCAGGAAGTAGTGCGTGAAAACCACTTTTACCAATCTTTAACCATATTGTGGACGCCATAAGCAGACAGAATATTAAAGCAAACTTATAATAACAGCAGAATTTCACTTTGAAAAGCTGCCACTGAAATGGGGTTATAAGAATCCTTCAACGTCAACATTCTTGTCCGAAGATACTGATCCGTATTGACTCGTGAAAATCTCCGTTTATATAAGAAAATGAAGTTCTGCTCCGGCGGGCCGGGATGCCTTCACTCCGCTCGCAGTTTTCAACAACTTGACAGGAGGGCAGATGGGTTTTTTGAAAACTAATTTCATTACAGGTCCGCAAATGAATCTCACACGCACGCGCACGCACGTTGAGTATAAACGCGAGATTTAAGGCTGGATTTCGAATGCACGGCGACGGACTCGTCGACCCTTCGCTCCTCTTTGATTTAGAGACCCGCCGTGAAGAAGCCCGGCCTCAGCTCTCCCTGGGAGAGTGCCCTCAGATGTACTCCGCCTGGCCTGGCGTGCTTTAAATAAAAAAAAAACCCTCCAGATATTTTATACGCCCGCTCCCCCTTAGAAGAACACTGACGTACATACGGCATGCTCGCTCTGTTTGCCCTTCAGTGGGCAGTAAACTAAAGTAGTTCATCTGATTAGGGGCCTGTGTAGTGGAGTCTGAGAAATTTCCCCGGCCCAGTAAAGACGGAGCGGAGATTTAAAACCTCATTACTTTGCCTATAAAGGGGACTTTATGAGCAATTAGCAGGCCGTGGCGGAGCGAGGGAGGAGCGAGGGAGGGAGGGAGGAGCGAGGGAAGGGAGCGGGACGATAAGGAAGCGCTCCAGGACCTGCTCCTCCCCGTGCCGGATGAGGATCCAGGCCCCGCTCGGCTGATCCGTACCGTCGGTCGGCCGCGCTGAGCCGCGACGCTCGGGCTCCCCGATTTGCCGCTCCGTCGAGTCGGCGGGAACCCGAGGCGATGTCCGTAAGACTTCAGGCCATCTGCTCCACGCGGGGCTCTTCCTTTTTCGAGGCGGCCGGCCGGGACTAATTCAGGCGGCCCGCGTTGAGGTTTTACGAGTCGAGTTGCAGCGGCGGCGGAGAACACGAATCGGGGAATTCTCCCTATTGGCTCGCAAAACTCTTTAATAGTCCTGTTCCCCTGCCCGCCAGCGTTCTTCAAATTCTGTAACATCTTCACGTTTATTATAGTTAAGTCGGTCAAAGCTTTGCAACTTCCCGCGCTTAGCTATTTTCCGTTGTGTGACAAAACTACGCAAGAGCTCTGGCCCGTTGTTAAGCGCCAGCGCAGCCGCACGGCAGCAAAAGGTAATGAGCGGTGCCTGAAAGAGGAGCGCTCTCGCCGCAGTTGAGCGAGCTGTCGCCCGTCGCAGGGCTCTCGACCAACAGGTCCCGCGTTTTTCCCCGGCTGAAGCGTCCTTGACTCAAGCTCTGAACCTCAGCCTTCTCACTCAGCCATAAAAGTGTCGGCGGGCATGCTTGAAATGCAAATGCCCCGAGATTGAAGGTGAAAGCGCGCCCCGGCGCCGCCAGCGCATCATTTATTCATTCCGCTGGCGTCTCCGGTCCGGTTAAAGAGCTTCATCACGGCTCTAAGTGTGTGGGATTTCCTCGTCCTCCGGTCAGGGAAAGCGAGAGCAGACGGCCCGAGAGGGCTGAAGGGGAGGGAGCCCGGATGGACCTGACTGATAGAGAGATAAATAAAGAAGGAATTACTTTAGTGGTGATGGTGGTGTTGGGGTTGGGGGTGGGTGGGGTGCAGCATGCTGCAAAAACATCCTCCCTGGGCTGGAATTCAGCTCCATCCCTGCTCTGCTTTCCCTGCCAATCGATTACGCTTCTCACAACATTTCATTTTTATCGCCGCGCCCTCAAACATTTGCCTTTTGTTGCCACTTGTCATCCTGATGCCAGTTTCAATTTCAAAAGTCTTTTCTTTTTTCCCCGCATTCAGGACGACAAACCAAAAACAAAACTTCACGGGAACGCGTTTGGCGGACCACCCCAAGAGCAGCGCCCCTTTTAATGCGATGTTTTTTTTTAATGTGATTTATATGCACCGGCTGCCAGACGCCTGCACTCTTGTTGCTTTTACGGCCTTTTCGGCCACAGGCGAGGGTGAGGCCGGCGGCCGGCTAGCTCCCCTCCCCTCCAACCACCCGTGTTTACGCAGTGGCGCGCGTACGAGCCGTTTTGCCGGGGGGGGGGCTCCGGAGCGGGTCGCGACCTCGCGGCCTGCGCAGGCCTGGACGCCCGAGCGCGCGTTCGCTGCAGGGATGCTTCACCTGAGCCAAATCAAACAACAACAGGTCGGGTTTCAGATTAAACGTACACTGTTAAATAATCATTCGATGTCCTACTTCCTCGATGCTGCGTCGGCCAGACCGTAAAAAAAAAAAAATTTTTTGCTGGATTCAACTTCAGGTTGGAATAAAATCCAGATGTGAGAAGGAAAATGCCGGTGAACCTTAACGGGTTCGGGAAATATGCTTAGGTGTTTTATTTCCAAAAAGAGGGATGAGGATATTGAGATCGTTGGCAGCTGTTGCGGCTGAGGAGTGAGCCGACTCACGGAGGAACGTCGGCCTTCGTTAGGAGCCGTGGCTCCGGGCCGCCTGAAGAACCTGCGTCAAACATTCATTCACCGGCTCTGGCTCGGTTCGGTTCTTCACATCCGCCAGCTCATCCTTCGCTTTTGTCTGTCCGCTGATCGGTGCCGGGGCGGATGCTGTCACGAGCGGCGAGGTTTTCGGTGTCTCCCTCTGCCGTAGCAGTAACTGTGGTTCGGTCGAACCCGACAACTGGGCTGAAACTTCACCAGCTCAGCGAAGCTGAGGGGAAACTGCGGAGTCACAGCGATAATTCTTTGTTTGCTTTTCGCGGAAAAAAAAAACCTGGTTCGGCTCAGCCTCGAGTCTCCGGAGGATGAACCGTGATAACTTTGGCGATCGCCGTCGTCGGGGCAAAATCGTTTAGCAATTGTGGTTCAGGGCTGACGCTAACCGCACTCTCCACACTGAACCCAAACACATGACATGTGAGATCTCCTCTCATTCTCAGAAAGAAAAACAAATAACTGCCTTTCCCAAAATGTTGAACTGTTCCTTTAAGCCGTGACTTGGGAGTCCCATTAAGATACAGTAAGTCTTTTCATCGCAGGGGTCAATGTTGAGGTCGCACATGGAGAGCCCGACTCTGTGTAACTTGAGCCTGAAGCACGCTCTCCTTTCGCCTCTCCCCTCCCCACCTTCTCATTTTTTCCGAGCGCGGCGCGTGCGTGATTTGCGCATCGGGGGCCGGCGGTATAAATCAGAGGGTTGCCTGCGCGTGGGAACCAGCTCATTTACAATCGGCGGCGAGAGGAAACAAACTTAACAGGAGCGTGAAATGCCTCCGCCGTCGCATTTCAAACGCGGCGCACTTGAACGCGTCGCCTAACAATAAGGCGCAGCGGGCAGGAAGGAGTGGGAGAGAGACGATGAACCGGACGGAGGGGAAAGGAGGTGGACAGGCAAAGATATCAGAGTTGACGTTGAGGTGAAGAGCGGAGAGGGGAAGGATTGGAAAGCGACGGCACCTGTGTGTGTGTGTGTGTGTGTGTGGGGGGGCGCCTCCCTGGGGAACTGTTTCTGCCGCGGGGACCGCAGAAATATCGAGAGATCCGTCTATAAAACAGTTCTGCTGCATAAACTCTTACGACCAAACTCCAAAATTCAGAAAAATTGGAGCAGAAGTTTGTTTGCTTTTTTTTTTTTTGGGTTTAAACATAAAACTGATTTATTAGCATTTGGGATATGCTGGAGATGGAATTATACTGTTTGAAATAAGTCAAGCAAGAAAAAAAAGGAAAATTAAATCGCCCACCATGCTTGTAAAGGATGAGAGAAGTTCCTCTGTCTGTGGCTATAATGGCCTGTTGCATAACAGAGCTGCTGCGGCGGTAACGCCGGTAAAGCCTCGACTCCTTATGAAACCGCGTGCCGAGGTCTCGCCGCCATCTTGGCGAGCGCGTCGCCTCGGCGTCGAGGGAGTAACTTAACCGGCGGGGGGGGTGGGGGAGAAAACGAAGCTGGACTGACCAGAAGACCCTGTCCTTGGTCACCCGCTCCTGAAGCAGCGCCCACTTGCGGCCCAGGTCGGTGGAAGCGAAGAGCTGGACACAGAGAGGGAGAGAGAGGACGGCAGTCAGAAAGCGCTTGGCGTTAAATCATAAAGCCCCGCCCGAGCCCTGTTACCGGCCGTATCCTTTACAGTGGAGGAGAAATCAAGAGCCCATTTGAAGAAAATAAAAGAATAAACTTCACCCAATCAAGCTACTGAATTTCACGGCTCACCGACTTAAGACTGAGCTCAATTAATTATTAATCGTCGCGGGTTGCGCAGGGAACGGGTATTCGCGCGCGTTGCCCCCGAGCTCGCGCGGCATCGATCGCGCCCAAAAAGGAAGCGTATCGATTCCCCGCGCGCGCGAGGCATCTTCGGTGTCTGAAAAGCGCGCTGGAGCCGGGGGAAAGGGATTTCGACGCGCCGACTTCCTCTACCGCACGGGAAAAAAAAAATCCGTTTGACGAGATCGGAGACCGTCGTCGTCAAGAGCTAGTTTTAAAATGCGTCTGCGTCCGCGCAAACGCCCGTCCGGCTCAGGGTTCACCGCCGAAGCGCATTTCTCTCCGCGCGGGAGAAAAAAGAGCCGAGGCTGACCTTGATGGAAATCTGTCCCTGCCCCGACGAACCTTCTTAATTTACACGTTCTGCTGCGCGCCCGCCCATTATCCTCCAGCTAAATGATTTTTTTTTTTCTTTTTTGTTCTGTTTGAATGGATCACTCCTCGCCTCCATCTGCGGCCTGCCCATATGGAACAGATTAAAGCCCTAATTGAAATTCCTTGTTTAATTATGTGTAAATTATTAAAGCCGAGGAGGAGCCCAGCTCAAACCCGCGAACTATTGGACCCGGTGTCGCGCCTCTATCTCGCCGGCCTCGGTCTCGGCTTTGTGTGCGTGTGTGAACCTGTGACAGCGCGCACGTCTTTGCATTCAAAGCGGTGAATTACCGACAGAGAGCCGTTAATTATTGAATCTGGCACGTTAACTACTGGATCAGAACAAGCTTTTTTTTTTTTATAACTTTATCGGCAGATAGGAGAGATGGAGAAACAGAATGGGGGAGATGTGCAACAAAAGTTAGTGGTAAGATTTTAATTATGTATCGTGAGGAGAAAGGTGCCTCATCCTGCTGGTCTCTGCTCCCTTTCAAATGTTTCTTTTTGTTTACTAAAATAGAAAATGTGATGGTTATAGTGACAAAGGAAGCCGAGGAAACTTCGATCGCTTTTGAAAGTCAGAAGCTTCCTTGAAATCTGAATGTGGGCTGCATCTGAAACGCTGACCACAAGCGACACAGGTGAAATCAAGGCAGAGGCGGACGCGCACAAAAAGGATCCACAGTGTGTGTTTGCTGCGTCTCCGTCAAGACCTCTCCCTGTTTTTCAGTCAGAATATTTCAAAGGGCTTCCAACTTCAAGCGGAGTGAGATTGCAACATGTTTGCAATACGAAACTCCACATCCAAGTGTGTGTGTGTGTGTGTTTGTTTGGATATGGCCGCTGCTCTGTTTACTCCAGTTGCATAAGAAGATTTGCCCCCACCCCCACCGTGCGGCTGTATTGTGGGACGGCAAATCACACATCGAGTTTTCTTCTGCGGGGCGCGTGTGTAAAATTGAAATTTAACGCCTTGCCGTGCCCGACGGAGAGAAAAAAAAAAAAAAAAAAAAAAAAGCCGGCGCCGTCTCCTCGTTCGTTCTCCCGGCTGATACCCACCCTGCCCTCCCTGCAGTAGGCGAGCAGCTTGTCCTCCTCCTTGGGGTGGAAGACGAGCGTGTCCGGGGTGAAGGCGATGGACTGGCGCTGGAAGGAGGAGCCCTCGTCGGTGCTGATGAACAGCATCTGGTCCCGCTCGTTTATGGACGAGCCCACCAGCACCACCTGGAAGAGAGGCGGAGGGGGGGGTGGGGGAGAACGGAGGTCAGAGGGTAATGTCTGGAGACGCACGCGGCGCTCGGTCAGCAGTCTGCGGAAGACGCGCCGCCGCCGCCGCCCCCCTCATATCAATACCTGTCTATATTAATTCCCCGGCTCGCGGTGGACAAACTGAGGACTGCAAACGCATGCGTGGGCACGCACGCACATTTATTCAAGGCCGCGAGAACTTTCCATCAACCTCGCGTTGCCGCTCAGGCGGCGGCAACACTTGTATTGATTATCTATTCCCCGAGTTTTATAGCTCATAAAGCGGAGGCATTAAACTCGGGGGCTCGCCGGCCGACCTGCCAGCCGACCAATCGCAATTATGCCCCCGGACGCTCGGGGGAGTACGGTGGGGGTGGGGCGGGCGATCGATAGGAACTAATGAAGCGGTCACATTCATTAGGAGCTGATGAGAGGTGGGAAGCTGTCCAGTGAGGGGGTTTCTTGGCGCCGTCGTTTATTAACGTCACGCTGTTGTTTTTCAGCTCGGAGGTTGTTGGTTTTTTTTTTGATATATATTAAAAGGAACCCGTTCAGCTGTTTCCCTCGCTGGCAGCTGCGTTCCTCCCTCAACATCTGTTTCATTCAGGTGCCGAGGTTTTAGATTAATGGACGCGATGTGCCGAAAGCGAACGAAAGGGAAGTGCCTCTCGTGGTGCTTGTTTAAACCTTTTTTTTTTTTAAAAAAAGGAGAAGTAGCCACCGGCGGGGACGATCTTTGCGCGTCTGGACTCAGCCCATCACCACCAGGAGGCGCCGAAAACGAGGAAATGACAGCGATGAATTCTGGACGGTTCGGGTCAAAGTTCAAAGGCCCCGAGCACGCCACCATACGCGTTTCAGCCAAAGTCACTGACTATTCTGTCGTCTGTGTGTTGATTGTGTTGTTTGTAGTGGGCTGGGCTTAGTTGGAAATCAGGTAATGGTACCAGGCCTGACAACTGTGGTTTTATTCACGTATCAATGTTAACGATTGTGATCAAACCACACCTGCAAAGAGAGTTTTCAAACCTTTTTTTGTGAATAAATCAGTGCAGGATTTTTCTTTTATCGTTCTACTCCCTGATTTTTGCCCGAGCTTTCCAAACGCAGTATTTGCGCTGTCCTTCCTCGCTGCCGCCACTGCAAAAAAGCTACAACATCGACCTCTCCCTCACAAAAGCCCTCGACCCTCGCCTCGCGTTCAACTCCGAGGCTGCGGCGAGGAGGCCTGTGCGGCGCGCACACGTCCTTTTCATGAATACAATTAGGCGGCGTGCGTGGAGCGCCTCGCATCTTGCTGGGCGCACAACTCGAGAGCAGTGGGTGTTTGTTTGGTTGCCAGAGGAAGGGCGAAGTCAGAAAGAATTGATGGAGCGCTCTTTCTTTTTTTCCCATTCGTGTTGTGAATGTGGACCGGCTCCGTCCGCACCTGGGACCTGCCCGCGGTGTCGAGCGGCTCCCACCGTAAGGTTCGCGGTTCGGTGCCTTGCTCAAGGGCGCTTTAAAAAAACAAAAAAAAAACAAACAACAAACACTCATCCTTTCACAAACCCTGCATTCGTCTAACTCCAGCCGGCGTTTGGAGCATTTACCCACATGTCCGGTATGAGCCCGTTATGTTAATGCGCTCGTCTCTCGCTGCGGTTTCTCCTCGTGTCCCCGTGGGGCGGGGCCATCAATCAGGTCGGCCCCTCTCTGCCGATACGTCTCCATCTAAAGGACATCACTCAGTGTAACTTAGTTGAGCTCTGACAGCTGGACATCCTCGGGACACAGGCAGGCCGCCCACACACACACACACACACACACGACACCATCTGACTGACGCTGACTGAAAATGCAAAGCGAGCAGAGGAGGTCTGTCGGAGCCTCCTCCGCTGCTTTTCAGAGGTCTAACATTTAGTTCGTGATATATTACAAACTGGTGTTTATTATTTTTTTTTTGCGACCCTTTTAAGATAAGGAGCGTGCGCTTGTGAGGTCGCAGGTCTTGAGCTTTGAGCTGTGACCCTTTCAGCCAAAGAGCGAGTGTTGGCATTTTAATGCCGTTTAAAAAAAAAAAAAAAAAAACAGGGTGGAAAAGTGGAGCTGACAGATTTGTGGAGGCGTCTGCGGAGTTTCATTTTCCCCCACAAACGCGCCCGCTCCCTTTCCCGATGCGCCCTCGGCCTCCGGGCGCAGTAACGTGACTTGCCAACAAGTGGCACTCTTGTTTAACTGTGCGCGTGCGAGCCTTCAAATCTTCATACCGAAGCTGACACCGAGCGCGAGTTGCTATCTCCCAGATAAGAAGGTGAACTTTTACAGGAAGCAACAAAAAAGAGGAAGAAGAAGGAGAAGAGGGGGCGGGGGAGGGGCAGACAGATACGACAATTCCTCTCCTGTAGCCATTCTGCAAAATCAAAAGGACTTTGGTACATTCTTCCCCCGTAACGATTTCCTCCGAGTAATAACTGGTGCACAGTGCTGCTATTGTGCGCCGCAGATAAAAAGCAGGCTCCGAACTTCCTGTGTCTGCTCCGCAGACTGTAGGGGGGTGGGACACATTACGGGGGGACTCGACGGAAACAAAACTCGGCTCGTTTTTAAATCGGCAGAAAGGGCTTAAACGCCGCGCTGGCGTCCCCGAAATCTTTTGATCGCCCCGATCGCCAAAGACGCACAAGTCCTGCTGCGTTGACACACATCATCAGAAGTCATCAGCCCCGTAATCTATTATAAAACAACGCAATCTACTGAGCAGCTTAGGGCGGCTTACGGAGGCAGCGCTGGCGTGCGGTTGGGGCGCGAGCGGTGGGACGCGGAGGTGAGCGGGGCCCGAAGGCGGATAAGAAGCGCGATCTCTGTCTCGCGTGTCGGCAGGGCTTTAATGCTGCAGGCTGGTGAGGTCCAGAGAATGGAGAAAGCTTGTACACGACGCACAAACACGCGCGCGCGTGTGTGCACATATGTAGCGGTGCGTCAAACACACCTGGAGAGCATGAAATATGTACACACTGCACATGTGCGCACAGCTGATTTACTGTAGAGGCGTAAGGTGTGCCCACTGAGCTGATGATGGAAAGGCTCTTAAAGGGGCACTCCGCCACTTTAACAGATGAAGCCCGGTCGGATACCGACGGTACTAATGCACCGATGATGTCATCGGGCGTTCTTTAAATTGGGCTTGGAGACTTCCTGTTAAAAATGGAATTTACAGGAATCCTGCATTACACGCTGGATTTATGGGGTTTTTTTTTTTTAAAAAGGGAGGAGCTCTAATGATCTCTTGGAAGATGCTACTGAATTGCATTATGGTAAATGTAGGATACACTCAAAGGATATCTCAGCCACCGTGGCATCAGATCAAATTACTAAATTGCTTGAATGGCCCTTTAAGAGATAATTTTGCCCGCTGAGATCTGCCGGCAAAATCGACTACCATCACTCTGACCGCGAGAAACGGGAGGAGCCTGACTTGTTCTGCTCCATCGGCAGCAGATCGGGCAGACCTCAGTTTTAACTCGTGTTAGCGACGCAGACTGAGAAGAGACCCGCGACCCGGGCGATGGGCTCCTCGTTTACAGTACGCATGGCGACTTGCTTCATGACCTTCCTGGACCGTATTCCGGTGACGCAGCCGCGTTCCCACGTCCGCACAATTAGCGCGCCGCGCGCAACCTTATTGCGACCGATCGGGGAAAGAAAATTACCAAAAGGAAGGCCCGAGCTGTAATAAATCAGAATTAGCCTTTCTCATTGACGTTCGGGGGCCTACACGCGTAAACAAACACGCAAGCGAACGCGCGCGCGTGCATACCGGTGGCTGCTTACATAGCGCGGCTCGCAGCACAATTGCTTTCCACTCAATTACATATGTAAATTGCTTGGGTTCTGGTTTCCACTGCGGGTGGTGGTGGTGGTGGGGGGGTGTAGATGGCAGCTCATTGAGCTGTGGCCTGTTGAGAATTAAGCCCCTGGGAGAGCAGAGCACCATCGGAGCCACGGGACACCGCCAGCATAAGGAGTTCCATGGGGTGGGTCGGGTGTTCAGTTGTTGCTTTGTTTGCAGGGTTAAGTGTCAAATATTGAAACTATCACGAGCCGAAAGCTGGCTTCAAACGTCCCGTCAGACTCATCATCATTTTTGATCTCTTTGATAACTCTTTGATCACGTAGTTCCCGTTTCGAGTTTTTAATTTTGCTCGTTTCTCCACCAGAACCTCCTGACTTTTTGACACTGCATCGGGGCGGATGAGAAAAGACGGATGATTAAAGCTCACGCTACTTTTGCAGGTTTGCAGCTTAAGGGCCATGAAGCTGTTTGAGCTGGTTTGACTCAAATATTTTTTTTTCTAATTAATCCAGAATACAAACGCAACAAATGTGCATTGAAGCAGCGTTTTTGAATTCTGGTTTAAATCTAACCAGCTGTGGAAAAAGTGACCTCGAGCTGAGGTTGTTTTGTCAAACTGCAGGTTCTGAAGTCGAGACAAAGACATGTTGTATTGACGGAAACGGAGGGAGGAGTTTTTTTTTTTTATGATGGTGCTTAGTCTGGTATCGATTTGTACAACTTCCTTACTTATAAACATCTTTGAGCGTTGAAAAACAATACATCTGGTTTCCGGCGGAGTCTCGGCGTTCGTCGATATCTTCAATAAAGCCGGGACCGAGGCCCGCGTCGACAGAATGTCACTGGATTATGTTAATCCTTCATATGAGCTGATTCACAACGGAAACAAAAAAATATCATATTAAAGATTCAGAGACTGTAGTCAGAGGTCTGCGCGGCTGCTCGCCACCGCCACCTCCGCCCCCACGCCGTGTGCTTACACCTCTCCGAAGGTGGGGTGAGAAATGATACACGTACGGCCGGAGCGGAGGATCGGTGGAAGCAAACACGGGGCGACACGGCCCGCGAGGTGTCGGATGTGTGTGTGTGTGTGTGCGTGCGTGCGGGGGGGGTCCGAGGGGGCGTGTCGGCCCGCCTCGGCTACAGCGCAAATGCATTAGCGCGAGGTGTCCTCGTGCATTATGCATGCCAGCTGCCTCCCCGGCCGACTGGCGGACACGCCGGGCTTCCATAAAGTCCCGAGTGTCGGCTCGACATTACAGGAGAACCCTGACACACACAAACACAGGCACACACGCACACACAGGGTTCAGAACGGGGTCGACTTCTACACATGACCCTGAGACCAGAAGCTGATGAAAAATGCAGCGTGCGAGCGCGCAGACGTGCGGGGAGATGTGCTCATTCCAATTTTGCAAACAGCTCCGGAGCAAAAACGCGTCGTGTTATTTTAATTTTTCCTTTTCCTCCGATTGTTCTATTTTGATTTCTTTTTATTTCCGAGCTGCGTGCGCTCTCGACGTTCCACGGCCGACGGCCTCCGTGGCTCCGGTGCAGCTGTTTGCGCGCCGACGGAGCACTTCGGATCCAAATGAAACGGAATTAAAGGGAAACGCCGAGACAGAGACGGAGAGTGCGTGTGGCAAGGCTGAGACTGACGGAAGAGATGAGAATAGATGCAACAAAGGAGGGTGTGTGTGTGTGTGCGTGTGTGTGTGTGTTACTGGCTGTCCCAGATTCAGCCCACTTATCTCCGAGCGACTCCCTCCATTTGAAGCCTCCCAAAGCACAGAGATAGCGACTGACGAGGACTCGCTGTGTCTCTCTCTCTTACCCCCCACCCATGCGCGTCTCTACGGCAACTCCTCCAGCCAGCTGCCGAGTAAATTACAGATTCATTTTTTATTGTGTTTTTTTTTTAATCAGCGTGAAATCAGATGCACATCAGGTGTGTTCTGGGTGAGAGGACCAAATCGTTATCTCGGGAAAAAAAACAAAAAACGAATGTGCTCGTTTGGCTTCCTCGCACGTTTAAGCGGAATTAAAATCGCGACCGAGTTGAACGCCCTCATCCTCGCTGTCGTCGCGAACCCGTTCTACAGCCCGGCGATACAAAGCGTCCATCAGATGGGGTGGAACTGGGACCATTCGGACCCTGTACGTAACACATCTAACGGCTTCATCCAAGCGAAATCGTTTTCTCGCGCTTTATTGAGCAGTTATACATGCAGATAAAAAGTCTGGGTCTCTATAAATAGACGATCCAACCAGTCCAGCCCCTTTCTACCTACACTATAGTACCTTTGTAGAAGGTACTATAGTGTAGGAGTACCTTTGTAGAAGGTACTATAGTATAAGTATGACAGTACCTTCTAAAAAGAGGCTGTGGATAATTTACATCAAAAATCCACTGGTTAAACTTCACTCACAGCTGCTGACCTGATGGATTATAGTTATTGGCATATTTACACATTGCAGGGGACAAACTATTACCCTCAACATGTCTAACTGCAGAGCCAATGTGTAATTTTCTTATTAATGTCTTATAATTGGTCCATAATTAAGCACCGAATAATTTAGTCATGAGGAACGAAGCTATTTGTTACGACTTATTGGAACCTTTTTTTCCATGTTGATGCAGAGAGCCCCCCCCCTCTTTAAATGTGCTGCCTTGCCTTTCCTCCCTGATCTATCTATCACTTCTTTACATCCTCTCACCCCCCCCCCCATGTTCCCTCTGCCTCAGCTGTCTCCTGCTTTCCCCTGTCGCGCTCCCTTTCATTGATCGCTCCATCTTCATCGCTCCTGCGAAATCTCCTCCCGGCCTCTCTCTCTCTCCCTCCTCCTCCTCCTCCAGCCGCCGCTGATAGACAGCGGGTCTGAGGTCTCCATTAGAGGCGTCGAGACAATCAAACCTTACGGAAGAGCTCCCGCGCCTTCTTTTTTTTTAATTACATTCCTCTGTCGAGTAAAGAAGAGGAGGAAGGAGAGGACGACAGGAGCGTCTGAGCAATTACTCCACACTTAATTACATGAAGGTAAAGGAAACCTGCACCCCCGCCTAAAGCCGAGCGTGGGTGAGAGAGACAGCGCTCCACGACGGAGCTCTACACCTGCGAGACTTTCCTCCGCTACTGATGGCTGCCGTTCAAGTGTCAACCACCCACCTACACACACGAACACACACACACAATGGCAGCATTCATCTCCATGACAACTTCATCCTGGCACGGGGGACCAATATTATAATGCCAAGGTAGTAAACAACAAGTGAGGTGAATTGAAATTAAGAAATCAGATGAAATATCTTGAGCGTCAACATCTGACTATAAATGGAATTAGAGGTTTCATTAATACAGAGAGACTCAAATGAGACGGAGCAGCCCCATCTCTACTTTCACTTTGGTGGGGACCCATAAGCAATGCAAGTTCCCAATCGAAAACAGGCCTTCACCTGCAGGTCTCTGTGGATTTGGGTCCTTGTAACGGCACCTGGCGCGGGGCCCGAACCAAATGATATGTATTCAGTCTAATCTGGTCTTGCACGCTCCCGTACACGCTGCGATCCTATTGAGTGAATCCAAGTGTCACCGTCATCACCGGAGGGAAAAAACCTGTTTTTATTTTTGCACGAGAAAATGCACAAGAAAAAAAAACGCTGCTGCTGTCACGGTTGGTCTCTGCATCGACCGCAATTTGAGACGGGTCCGCGGGCCATGTTATGTTAGAATAGAAGCATTTTTATGACGCCCGGCCCGGCGACGTCAGAGGGGTCGACGGGGTTTGGACGGAGAAGCCGGCTGCAGCAGAGAGATATGGTTTAAAAGCCCTGATGACAGTTTCTCCAGGGAAGACAGTTGTGTCTTTTTTTTTGTCTTTACAGGACAGATCGGATACGCAGCCGCCTGCAGTCTCTTCTAGCATCCTCCGGGTGTGCGACTCGGGGTGGTGTCCCAAAGGCATCCCGATCGGATACCATACTTAGCCCTAAACTGGCTCCGTAAAGGAGCGCTCGGGCAGAAGTTCTATCCAGTATTCCCTGTGGATAGTTCCTCTCCTCACGCTGGGAGCCCAGACATCCTGCTCAGGAAACTTATTTTAGCTCTGGCATCCGGTTCATGCGGGATTACACGCGCGCACCAAATCCCACCGGTGGCGACGAAGGTGCCGGCCCGCTCGTTGGAAGCTATTCGAGCGCCTCGCTCAAGGGCACCGTGACACGCGGGACAGGAGGAAGCCGAAGCCTCGCTCAAACCGAAGCATCTGAGCCGCGGCGGCCTCCTCCGGGTGGGGTGGGGTGTAAAGACTCCTGGTGTGGAGGTGGAGTTGGTAAAAACTGGATGCTGTGCTGTATGAAGCGGTGGAGCAGCTCGCTGCTAAAACACAGTGCCCCGTTGCAAGAGTTGCACTGCGTAAATGTTGCAATAAATAAACTGGCACGTTGCAAGAGTTGCACTTGATCCTATGTTGCACATATTTAAAAAAAACCCAGCAATCTCGTGTTTGACGCTCAGAAAGAAGGGTCCGTTTTTTTTTTTTTTTTAACCAGGCCTGGAACGGGCACAGGCAGGTAATTGCAGCCTGTTCTGGCCAGGCCCGCACCTGAGGGACGGTGAGTGAAGGCGGCGGAATTGGCGAAAAGGAGCCCTGGCTCCGACTTTCACTTGTTACATGAAATAAATTAATTCCGCCTGATGGAAGCGAATCCTTCACCAAGTGCAAATTCAGTCAGCTTTTAAACCACTCCAGAAAAAAAAAGAAACAAACAGAAACGCAGAGTGGAATGAATGTACCGGCTCGTAACAAAACCAGATGAACGAGCGCTGCACGCTGCACCATCTCAAATTTTTGCATTTTGTAAAGTAAACCCTTTTTTTTAATGCTTTAGCAACATATTGTTCAATGCCTTTCAACCATCAAGTGATTCAGCGTTTCTTAAATATTTCATTGTTTCCCTTCAGCGCTGTTTGACGTCACTGCGTGGACAAGAGCGGGAAGTAAATTGTGCTCATTTTTCTGTTCTGTTGTTTCCTGTTCATGAGGCATGGATGCATCATTCAGACTGACCTATTTTATTTTCTTTTAAGGGGAAAATAGTCCACTGCGATTTGGATTTTTGTGCTCACGCCTTGTTCGTATTCTCCTGCCCAGGGTCGCGCAGGGTTCGGCCCATCCCAACGTGCTTCGGGGCGAGAGGTTCTATCACTAGGCCTGCCATTAAAAAAAAAAAAAAAAAAGTTGACCGCAATCACTCTCATACCTCAGGCAGGCGCTGGGTTCGACCCTCGCTGATGCGAGGCGACCACTGAGCCTCGCTGGGATCCTTCCCACCTCTTTAAATTCCCCGAAATCACGGGAAACAACTCAGCAATCTGAAGGGCAAAAGGTAACGCTGCGACGAGAAATAATTCCGCTCCTATTTTTCATTACCGCAGTCATTCAGAAACGCTGCGAGAGCCGAGATAAGATTGAAGGAGCGGCTCTCATTTCCAATTTTCTACCTCTGTTTCATTTCCAAAATTACAACTCTGGAGTTCTTTGTGGTTATCTCGGGAGGACACGTGTTACGGGAACCACGGCGGACTCGAGCTCGCGGACGAATCAGAGCTTCCACTGGGTGCAGACAATTAAATAGCTTTAAATTCAAACCTCCTGTGCTGATTAACTCTCCGACGATGTACGAGGTGTTCAGTTGAAACTATTAACTTAAAACAGCCGAGATAAGGAAATAGGTGATACGTCTTAAAGCTTTCATGTCCGTGCTACTTGCGATAACCAGTGCTTTCAGTCCCAGATAACCGTTTCAATCAAGCTCAGCTTACGTCCTGATAATAGCTCGGAGAATGACCTCGATGAAAAACCTGCCAAAGGGAATCGAAAACAAAATATGCGTTGAAACTTGAAATCCCCCACAGCATTGAAAGAAAAACAGGGGAGCAGAGTGGTGCGTGTGTGTGTGTGTGTGTGTGTGTGAGTGTACGTGAGAAAGCGAGGGAGTGCCGATTCAGACTCTGGCTGACATTAACCCGGGACAATTTGATGGCGGCCGCGCCGCTGAAGTTAATCGGCTGGCCATCACAACCTGCCACCGCCACGGGCACTTTTAGAGTGCATCCAAAGTGTGGGCAAGAGACACTCACGGACACAGAGAGAGAGAGAGAGAGTGAACCGCTTTGACCTTGCGGGCAGCAAACAGCGGACGGCAGAGCAGAAAGGCGAACAGCTGAGGAGCGAAACGATCGAGTCATGACAGGCGTCACGTTCTTCACCTGCAGCTCGTCCGTTTTCCGTCCTCTGCTACGTGTTTATATTCTCGCAGACTGCAAACACATTCAGTACTGTATTAATTTAGTCACAGAATACACAAGCGATGGCATGTTTTAGCGGGTAGACGTCACATTGTAATGAATATCCAGATTTTGGAAATTTTCACCATTATTCAGACACACACAAGTAGTGCTTTGGATCATTTACTATCTGGAGAATAATGATTAAAAAAGAAAATCGAAAAAATAAAAAATAAAATCAGTAAAAGTTAAAGCAAAATAAGTCATGGAAATATTTAAATAAATAAACTCCAGGAAAAAAGTAATAAGGTTTTGTGAAATAAAACTCAAATTATTCAAATAAATAATTAAAGAAATTAAATTAAAAATTAAATTAAAAAAAAAAAGTAGTATGGTTAGAAAGTCGACTGGCATGTTTTAGTTTTACAAAACCAACTCTGAGCCACATGGGGGCTTTGGAATCATTTTTTTGTGGGTCGCTTCCTGCAGGTGACACCTTTCTCATCACACGGTCCTTTGTTGATATAAGAAAAAGATAAGTGCGGCTTCAAAACTTGATATGGCTGCAGGGATACTGTATTCATATGAGTGATGCATAAAAAAAAAATCTGACACAAAAGGAGAAGAAAAAGCGCCATGAGGGCAGGGAGACAGCAGACACACAAAGAGCAGAAATGGCAGCTTACAACTGACGGACCTCCGTACAGCCCCTGACTGACACAATTAAAAGCATCATGCTGCCAGGACCCTCTCATGCAACACGCACACGCACACACACACACACACACACACACACACACACACACACACGCGCACGCTGGTCTGCCAGCCCTGCCCCGTCAACTCCGCCTGGTGAAATTCAATTACCACTTATCACCAGTGACAGGGAGCATCGCACTGACTGGCATACATATATCCCAGCTGCTGGATCCACGCGCACACACACCCACACACAAACACACACACCCCTGCTGAGGAGGCCGGCTCTCTGAATTACTCCCGTTTGCATTGTATTTCCATTACCACTTCTATATCAGCGCATTGCCGCTCTCACGCGAACAGGCCCATGCACTTTTATCGCAAACTGACGGTTTCGCAACACAACGGCAACTACGCTGACGTTTTTCTGAGGCTGCCAGTCTCAGATAAATGCCCACGCTCACCTCAGCCACACATCTTAGCTGCTTCGAGGTGCTAATTGTTCTTTTATCAGCGCCGCAGAGAGCTCTCGGGACCAAATGACCACGTCTCTCAATAACCGGAGCGCGTTTTTGCGGTCAGCCGGCCGCGTTTTAACGAGGTTTAAGTGCGCGGCGCCGTCACGCGGCGTGGAAATTCAATCGGCGCCGAACCCGCGAGTTGGACCTGAAACGGGGCTCGAACAAAAAAAAAAAAAAAAAACACGCGGGCGGATAACGATCTTAATTGCAGCGGAGAGAGTTTGATACCGCGCGCGTGGGAACAAAAACCCATTAGCTCGATCATTTCACAACAGTGTTGCAGGGCACTCGCGTGGCGGAGATAATTGATTTGAAAAGATAATGGAGGATTTAATTGGCTGGCTGACAGTGTTTTGGGAAATTTGACAAGAAGTGGGCTTTTTATGAAGGAGGGAAAAAAAAAAGATTTCTCAGCAGTATGAAGGGATTTTGCATGATGTGAATCTACTTTTTTCGTGGGCTGTAGGCAGCTGAAATACGAGCGGGGCTTTGGATTATGGATCGGCGTGACAAATCATACGCTCGCGTTTCATTCTCCTTCCCAGGGCTCTTACTTCATGCTGCAGTTATTTTGCTGCCATCTTCTCGAAATCAATTTCCTTCTTCTTTTTGTTTACTCCTTTTTAACCATTTTTTTTCTTGTTGTGGATAAATAAATCCAATAAATTTAAGGAATTGGGCTTTTTAGGTCTACAAATGTCTTGGGGGTGGGTAAGGGGGTCAGCTGGTAACCTTGGCTTGTCATTAGTTCACAATTTGAAAAAAGTTTAGGGCAATACTGTTTCATAATGATTCTCGAAGAAGATGATTGGAAGGAAAAACATGAATTTCCTTCAAATAAATAAATAAAGATTTACTTTTGCTTTACTAGTGGAAACTGTAGTGGTCTTATTATTTTACTGCATATTTGGACTATATTTTGCATGTGGAGCTGACATCTAGTTTCCCTAATAATAATAATAATAATAAGCACCTAATTAAATATGTCCAGGAAATTTCATAGGAAATAGGACATTGCCAACTGTAAAGTGTTGCTGAACTTGGCAGGACAATCAAATTTAATTGACAGCGGCATCCCTCTGGCATCAGAGCTTTCAACCAGATCCCATGGTCTTCGTTAGCGAACGGGTTTTTTTGCAAGACGCGAGTTAAGCTCGCCTCTTTCCACGAGGCCCACCAACACCCGCCCTCGGGAGGAGCTTCGGCTTTGCGCGGGGACCTCGTCGCTTTCCGCGCCACAACCAGGCTCTTAGCGCCTTTAATTTCATCTCTGCGTTCATAAAAAACCCGGCTGAGAAGCAAACAGAGCGCAGGCAGCTAATCAATGGCGGAAGAAGGGCGTGATGAATGTGTTGGAAGCAGAGCGATGGACCTAACGCGGCCTTTCTTTCTACCTGTGGCTGAATGGCTGGCGTACGGTGGACGCCGGATCGATGGGGAGGCGGCGGGCCCGTCGGCCTCCGTGCATATGCGTTTCTATTTGTCTTCCAGTGATTTTTCAATTACGGGTACTGACTGCAGCTTCACAGCCAATATCACTTCAGATAGCTCACTTGCTTTTTTTTTTTTCCTTCTCCTCAAGCGGAAGACATTTCACCGAAATTAAAAAGTAGATGGGATAACGCAGCCCACGGTAAAACTCCCTTGCCCCCCCCCATGCCAAACTTCTGAAAAAATTACCCGCATAATCTTCACCTCACCTCATACAGCTATTTCTAATATCCCGAACAGGCTCTGGGAGCAGACGAAGTGCGTCTGACAGACCACGGAGCTGATTTAAGGGGCGCAGACGCAGCGCGTGTTCGCGTCAGGTAATATACTGCAGCTTCTTTAAAGTGTCAGGCTGAACATCTGCTCGGCATTAAGTACATCCTGTTTATGTTTTGCGGCGCAAAGTACATCCACACGAGCCGGCAAAGAGAGAAAGTGCATCTCCCCCCCCCCCTATTGATTTTGGCTTGGAGTCCAGATTAAGGCCCAAACCTAAGCCTTTCAAATCTCTTCAGAGTGGATCAATCTGACAACGCGGGCCTCACGGTTCGCTGTGGATGAGGAACCGAGACATTTTTGGAAATTTGCATAGCGTGCCTGCTCGGACACGGTCGGGCAGTTTTGTGGAATTAGTTTAATAAGACAACTTTCTGTTGCCTCTAATGCGTTTGTCTGCACCGGCTGTGCAGCGAAAACAACGGCATAAGCTTCAGCGCTCTGCCAGCGCGGAGACGTCCTTTGTCTTTTGCCCTACACAAAATCAATATGGTTTCGCTTTTTAAGTTGGAAGAAAATTCACTGTGCTCGAGCCTCGTCGACAAATAAGGTCACGAGCGTGCACCTTCGGCGCAGGCGAGGCTGGGGCACGCGAGGCGGCCGGGTACTTTCTCCGGAGTTTATGTAGAACCAAAACAGAGCTGGAAAGGGAGTGAATATTGGACTCACATTCATCATGAGGACACAAACCCGACCTTTAACGAATGCTAATGTTGCTCTGCATCTGCTGGATCAATTTGATGAGGCGTTAATATCTTAGTGTCGTGTCCACATCTTGCTCTGCTGCTCCCCAGTGGCAAAAAAAGTTGAATTTTGATGAGACAACTTTGTAAATCCTAAAACAGTGATTACAAACCCAGATTTTTTTAAATTTAAATGGCTCAGACTGGACTTTTGTTCTCTTGATCTCTTTAAATAAGAAGTAGACCACTCCTCTCGTACTGAGGAAATTTGATTAGATGAAAAAAAAAAGCAATGCCACTTTCTTTTTGCACTGAAAGTAAGTAGCAATGCCTACCTCACGTTTAATGTGCTGTATATCAAATTGAATGACTTGAACGGAGGCGAGCCTCACCTTCCTCTCATTTCCCGCCGGCGCCGTCGGACAATTACAGCGAGCGAGGCGACGGTCCCCGCTGAAGCTGAGCGAGTGGAATGTGCCCAACATGCCGGCACGGTGCAATTTAAAGAGCGCCGCCTTAGCGTCGGCGTTCTAATTACAGGCGCGTGAGGGCAACGTGGAAGAGATTCGTTTCCGACGGCGCACGGCTCACCTTAACGACGGCCGGAGAGGGGCGGGCGGGGGAGAGACGGAGGCGGAGGCCGAGAGATGAAATAACGAGGAAAAACCGGACGTTTCGGAGCGCCCGGGCGAGAGGAAGGGAGGAAGTTCCCCCAGAAGTAGGAACGGAACTCGCCAAGCGTTTAATAGAAAACGTACAGGACATCTTCCGCTGACAAGCTAACATCTGTGAAGAAATATGATGAAAGGACATATATTCCACCCTAATCTCCATGTAATTCTTTTTAATTAGAGCTCCTTATGACGGCGCGCTACAAGATCTGGATGACTAATACGACTATTATTTCTCCCGTCTATTTCTGCCGCCAGAAAAAACCTCACAGCGGCCAAACTGAGTCGCTGACGACACGCTGGCCGCGTGAGCCGCGCAGGAAGAAACGCGTCAAACTCTCCGGTTTCGATGAAAATGCGAGTTTCCAGGTAATCACGGGATTTTCCCAGCTACAAATACTTGCAGGGGATCGAAATGTGTTAGCGTGCGTTTGCATGTGACTCATCTGCATGCCGAGGGTGAATGTTTTGCAGTGAAATGCCAGCGTTTCTTGGCAATCCTCAGCCAAAATTGTACTCCCTTTTTCCCAGGGAAAAAAAAAAAAATACATGCGGGAACGGAGGATTCTTAGCAAACGCTCGGGGCGAGGCTGCACACTTGTCAGTCAGTCAGTGGGTCCCACGAGCTTTCGCACATCAGGTGGAATATTTCGACATCCACCGGGATGGACTTGTACACGCTTGCTTCAGACATTCCAAAGTACATCCAGACATCTCTTTGGCTGGGTGGTGAATTTGGAATTTTTTGCACTTGACCAATACCAGAGTATTTTGATGTTGCTCCCGTGTGAGGTCCACTTTATTAGGTACACCTGTACCGTCGAGTACAACCCCATACAACAGCCCGGCTTTGCAAAGCCAAAGTTCAGGTATTGGCAACACTGTCAGAAGTAGTAAATTCAGTTTTATACAGTGTTACTGGGGTCAGAACTTGTACTGGACTACATTACATTGAACGGCATTTTGGCGCCGCTCAACGTAACGCAGCCACCAAATGCGATCTCAGTGCTCCAACACCGAACTGGACTCGTACCTTCATGACGGCGTCGACGAGGACTGAACGCTGCAGCCGTCGCGCCGTCGTCGGTTTTAATAAAAAGACCGGCTGTTTGTTTAACGTCGGCTCTGACCGCAGCCTGAATGAATTACAGCAGCCCCGCGGCATGGCGGGTTATTAGAAAGTGCAGCTGGAGGTAGCGAGAGGGCGGGGGATGTGAAGGTGAAAGAAGGTGCTGAAACTTTATAATAAGGCTGTCGCACCTAATGGGAATTTACACAATGACCTATGCTGAATTTACACCTTGACAGAGGTAGCCAGGATTAGTTCCTGTATATATATCCAGAAACTAATATATATATATATATATATATATATGCTATGACCAGTTATACTGTTTTCAGCAGAGATCTTCTGTGAAAATCTTTATGGTTCTCCAAGATGTCAAATGATGACATCTGACTCTGTGATGACGACCGTGACATCAGGTTGACAGCTCCAAAAATTACGCAGTAAGTAGAGTTCATGCGTGTCTTTGCGGCGATATTGTGATTGTTTTTTTTTTTTCCTTCATGTCTCCCACCGCAGCGTGCTTCCATTAGTCTTCACTGTTCTGCAACTAGCATCGCACAACTTGGCAGCGCGGCCGCTGTTTGACACTGTTGTAAGTTTTGTAATTTCATGTCAAGTCGCCATTACTTTTCTGTTTCTTAGTATGACTGGCTCTGAAGCTGCAGTAGCACCAGGAGTTCTGCTGTATCTGACCTGCTGTAAACCACCCTAATGTGTGTGTGTGTGTGTGTGTGTGTGTTTGTATGCTTTCTGGCACGCTGCTGTTGGCAAGAAAGTCACGTTTCTGCTCACGCTTCTTGGAACGGCGCGTCGGATCGCTGACTGTTAGCGTGCTGAAGTGATAACCTGTGACCTGCAGGCAAGTTCTGCTCTCCTCGGTTTTAACTCGCATAAATAAAAGCGCCTAATAAGGAGACTCTTAAAAAAAACAAAAAACCCCAACAACAATCAACTCTTAACTATTCTGCTTCAGGCGCACACACGGAGGGCCAACTTTCTGTGTCATCCTTCTCTGTGGACAGACTGGATGATGACTCGTCATTACGCGTCCGGTTTGTACTGCAGAGAGACGGGAGGGTACAGACGGAGTCGGGCCTTGTTAAAGCTTCGTGCCTGGCCGAACAAACAGCCATTATAACAATCTGCACCACGACAGAGGTTATCGTGGTTTCGCCAATCTAAGTTTGCAACTGCTATCAGTTGGCAGCTACAGTCATGTATCTGCTTTGTCAACACGGGTCACAGAAGGTGAGTGGATGGAAAAAAAAAAAAAAAACACCAGGGGATGGGAGGCAAAGCTGACCTCTCTGAAATAGAACCTCACATTGTTTGCTCAGAGCAGGCTTTCCAAAGTGGCTTTTCGGCGCCATCTGTTTTTATTGACCCTTCATCCTTGGGTTTGATAACAACCGCCCCGTCTCTCCTCCGCCTCTTCCCTGCTCTTTCTCTATCTCTCCTCCTCCGTGACAGACGGAATAATGAGGCGGCGGCGGCCCGTGCGGGGCCGGGCGAGGCCCCCGCCGCAAGCGAAGGGTGGGAACTCTGCGCGACGGTAATTTTATTCCCCCACAAGTTTCCCAGCGGGAGGGCGAATGTCTGTCTGTTTCTAACTTCGGTTGTTCCATTAGTAATCTTTTTGTGTCTCGGCCTAACAATGTCATCAAAGCTCGGATCGAGGTAATAGCGAAACAGGGACTAATTTACGCTTCCACCACCATGTCCGGGGTGTAATTTAGCCTAATGAACAACGCTGTCCACGGTTTCTAAACAAAAAGAGCGTCTCGTCCTCATAAGGGCAGCGTCAGAAAGCAAAAACTACGGGCTAAATCAAAAGGTTCAGCACGTTGCCGCAGCACCCACCAAATCAAACGATTTGAGTTGACACTGCAAAAAAAAAAAAAAAAAAATCTTTTTAACAAGATGTGCACTCTCTTTTGTTTTTAATGGCTTGGGTCACCCAAGTTACAACTAAACTAATGAGCACGATCTTTATACTTTTGGTGACTTCTCATGGTAGGCTCACGGTTTATGCTGGGTCCCTCAGCTCCAGTGAAAGGAAATGTTAGCGCAGCAGCATGCAGTGACGTCTCAGACGGTAGCGTTCTTCAATCTGTGTCAACAGCTCGTGTGTGTGTGTCCCGGCTCGATAAAAGCCCACAAGGTGTGGAAGAGTTTGACTAACCCGCACGAGAGTCCCGACCTCAGCTCCACCCAGCACCGCCGGGATGAGCTGGAATGTCGACCGTGAGCCAGACCCTCGTCACCCGACGCCGCCCTGGGACCTCGCTAGTGTTCCTGTGGCTGAATGGGAGCAGAGGCAAACAGGCAGGTTGAAAAATGTTGTAGATTTTAGGAGAGCGGGGGAGGAGGCTGCCGTAACAGCGGATTCATGCCCTTTGGTTTCAGAAGGACTGCACAGGTCCAACAACCCGTGCCCATGTAATGAACCTCCTGTGGTACCTGGCCATGCAGACAGCTCTGGATTTCTGCCTCTGCCTCAATTAAAATGGAGGTGAATAGAAGGTTACTTTTGGTATTTAAAGAAGAAAGCCCACGCATCAGTATCTTGAAACAAGGCCAGACAATGACGTTGGACTTGCTTGAAGAAAAGTCTTAGTTTTAGTACATAAATCTGCATCGTGACCACAGCTCCAGCTGTCACGTTTCTCCTCATGTCTGCGGGGGAGAACACGGTTTTCTCTGTTTTCCCTTCACGGTCCAGCCCCCCGCAACTGCAGCCGAATGAAAAGCGGCTATAAATACTGCACGGAATGAATCAAATAACGAATGCAGGAATTAATCTCTTATTAAAACCGCTGTTTTTTTTTCCCCACACGCCACATTTTAAACGTGTAGAACATGCTGCTAAAGCCGCAGATCAAATACATTTGTCGACATAATTCTCTTCACTGTTGGCAAAAACAGTTTTCTCCCACAGAGCCACAGCTCTTCCCGCAGCCCGGGATGTCTGGTTTGCAATCCTCGGATCTGGATTTCTTACGAGATATTTTCCCCCTCCATCCCCTCTTCCGTGGTCAAGTGGGAATCGTGGGTAACAAGACGGAGGGCTAATATTTACACCCATGCCACGGCTAGTTTTTCTATGTGGGACGCTGCTTATTAACGCTGACGTCATGTGAAAATGTTTCCAGAGGAGCTGGACAAAAAAAAACAACAGGAATGGTACCTTTGAACATCCTTGCAGCGGAGGCAGAGAGATGCGACGGAACGCAAACAAAAAGCCAGCAGCAGATTATTCTATATCTTATCTGTGATCGTAAACAGTTATTAGCTCATTAGCTAATAACTGAGAGCGGCGAGTTCATGCCTCTCTCCTGAGCACTGCCACAAGGCATTGTGGGGGGGAGACAGAAATATTTAAGTAGGGCTGCATGAGGCAGGTTGTGTGCAAGCTGTGCTTGCTGATAAAGCATTTAAGGTGTATTTCTTGACAAAAAATATCTGTTTCGCAAGAGATTCTTACAGTATACAGACAAATGTAAAAGCTGTCTTGTCTAGGCAGAAAAATAGCAACTCAGTCTTTACAAATTATACATCTACTAATTAATTTTTCATCTTTGTGAGAAGAGGTTTTTGGTCGAGCATAACTCGATAGTCACTAATCCAAGGTATCGTCCAAATCCGAAACTACGTTTTCGGACGATCAGTTAAAGAGAGTGCAAACTATTGTGCATTGACATAAAAAGCTGGTGATGCCGTCTCCAGTCAGGAAATGTAATAAAAATGTATTTTGTTTTTCCAACTGCTGTTAATGTCCAGATGTAAGCGATACTGGGCTTTCCACTGAGAATTGTATCAGCTGTCATGAGTGCACGGCCATTACATAATATGTTGTTGTCCTGCCTCTTAACACACCAGGGCAGAGGGAGCCCAACTGCATAACCCAATGTCCTCCAAGGGACAGCGGACAGGGACAGGCTGTCATATTCCTGACACTGGAATGCAGGCGCGCACACACACACACACGCACATATGCAATCACACGGTCATAAAAGCCATTTAAACACCCGTAAGCTGTAAGAATAGACTGTATGCATTATTTCTCTGGGTTCAGCTCTTCAATACCGTGTCAAACAAAAAAACAAAAAACGACTGCTGCTCCGGCTGACTTCCTGTATTAGAGCGAAGATAGATGGTCCTGTGCGCAGCGCAGTGCACGGAGGCGTGGGCTGACACGGTGTAAAGCCTCCAGCGCTCCGCTACAGTAAACAGTTGTTAGTGGATTACTGGGAATCAATGGCAACGAGTGGGCACAGAACCTCGGCTCACGTACGGGCGGAGAACCCGCGGCGGCGCGTCCACCTGCGCGCGTTAGCTCGGCGAGAGGAGCGAGACGGAACAGAGCCCCGGCAGTGCAGAGGCTCTAATAGTTCTAACTAACAGGTCATTTGTTCAGATTTAAACAGGCAGTTAGTGGTGTGCAGCTAAATTGGCGTTTCTCACACCCCCATATCTGGCTAGCACAGGGAAGACAATTACGGACATCAAGAAATCCTCAGATCGACTTGCTTCTCACGATGAGCTTAGCAAACACTGTTTTAGCGTCACGACTTCTGCTGGCAATTATAAGTAGCCTTTTTCCCACCCTCCACTGCATACTGTACACTTATTACTGACTTATTCATAGGTCAGAAAGAAGATGGGAGTGATGGCAAGACTAAACAGGAAAAAGACATTATGACTGCTATATTATACCAAAGTTGGTGTTCAGAATTGTGAGTATTGCCTTGATTTCTCTTGGCATAAATAAAGTAGCTATCTATTCTGTACTCATTACTTCTGTATGAAGAAGAAGTTTAAAAGTCTAAAGGTTAGAAATTACATTTTCTTGCAACTTCAGCTTGGGTTTGTCTCCCATTATTCCTATCCAGACATAATATAAGGAAAGCAAACAAGCAAATAGACGGACAGGCTCATTTTCTGTTGTAAATGGTCATTATATTGAGGAGAACTATGTCATGGATCAAGGTAATAAATCTGTTAAAGGGACATTTACGTTGGAATTTTGGCGAGCAGAACCGAGCTGTATCATCATGTTGAATTTATGCACATATGTGTAGATTGATGAACGATGGAACATTCTTCAAAAATGCATTTTAAGGTTTCACATGTGCTCTTTACCTTACGTTATACTGTATGTGTTTTCTTCCACAATTGTTTAACGCCACCGAACTGGAGAATTAGCACCACCAAGTCAATGAAGCAGCTGATATTTGGAGTAGCGGACTGAAATGTGCATTCATTTCTATTTTATCTCCAGACCTTTGACTGATGCACAACGTTTGTGTGGAACGTGATTTTCCTTTCATCTAAAAACCCATCTGGACGCAGGACTTTGTTAAGATTTGAACTTTCCCAAAAAGTGATGTGTGTACACAAGGAATACTGTGTACTCTTCCCAAAAGAAGGAGTTGATGTCACTTTTTACGTGGTCGAGCCTCTGCGGTGTCATACTAGAAGAGTGGGAAGTTCTTTGTGAATGGGCTTGGTCTACTGTTTGAACAGAGTTCGTGACACATAAACCCATCATCATGAATGGATTATTATGCTCTGTACAAACCCAGCTATTGTTGCAACTTCTTGTTATCCCAAGGCCTTGTACATGTGCTGTGAACTGTGCGTGCTGTAATAGAAAAAGACCGCGGCGGCTTGTCACAGGAAATGTTTGCGACGGGGCTGCCAGCTCCCGGCCTCGTGGCGAGCTCTTCTTTTTGTCTTCTACCTGCACCTGTTCACACGGATTAGCATTAGCATATCTCGGGGCTTTTTTTTCCCCTTTCTTTTTTTTGTTGCTTTTTCACCGGTACAGTTCCAGTCACCTGAAGTCACAAAAAGTAATCCCAATTCCTTGAATTTATTTCGAAAGCCGGCGCGAAGCTCGTGGAGGCGCGTCGGTTAACACGAGGGCGAGTGCGCTTCTGACGCCGTTGGACGTGTTTACACGTTGCAGGCTCTGCCGCTTCTTTTCATGTCAAATCCAATAAAGATGTGGCGGCTCCCTCGAAGCTGCAACCTGCAAACATAATCCCGGTACAGCCTGTTTCTAAGCATGGACAACTGTCCTCTTAAAGAGTAGCACACTTCTCTGCCACCGCTACTCCATTAGCTTAGCATTAGCGCTAGATATTAGCCACAAACCCCCGTACGACATCATTAACGCTCCACGGCTTCAGGCCACAGAGCGATACGCAGAAGACTCAGAGGTTAAGTGGGTGTTCGTCACATGTGAGAGGAATGTAATTTGTGTACCCGCGCGCATGTGTGTAGAGTGTGTGCGTTGCGGGGTTCTTGTTGATAGGAGACTCTTTTGTTTACCCTCCCGGGCATGTCATAAAGCGGAGCAGAGCGGAGGAAATTAGGTGAGGGATGGGGGGTGAACAGTCGCCGAGCGCCTCTCGTTTAATCAGTGTAATTGTTACAATCAGACTCATTTCTCTTCCGCTCTTCTGTCACCATCATCTCATTTTCTTCAGCTCGCTGCTGTTTCTTTTTTTTTTTTTCCAACTTCTCTTTGCGACCCAACTTATTTTTCATGCTGTTCTACAATTTCCTGCCCTCTATCCCTGCCCCTTACCCACCTCCCTCGTCTTTCAAAATCACTCATCTCTTTTAAGCCGTCTCCTTTTTTCCATCCTATCTCCTTTTCTTTTTTCCATCTTGTCTCCTTGCCTTTCCTCAGCTTCTCCTCTCCAATGCCATTTTTCCTCTCTCCTCGTTTTCTTATCTTTTTTCCATTTATCTCTTCCATCCTCTTATGTCTCCTCTCATTTCCTCCTCTCCTCTTCTTTTCAATCATCTTCCTGTCTCCTATTCTCTTTTCTCTCTTCCTCACGTTTCCTATTTTCCCTCTATTCCTTTCCTAGCATATTTCCTCCACCGTGTTTTTCTTTCCCCATCTCCTCCCCTCTCCTCCCAGCACTTCCCGGGGAACCCTGTCTTATTACCTCAGTGGGACCAATAAAGGGACTGGAGATGTGTGATCAGGCTAATGATAATTAAATAGACTCATCATCAAACAGTCATTATGGCAGATTGGCCTCCCTGCCCTCACTCAAAGTGGCAGCTGACAGCCTGACACCAGCCGTCTGTTGCTGATTTTTTTTTTACCCATGATGCTGCACTGCATTGGGCCTGTGAGTCATTCATAAATTTCAGACAAGAAATTAGAAAAAAGGAAGTATCATGTATATTTCACAGCACTAACGCCATCAGTACACTAACAACTGTTATTGTTATTGTTATTATGACTACTGGACATCAAACTTAACACTTCCTGCAGATGTTTTAAATTAAACGCAAGTCCAATCAAATGACAGGAGCCTTATGCTTTTTATAATGTTTAGAAAGGGAAAATATTACTGCAAGACAAGTATAAAAGACAATAAATGCATTTCTGCAATATTACAACCTACCTTTCACAAAAAATGTTTGTACATATAATGTTTCGTCTTATCACATCAAAGGGGTACAAAGCCTGAATTTCATGCAAAACAGCAAATGCAGTGCTCTTTAAAGAGCAATTTACAGTACAGGTAGTTTAAACACGAGCAGAGCGTGGAGGCTTCTTGATAAATTATGATTTTAAAAAAATATGAGAAAAATAAAAAATTATGTTCATGTAAAACCTTTTCCAATAACAGCCTCTAGTCTCTCTGCAGTTGAGGTAAATAAAGGATTTGAACATTTACACCAAGCCACTTTACAGAAACACAACTCTAATCCCATCAGGAGAACTACTTTGCCTTTTTAAAAAAAATTCTGTTGAGTTACAATCAAGACACTCATTTCCTCTTGCACTAAAAGCCTACCATAAAATGGGGTATGATGCCCTCTGACAGGCTTTTAATGCGAAAAGTTGGTCCAGGAAGTGTTTATTTTCATAGCCCAACAGCAGTAAAAACAGGAAATAAAAAAGCAGCATTAATAAAGCAGGGAGGATGAACATTTTAGCTAATAAATAGCTGTGACTTAGCTCTGAAAAAAAGGCTTTGGAATATTTACCAGAAAATGTCTCTTCATCCTATTAATTCAAAAAAATGCAGGGGTTACGGTGGGCTGGAGTGAACCAGAACAGCGTTCCAGCACCTTCGATTAATAAGCAAATAAATCTGTTTGGCAGTTTCATACATAATAATATGGGTGGGTGGACTGCCAAAAAAAAAAAACCATTATGTTTTTACCAGCCCTATCTGTGGGCCTGTCATTCAGGGGACGTGAATGAGCGGGACTGTGCTCACGGACATACTGTATGTAACCCCCCACCCCCGCGGCAACTGCAAAAGCAGTTTTAATAAAGATCCTTTATAAAGTCTCTATCGCTCCAGTCAATGACAGTAAAGCCAATAGTCTCATCACAGTGGTGTCAGTGGCCTTGGTGACTTAACTCCTGTGTCGTTCAGCTAAAATTAAACTGAAAAGAACCTGAATCCTGCGAAACACGTCGAGCTGAGTAAAGCAAACAAACCTGGGCAATCAAGTCAATTCAATTAGCTCGCACAAGAAACCAGCATGGAAGTCACTGAGGAGGCTCAATTGAGCAATGCTTTTACCTTTTATTGGATTGTAAGCAGTGCAGTGGAAGTGTGTTAATGAATTTGTTCACATGAATTATGAAATTGTGTGCACAGAGTAAATGAAAATGGGGGGTGGGGAGAATGGAAATAAGAGAAGGCTATGCACTTGTGCAGCTGAATGAGCTGAAGCGAAAGCGTAGATTTAATCACATTCGCATACAATAGTGTCCGGTGACCGCTGTGCACTTAATAGTCACCTTAATATATCATTTTTCTCCACTATCCAACTCTTTTCCATCTTCATTTCTCTCCTCGGCTTTATTGTTTTGCTTTCTTTTCAGTCCTCCTCATTGTCTGCTTCCTATCCTTGCCTTTTTCTCTCGCCTGTTATATATTTCTTTCTCGCACCATCCCTCCTCCTCCCACTCTTTCTCGGCGTGATTTGGACGACAGATTAATAGATGCTCGTGTTTTAATAAAGTCAGCCGTGACCTGCTGTAGCTCCCCCTCCCCCCCATTTCTCCCCCTCCTCTTGCTGGACCGCGAGGCTTATTGAAGGAGCGACGGTAGGAAGATGAGAGGAGGTGAGATGGGGTTTTGAGAAGAGGAGGGTGGGTGCGGGTGGGGTGTTGTCATCACAGTCCCCGCTATGTTTATGAGAGAGGGAGTGGAGGGGAGGGTGTTTGGAGGTGAGGACAGGGGAAGATGGAGACAAAGATAGACAGATGAAGAGCAGGCTCTGGTGTACAATATGCAACTATGACAGCGTCTCTCTGTCAGGGTCAGTTCTCATTACAGAGCGAGCAATCTGTGTGTGTGTGTGTGTGTGTGTGTGTGTGTGTGTGTGTGTGTGTGTGTGTGTGTGTTTGCGTGTAAAGCGAATCAAAGGACTAACTCCCAGACAGCCACAACAATGAAATCCGATGGGAAGATGAGCTGTTAAGTAGTTTTGGGAATTATGAGGAGGGGGCGTACCGGAAGTGTTTTCCATTCATAGACTTGTGTGTCGCGGCCCACCGCATATTAAGACGCGCGTGCGCGCGGGCGCACACACACCAACAACTGCTTCGTCTTACTATGTAAATCAGACGGTGCCGCAAAGCAAAGCGCAAATGCCCACGTCTACACATGGGACTTACAGCACAGCCAGCAATTAATTTCTCCACAGTTCCAACATACCTAACAAGAATAACACAGACGTTTCTAAAATTCTATTATTAATAACCGACTGGCATGGCAGTCAAATAAACCCAATTCGAACGGTGGCCCATTAGTACAACATGGGCGCTTACCTTCGCTCTCTGTCCAAAACACTCCACACTGCTGCTCCTCTCCGTTTCAACTTTTACTCCGGACATCAGGGGCCAGTCCTCTGCAATGAACTTGTTATATCCAGTTTTATCAGGCGACCGCCCCCTTGAGTTGACAAATGGCCCTCCGTGTTCTTCACCTGTGACGGGTTCGCGAAACAGACGAGCTGCTGCCGTGGTCGCCCTCAGCTCCCTTTCGCTAGCATTAGCAGCTCACGCTCTCGAGCATTGGCAGCTCCCGCTCGGTAGTATTAAAAGCTACCACTCGCTAGCATTAGCAGCTCCCGCTCGCTAACAGTACCACCGCGACTTCCCCGGTTTGTCGCCAACATTGCTCGTTTTATAAGCGTTATCGGCCTATTTTTCTTTTCTTGAGAAAAGAGATAAGACGTTTTGCTATCTTTCTGGCGTTTTTACTCTGCCGTTTAACACGCGTAATCCTCTCTTATTAAGTGGTCTGACTTCCCTGCGGGGTTTCGCCTTTTATTTTTCTGTGCGCATAAAGGCTTAATTACGTGCGCGCGCTTGCGCCGACGGTTAGATCAAAGAGGATCACCCAGTTTTTCTTTTGGGAAGCCTCCATCTAAACTAGGTCTAAAAATGAAATTATATATGTATGTATGAGCTGTAGCGATGCACAGGTAGTCAAAATCCCAGAGGTGCCAGGACTGGCACAAATTAAGCTCTTGAAATACAGAACTGAAAGTATATAGGCAAAATGTATTCATTAAAAGTTATGTCTTGTGATTAAGTTTGCCTCTTTTGCTTTTGGATGTGACCTGACATTGTAACCCGAAGAGACCCATCCATGCTATTTGGACAACCCCCCCCCCCTCCATAGATGGCTGTTGCCACGAATTACCTCTGGTGTGAGGGAAACACAATAACAGTGCATTATGGATTTTATCTTTGTGAGCAAACACACACACACACACATACAGGAACCCACAAACCGCAAAATCCTGGTCACTGTAACTCCCGAACAAATGATTTCTGGGGTTTCTTGATCCAAAACTCTCATCTCATTTCCTCCGGGGGTGTAGATACACACCAGAAAAGTGGTTCTGGGCCCGTTTACAAGGTCCAGCAACACGACCTCCAACATGAAACAACAGAACATGTTGGTCATCCCTACCCTCCAAAACCCATGTAACCCATCTACCTAAGGTTGGGTTTAAAATGACAGAATCTGTGCAGACTGACTTTTTATTAATCCTGCACATTTTGTTCACTCACGTTACATACCCATGATGTGGAGCTCACACTGAAAAGCAAGGTTTTGCTCTGTGACATTTTAAGAAAGATTTCATCCAAACATAACAACTAGACTGCAATTAAAACGGACAAAAAGGAGATAAAGGCAGCTTTCCTATGGTTAGTGCTATGATGAAGTGGTCCTTTCTCTGAGTTATATCACCATAGCCTGTGAAAGCGTCTTGAATCCACTTTCTTATTTCTGCTGCACTTCCAAACTCTCACCTGGAGCATAGAGACGGGCTGAGAGGTTCACTCTCAAACACTCCAGCAAATGCTTTTGTTCTAAAGCCTCCTGCTATTTCTGCTTTACTGCTGAACAGTCAGCGTGAATGGCCAGCGGCAGGTTATCCCGCAGGAGGAAAGCAGCCCTGGTCAGCCGGGCTGGTAAAATCCGATCCAGTTCGTAGTCACCTCTGGGGCCTCCCACCAGCACCTTCACAGCTACTTCATCCCGTTTAGCCTTGCGGAGAAAATGTAGTTTTTCCTTCCCAGTAAATGGTGGCGGAAATTCAAAGCTGACGTTGCTGGTAACAGGCTATTCAGTTCTACGCCAAGGCAGGGCACCGTGGAAATATTCAGGCTGCACAAAAGATTGCAATTCTAGCTGATTGTCTGAGAGCCAGATTGTCAAATGTTTGGGTCGTCTGTTGGGAACGTCCCTCAGACTGCACGTCAAATGATGACCGATCCGACATGACTGTAAAATCAGCTGGGGACAACCAATTCAGGGTGGAAATAGTGCTGGATCCTCACAATGCTTGCCCATCTGACAGTTACAGTCCATCTTATATTCTTAAGGACATAACTTTGTTATATAGGCCACGTGATAAGCGGCGGTGATGATTCCAGCTCCCAGAAAAGGTTATGTCTTCTATAATAGTATCTTTTGAAAAAATATTGTGTTGACTAAAAAAAGCTAGATTCTTAAGGACTCTGCAATTCCTCGTCTTTAACGAACCAAAGCTTGCACAATACAAAGTCCACCTCTCTCTTGGCAGTGTCCTCCATCTGTTCAGACCCAGCAAATTCTTCACAGATTTAGATCAGAGTCTGTGAAGTGATTTCCCATCTGATCGTCTCAAGGAAATCAGCTCATAATCCTCTCGTGTATCTGCAGCCTGAGCAGCAATCAAGAGAAAGTCAACAAACAATGAAAAATAGTATATTCTTGCTTGGTTTATGTGTGGATTTTTCTGCAGTTGTAGTGTGTTTCAAATGATCCCGATGACTTGTTTTTGTCTGTTGAAGGGCGTCTGCATCGATTGCTGTCTTGCACGGTGCAGTTTGTGATGCTGGTGGGCACCAAATTTTTGAAAAAACCTGTCAAATCATACACATCGGGGGGGGGCTTTAATATTCTAATGCTGGTTTCTGTGGAAATGAGGTTTGGTAATAACAGGATCCTTACATAGCAGTCCTTTGTTTCACCTTGGACTCAGGGTTAAACATATTTCTTTTCCTCTCTGACGAGAAGAAAAAAAGTCTATAAACCTCAGGCTTGCAGAGTCATCTTCATTTTCCCTCTCATCTCTCTGGATCTGCTGCCTCCGCCTGCTCTCCTTCACTCTCCTTCAACCCAAAGATTATAGTCTGCAAATAGGAATTTCAATACACATCTGCGCCGCTCCCACAGTCAGGACAGCGTAGGCTTATCATTAAGCCAGACCCATCGCTGACATGATAGTCGGCCCCCTAACACCCACTCTGGCCTCCCACCCCGCTGTTACTGGTGTTGCTTGGTTATAAATAAACAGCTAGCGGCAGGGGGGATGGGGGGGCGGCGAGGCGTCCGCGTGGGCTCAAACAAACGCTCACGCACACGTCTGTGTGCCGATGCGCAAGTAAACAGCCTGTCATGATACTTAAAGAACTCAGAGGACACAAGTGCATTTGCATAAACACACACATTGGCTAACCACTGGCTGCCAGCGCTGAGCGAAAACCGCACATGCGGCGCTCATGCGGCGCGCGCGCGCACGCACGCCGAGGAAATGATAGTGATCAAAGCCGGCGTCCCGCGGAGACCTTTTCCCAAAATGTGCGTCAAGATGGCAGCGGGATCCTCCCTCCTCTGACTGCCAGCGTTTCTCTAATGACAGCCCCCCCCCCCCTCGCTCTCCCTCTATCATCGCCTCCCACTCACGCACACGCACCCCTGCTTTATTACCCTTTATTACCCTTTTGTTGGTTAAAATGATCAGGCTATTAAAGATTTAAACTGAGCTCCAAACAGGCACGATGGGAGGGGGCTTCGGGGGGTGGGGGGTGGGGTCATCTGTGAGGTGAATCCCCTCGGGTTTTATTTTGGGGGCCGCTGTCTTAAATAATGCACGCGCTACGAGCGCGATGGCGAGGATTAAATGTCTCCAGCTGGGGGGGCGGGGGGTGTGCAAGCGCTTTATGGTATCAGAATGTTGCCCGACTGATTCGTGCACTGCAGAGCTTCGCTTGAAATTTGAATCGTGGCAGCATTTATCACGCATTACGCACATATGGAATCGTGCGTACGCGCGCGACAAATTAAGAAGCCGGGAGATGCGATGATTTGTGTTTGCTTTTCGCGGCCGTCGCGCTCTCATCGCGAGCGCCGATTGCAGCAGCAGGTGACAGCTCTTTGTCACAGCACTCCCGCTGCTGCAGACTCACTTAATCATGCGACAACTTACAAATGAATCAATACAAATGAAGATCGGCTACTAGTGGAAAAGCTTACTGGCTATTTTTCCAGAACCAACACAGGGCTTCTCCTAAAAGACCACAAAATTAATTTAAAAAAGATCCACAAAGAAAATTTAATAACCTTCCCAGAACAGACAAATTCATGTGAAGGGCTGGAAAAAAATGTTTTTTGATCAATTTTTTCCGGTACTGGGAGAAAAATCACATAGCAAATTAGCAAAAGGGAATAACATAATATAGTATTCAAGTGACCGTGCGGTGCATTCTGCTGTCAGCTGCAGCATAAATAAACTTATCTCGCTTTGCCTCAGCGGCTGGCAACGGGCGAACACACGCAGGAATCCATCGCGCTAAGCTAAACATCTGAGGACTGGAGCTGGTTTGGTTTGGACTCCCTCCTCCATGTGGGAGGCAGGGGGGAAGAATATGATCAATATACCTGCATATAAACAAGAAGCCTCTATGTAATGTGTTTACAGCCTGCTTACACAATTTCCGTTGTGGAATCTGTCAATATTGTCAAAACAGTTCTCATGTGGTGCTGTGGTCTGTGGCTACCTATATTTCCACTCAATGAAATGAACTGGCTGACGACGTTACATTAGTTTTATTTACTGATTTAACTGTATTGGTGTACAAATACTGAGAAATGAAGCCGAACCAGATTTTGGTAAAGGATTCAAGAGGAAGCATCGACCAAGTTCGACTTCATGTTGCGCATCACTCGTGTTTACAAAAGAGCGAAAAAGTCGCTGGAATGTGAAAAAGCGTGATGGTTCTGTAAAAAAAAAAAAAAAAGCGGTGCTGCAAAAATTACACGAAAACAGAACCAGGTGTTGTCGTTCGATCTTGCGTGTCCATTTAGTGTTCACGTTGCGTATGCATGAGTGCAGCTGGGCAGGTGTGCGTGCGTGTCTGTGAACCGGTGACTCACATGCGTGTCCAATGTGATTGCAGCCCTTCGCAGCAGGCGGGCTGAGGATAATTCGAATTAGCATAGTGTCACGCAGACCGTGTAATTTACTTCACATCTGCCCGAAAAATATACAAACACGCTCGTCTTATTCTCCGCTGATGTCTGCCTTAATCTGGGCAAATCCCCTTAAATGAGCTGATGCAACGTTTGGACGATGCAGGATGGGAAAAAGCGGCTCACTCCTGCGAAACAGCAACTCACAATGTAACTCAGTGTAACTTACAGCCGGGAAATGGCTTTTACAGTAACTGTGATCTCAGGTGAGAGCTGGAACAAACCCAATCTGCTGTTTGTGTTTTTTCAATTGTTTTGACAAGTTTTAATCTTCAGCAGGTTAAGCCTGTATTCATATTTGCAGCGCTCCTGATCCCTGCAGGAGTTTTTAATACTTTCGCCCACTGTGCTCCTGATTGGCTGGTTTTCCGAGGAAACTCCCGATTTGATCGCGATACAAAATCAAAAAGGCGACGTTCTGTCTGACGTTCATCACTTGACAATTCGCTGTAAACACAGTATGTACTCTAATATAAGGTATCACAACAAGCCTGTAATTGTGTTGCTAATTAACTAATTAACACACACACTCTCACAATATTTACATTCGTTGTGATTACATTTTTCTGCATTTTACTATGAGCAAAGGAATTAAGTTTAAAGTGAAGAAATTCTACTTTCACTTATTTATTCCATCAATTAATTCTTCTATTATTATTCTGTTGTTAAGGTTATATCGGGGCGGGGGCGCTGAGCGTAGTTAATTTGCCCATAACCTGGTATGTTTCTTGTGGATTGGAACTGAAAAAGAAAAAAATAGCACAAACACTGAATGAAGGTAACATAGCAACAGCACAAACACTGGCCTCATAAATCACCTGAATAACACCCGGCTCTGTGACACGGTGTTGCCAAATATAAACAAGAGAAGCTCCACAAAGGTACGGCTAATGGTCGTAATCTTTACAGGCTATTATTGAACTGTACTATATCAGCAAAGGCTGATACAAAGCTGACACTGTACACTGTATATAACACATATGTCTTTTACTTAAGATGCAGACGCACAACCTTGTGATGCACAACGACCCGCGATGACGCGCATCAGCTCATCGGGATCCGCTTCAGGCACTGCGCCGCTTTACCCGCGCTCGTCAAGACGGCAGCGCATCATTTCCCCACGCCCTCGCATCTCGCCCACTGCGCCTCGACGACACCATGTCACATCAGCGCCTACGTCGCCTAGTTATTGTGTGGCGCAAAGCTCCGCCTGAGACACAGGAGACCTCACGCGGCTGTCTTGTCACAGCCTGAGTTGCACTCGCGACCGGCAAAGTGCCCGTCACGTGCTAATTGGCGAAGCTGCTCTTCGGGTTCAGTCGCCAATCGCGCAACGGAGCGGTCGGTACCGCAGGAGGTGGAGTTAAACACGCGGCTCGATGGAGGCGCTAAACGGCAGCGCCGCGAGGAGGGGGGGCTTCAGCAGAGCGCGGACACGGCCTGAGGAGGGAGCTGCTGGATGTTAGCTGTGTTTTTACGCACCAAGAGTTACTATCAGCTGTAAAACGGGAGATAACAGACGGTAAAACGTAAAAAAAAGAGGAGAAACATATTGTTAATCCTGGATTGCATCACCAGTCATTCTCAATAATACGTGCATTTCCATGCAGGGATGTTAAGCACTGACAATAAGTCGTCGTACTTAATTGACAGTCGTCACTGCCCTTTGAAAATTCCGGCATGAAAGAGGACCTGCTTGGGAAAGATTGTGCTCAGTGGTTAAAATTAACCAACACTGATTGTTGAGGAGATGAGACAGACACTTTGTATGCTCAACCAGCCGCCACAGTTTGTGCGGTTTGGCACCAATAGGCACTTTAAGTTTGGAACCAGGCCCAGCTCCCAGATTCACTGGGCTCGGAGGCTAATGAATCTCTCATCTGACTTTGTATGGAACCTTGATCTCTGAGTTGCCTCCTTGGTCATCCAAAGCTACTGGACCTTTCAAATGAATTGAGTTGTCAGTAACTTAACTTCCAAAGAAATAATGAAAGCTAATTATGAAATGCTTTCTCCCCCAAATCCTGCAGATCTCTTTCCAAACAGGTTTTGGAACAACGTCATGCTACTTTCACCTTTGGTTCGAAGAGAATAAAGTCATTTTTGCAAAACCACAAGGTTTTTTTTCTTTTTCCTATGTAAAACAGTCATTTTCAGTGCTTCAACTGCCACTGCTAATATTTTCTTTCTGATGAGGACAGTCTCAGCAGCAGAGACCAAGACCCGATCCTTGCAGTCATTCATAACGCTGTCCATGTTTGGGAGCGCTGTGCCCTGCAGCTTCCTGCTAATTTCAAACGTTTCTGGCGAGCACTTAGCACGAGGAGTTGTTAGGCGTTTTAAAAGGCTCCCTTTGAAACGAGTCCATCTGCTTTTCCTTTGTGATAAAGCGTCACAGTGCTTGGTTCTTGAACTCCGAGAGCAAGCGTGGCGCGAATACGCAAGTAGCGCGCCCACAAAGAATGACGCGCTTGGAACAGTCTTCCTTTAGTTCTTAAAAGAGAAACGTACTACGATGTGAGAGGGCAGCAATCGAGGACCGGAGCCGAGAGAGGGATTTCTTCTTCTTGTGTGGGAAAACTGCAGTCGAAGCACCACTCCACGTTTGAAACGGACTGCCCACTGCGCGGTAAAGGGAATAGCAGGGACCACTTGCCTCGACGGGGTTTTGATATAACAACCCTCCCTTTCTCTTCTCTCTTCTGGAGTGGAGCAGACCGTTCAAGGACGATGACGCCGATTCACCTTCCTGTTCTGCTCTGGTTGCGATGTGGCGAGGACGGAGACGTGTCAGATAAAGGACAGAGCTCAGAGAGAGAGTTGTTGGTGGAGGTGGGGGGGGGGCCTTTCTCCTTCACTGACCTGATGCGTCTGTGTTAAAGCAGGAACACGGGCCGGGGATCAAACTGGGCCTCTTGCAAAGCTAGGACAACCACTGTTCTGTGTGAATGCTGCAGGGGTCTCCTGCTGCAGTCCCGGGAAGAAAAAAAAAAAAACACCACAGGACTACACGGAACAAGGAGATAAAGAACTCTGCAAGAAGCTGTGGGCAAAGATAAATAAGAAGACACAATGTGCACGGCTGGTGTCCGTCTGGAGTCGGGGAGGAAGGCAGAGCGGACGCAAAGCTAAGACACAAAGGCACAGCATATAAAGACAACACTGAAACTGCTTAGAATAGGAATGAATCAATGCACTTTTACATATTATATTGTTTATGATGAGGAGGCTGACCAACATCGCTATAGGCAAGGAAAGAGGGCAAGAAGCCCATTTTATGCCATTTTTCACCAAGCATCATATTTCAAAATGAAGCTTTCTCAGTAGGTGCAGCACAAACGCGCACCAAACTGCACTTAGCAGTGGACACACCTTTAAACCTAACTCTGCAGGCTCTGAGAAAACGACACCTGCAGATGTTTGTTGGAGCCTGCGCGGGATGCTAGCGGGCGGCGAGTCCAAAGCTTTCTTCCACAAAAAACTGCTGCCGCGAGACACGACGTTCACATGACGCTACTTTGCAAAAGACGTGACATTTTCCCTTTCTACACAATGAGGAAACGTTAATTTGTGTATTTGACAAGTCACGATGCATGTTGATACAGAACGCATCAGTGAAATTTCTGTCAAAACACCCAATATTGTGAACGTGTGCTGCTCAATAGGACTATGTCTGCCCTGTGTTTGTCTATTTTATAAGCTGGTGTTGAGAAACATTGAGAAACTACTTTTTATCTGGGAGCAAATGTGAGGTACATAGGTTTTGGCTGACGCTGCAGGCAGCAAGCCTTCATAAAGTAAAGTAATCACACGTACACACACACATATTGCAGGAAAACAAACACTGCATTATTTGATGTCCCGTGGCGAGCATTAGTATTCTCTGAAACGAACACCAAGCAGGACGCATCACTTGACAAATCCCTCTGCACGCACGTCCCGGGAGGGGGCGGGTGATGTGAGGTTGGGGTGGGTGGTGGTGGGGTGGGGGTATCTACATAAACATTATAACAGTCTCCGTGGGGATTTGCCTAATGTGCAGCGGTGTAGCACCAGTGATGTGTTGCTTTAATTGTCCCCTAAATTAAACACGCAGCGGTTCGTCTTCAAATCTCATAATCCTTTCTCACTCTCTGTTGCATTTTATCAATCAGTCATTAAACCCCCCCCCCAAAAAAAATCCTCCTCCTTATGAATTATCAAAAAGCACCGTTCTCCACCTCAGACGCGAGCTGCTCTGTTACACAAAACGTAGCTGATCACAAAGTTTGCGCACACATGCCATTTTTCATCAGCGGAGGTAATTTATTAGCCAATTAGGGGCAATGAAAGCGCGCAGTTCTGGAGTCAGTGATTACTGCCTCTGCGCGGCGATGAAATTTATCCTCCTCGCCGCGGAGCTGAGAGGGATGCGTTTCCTCACACAAGCAGTGGAGGGGGTGATGGGGGGCTGGTGGAGGGGAATCAAAACGCCAATGAAGTGCGCGTCGGATTCAGTTTGGGACGAACTTGGGATCCGTGGTGAAATTCCGATTAGCGGTTGCTACGTACTGTATAGATCTTTAATGTTTGGGATCGCTGCGAGTGCATCTCAGTATGTATTGCATGATGGCACAATCCTACCTTGAGGGCATTTCCCTGCTTTTGTAGCCATGTGGCAAAACAAACAACTGAGGAAATAAATGCATCGGGCCCTGAATCCATCTGTGGCTGCCCAGAATACAACTTCTAAGATTTAGCTTTTATTCTTATGGAGTTTGGTGTTACATCTGCTATAAATTCGCTTTGATAGGTTCCTGTCACCGGCGTACAAGGCCGTGGTTAAGCTCCAACACCTGCACAATGGCGACGGCGACTGCGACGCCACGTGTGAACCCTTTCCGTGTCTTCAAAAGAGGTTTTTTTTTCAAATCCGAGGCCAGACCCTGAAAGACAGCTGCCCACAGAACCGAGCACTGCGGAGGACCCGAAGGCTGGACTGAACAAATTGTGCTATGATTTTCAAAGAAGCTGCCCTCAAACTGCAAATAGCAAACAACATATTGAACAACTGGAAGAAACTGCACTGTAGCGAGTAACCAATACTGCATACCGACAAAAATCATTTGCTTTAACAGTGAACCTTAGAACGCATCACGAGCTGACACGCATTCATCAAGTGCAGTTTCCAACTGCATCTCAGTCACCAGATGGAGTTGGTACATGATGACACATGGTTACAGGCTGTTGTAATGCTAAATAAACAGCACATACATAGTCTCGTTGATCACTCAGAAAGACACGTTTGCACACACGCATTTGCACATGGAGTTGTTGTTCTGTATCATGCCAGAGGACGCTTCAGCACGCAGACCGGAGGAGCTGGGAATCGAACCGCCGACCTTCCAATCGTTAGACGACCCAGCCCGAACTTCCTGCAAGAGCCGCAGCCTTATCATGTAACACCTGATCCACCGCGCGGCGGCCGATGTTTACTCAGGTCAATACTTAGTATTTGCACACGGCCTGAGACAGACTTCAGCATCCAACCTCCATCTGCTGGTGAAGCCACTGAGATCCGGTTACAGAAATTGACAAAGACAAAAGCAATTTGATGATGTGACCCACAGTGACCCAGGAAGTCAGAGTTGCAGCCCTCGTACATGTTATGTTACAGTACCCGGTCCCGTGTTGGCGTCAGCGGCTGAACAACAAAAAAAAAACATGACAGGAAGTAAAAGATTTCAGTTTCTTACCTGAGGAACGTCGAAGAGGGCCAGGGAGAGGACATGTAAAGAAAGCAGAGAGAAGAGAGACACAGTGATTAGTGGATGAAAAAGACAACCCATGACTTGGAGATATCACAGCGACACAGCACCTGTCCCCCCCCGACAGGAATGAATAGTATTTAGTAGGCGGACACACAGAGGCTGAAGGGCCTTGAGTGCAACGAGCCTCGCATCACGAGCCGTCATTCGCCATTACTCCCGTTTGCGAGAGGTCGATGAAGCGGCGATCTCGCCCCATTGCGCGTCCTTCACGGGCGGCCATACCCGAAGGGACACGCGATTCCCCTCTGTTTATTCGGGGCTGGTAGCTTCGCCGACGAGAGAGCGGAGAGGGCCGAGCGAGGGGGTTCCCCCCCTTCCTTCGTTTCCCGCCGCCTCTCTCGGACGGCTCGGAGCCGCCAGGAGCCAACAGAGAGGAGAATCGCCGCCATTCATCACCTTAAGTGCCTCGACTCATGAGATGAGATGCAAAGTGAATGAATGACTGAGATGTATGCCTCCCTATGAATCACTCCCTCTTTCTCTCCGCGGTGATATGATGAGGCAGGATTGAGGGGATAAATTCCTGTAGAGGTGAGTGTCAAACAAAAAGAAGTGGGAGAGGGAGATTAGTCAAACAGGGGGATATTCTTTCAATAAAAGAAGGAGGGGCGGGCGGGGGGGGGTTCTGGCATCCTTTATCTGGGCAGAGTGAGAATTACCGCTGTGTGCTCGGGCGAGCATAAAACACCAACAATGCTGCATCCGCATGCGAAATGAAGTGGCTCCCTTCTCTAAACGGCTACTTTGCAGACGGGAAGTTATCATTTTTTTTTAAGGACTCTGACCCTTTGTCTTCAGAAAAACACTTAGCTTCCGAGCGGCGGTGAATTTAAGAGCAGATTAAAACGACGTTTATGTAAGAGCCAGCGAGGTCCCGCGTCATTCTGCGCGTGAAGGCTGTTACCCAGCAGGCCAAATGCTCCTCCCTGGGAGCGTTTAGTCCCGCGCCGTTACAGAGGGAAGTCTTTGAAGTGGCAGGGATGACGGCGCCCTCGAAGCGGAGAACGCGTCTGCGCGCGCGCCGTTTGATATGTGATGAAATATTAGCGGGATACGTGCACATTCCTTTTTCATCGCCGTCGTCACCGTGACCGCAAACACTGGGACGTTTGCGGCTGGTTTTCTTTCCTTTTCTCCACAGGCGTATGTGACACGCCGTCTTAGCCAAGCGTGTTATATACTGTGATCTCAGCGGCGGAATGTAGTCAAGAAATAATGTAATTTTTACCCGATTTATGTAAAAGCTGTGGTTACATGTTTAAAATTTTATGTGAAATGCAAATAAACAAGTTATTTAATATGATTAACTGTAGTAGTGGAAATTAGGTTCACCACAACCAACCGTACAATGGATCCATGAGCCAATAAAGTAATAATATAACACTGACTGAGGTTATTCTGTATCTTACTTTTGAGTGTTGCATCCTCGATCTCAGTCTGAAAATTCCCGTCACAAAATCCAGAATTGATCCACTTCAGTTCAGTTCGATTCCTGGCGATTCATTTACGTCAAATCAACAGCGGCGGCGCCGCACTGCTGCGAAACGACTGAAACCTGACACGTCTACGCCGAGACCTGCAGCACGTCCGACGGCGTCGTCGTCCTGCGCGTTTTAACAGCCGTTAGCTGGTGTTAGCTCCCGACGGGGAAGGGGAATGACTAAAGCGGAATCGTCGTACCAGTCACCGGCCTCGCATCTCCCAGCCAGACATAAGGCCTCTCCGACAAGCACAAACTGAGCTCGGATCGGTCTGCAGATGGGCGCGTACAGCGTCCACAGTATAAAATTAGCATGCTGAGACATTCTGAACCAAGCAAAGAAATCCCTTCAATGCGTTTGGCTGAATTGTAAAGTTGCCATTGAGTTGGCCGCAAGCTAGACCTTGATGGACAGACTGCAACAGCGCTGACTACGAGCGATACCGAGGCAAAAATGTAAAATCGAGGAGTCCACGCATTCTTCTCATTCAGGCGCCAGGCTAATGACGCGCTCCGCTCGAGCGGGAGTGCGGACGAGCGGCAAGGACGGAGCACAGTCGGAAGGCGCACAGGAAGTATCGCTTGCTCTCCGTCCCTGACCTTGCAGACCTCAGGGTGGATAAAACACAACGACTGTGTTCTTTCAGCTCAGCTCATTCATTTGACTGGAGCACAGCGAGTCCGTCTGCAGATGCTGAATTCAACCTCGAGGAAAGACAACTACAAGAAAAAGAAAGGACTGAATTACGATGAAAAAGGTTTTTGTTTTTTTTGCATGAATGGAAATCTGGGACGTCAGTTTTTGAAGATACTGACGCACCTTCGCGACCGGAGGCCGACAGTTTCCTCCCGAGCTATTTCTGTCGCATCACTCGTGATGCGCCTGTTGCGCACGGTGAAAGGGATGAGGCATCTCTGGCCCGGACAAAGTTCGGCTGAAGTTCGTCATCGGCTGCCGTCACCTTCCCCCACCCCCCCAACACTTCACATAACCTCTCTCTAACTGTCTCGTCGGCCCTGAAATATTTAACGCGACACAGCCACCACTTGCCCTTGAAAGCAGGAAGAAAAAGCTGAACGCTTGCCCTCCTTCGATATGTTCTGGATGTCGCGGTGGAGCCGTTTTCAGAGAGAGACGTCATATTTTACATCTTCTGCGTACGCATTATCTAGCAGCTCCAAATGCCATCTGAAAAACACGGCTTCCCTCAAATTACTCAAACAAAATGTCACAAATTGATTGTCTTGTATTTCTGAGCGAAACCCAGAAATGTTACAAGTCACTCAGACATCAGAAGCATCACGCTTTGACTTTCTCTCTCTTTGCATTATGCATCGCGGAAGCGTTTTTTAAGCTCCCAGCCAGGACCTCTCTGACCTTGTTATCACCGTCTCGAGTGCCGGCGCTGAAGGGTAGAACCGCCCTGATCCCGAAGATGAAAGCGACCGAACGCACGAGGACATTCTCCTCAAGATGAAGTGGAGGGAAATGGAGAAGGTGAAGGTGCAATATCTCACCTGAGCACTCCGGGGAAATGCTTTTTTCTGCCTGCGTGCTGAGCAAGAAAACCCAATAACACGGCGCGGAAAACGTGCGGCCGGGGAGTGCGTGTGTCGCCCACAAACAGCTCATTAATCTCCGGCCTGCCGTGGGGGGGGGGCAACGATAAATTGCCCTCACGTGAGGTATGCGCGAGAGTTGCAAGGTGTTTTTGCTTGTCGACATGTGAAGAAGTCGCGCGTGGGGCGCCCGTCGCCCGGGGAACGTACATGAAGGTACATGCGGGGCGTGTTCACCTGCTCCACAGTCATTGATCTTCAATGACTGTGGAGCGGGGGGGGGGGCATACGATTGAGGCAGGAAGTAGGCAAAGAGGGGGAAGCTTTTCCTTTACTCTGGGTCTTCGGGTGATTCCAATTGCGGATGATGGAACGAGAAAAAGTCCGTAGGCTTACTCGCGCTCCGCTGTGTCAGATTCTGCTTCTGATTATAAAAAGAGCGCGGCTCGGAAAAATGTGGTCACTGCTTAACTGCCCCTCCTTTTCCAGTGATTGTGCATGGGGGGGGTTTGGGTGTTGGTGTGTGTGTGTGTTGGGGGGGGGCTGTTATGGGGCCAGTGCATCATACGATGATCCCAGAGGACGCAACACTCCACAGCTGCTTCACAGCCCAGCTCTGCTCTTGGGGGGGCTTGACTTAAATGGAGCTTTAACTGGTAGAAATTAGGTCTGCACAAGGAATGTCACCAGCTGCAGGGCCAGCTTAAATAAACCCATTACTTATACTGCGCTTAAAAACCTGACGATGAGAGGGGGCTGCGGGGCAGGGCTCTGCAGAGGGACCCAGACGCCGCCGCTCCGTGTCGCATCGTCAACCGGCCGCCGCCGGCTGCCGCTTCCCTTTACGACGCGACGCGGCAGAAAGGGGAATGAAACTCCCAATCAGAACGGGGCGCGCACAGATGTGCCCTCAAGTCGAGTCGCCTGGCCGCCAGTTAAACTGAAGATATGCAGTAACAGCCCAATAAAACGTCGTAACGACCCACACCTTAAAATTAGAGCAAAAGCAAGAACGTCCCAAGCCAATCCACAGGCACGTTATTGAGGCCAGTCCAGTAAATGTTATGGCCTACTTTAAGGACAGATGTTTGCCAAAGAGTGGCGCCCCCTTGAATCTGCTATAACACTGACTGACAGGTTTTAAAATCACACAGGGGATGCCTCTTTTATCTGGACCCAGTCGCCTTGCTTTCATTCTCAGATCTCGGCGACGACAACTTCAGCAGTTTCTCGGCCCGGACAGAGGATGAGCGGTTTTATCCGCCGGATGAAATATTTAAAGCGTAGTCTTGTGTAGCCTTGATTGGAAGACACCGAAACAAAAGCCGTGGTTTGACAGGAGGCTCTTTGATTTTCGCCGAGTGGGTTCTGACTCAGCAACTTGTAGCCATGAAAGCACATTCAGCCCAAAGCTCTTTTAAAGTATCTGATTCTGTCCAGCGGGAGAAAAGTTTCGAGAGTGATGATTTAGCTTCATCCTTGCCAGGGGTTCAACTCCTGCGCGCTCACAAGGATGCAAAACTTTCTCTCCATTATTGTGACAGTTATTTTGATAAAAACCAACCCAGAAAAAAAACCTCCTCCCAACTCAAATATTTTCACATTCAACATTTAAGAGATATTTCGGTGATGTGTTTAAGGTGAATAAATCACAGCTGTAATGTTTTTGGGTGTGGGGGTGGGGTGGGGCTGTGAGACCCAGGCTAATGAAGACATGTTGATTTAACGAGCCATGCCCCTGTCTCGCGCGGAGCCGGGCCGACTTTGTCAGATTAATGGGCACCTCAGCTCGCGCTAATGGCTAATAATTCAGCACGCAGTAGTTAGCTTCTTTCTCTCATTTTTATCTAATTACTGCATCCGGTCTTGCTTACATCTTACACCATCCATCACGCAGAGAGCAGCGCCGTTACAGTTGGGCTTTTAGGTCAGCAGACGGACTGTGAGTTATGGGAACGGAGAATTTTCATTGTAAAGAAAAAGAAAAAAAGTTATTTCTTTTGTTTCAGCGAGAAATGACTTTCATGCCCCAAGCAGGATAAGGAACCAGACAAAGGCCACTGCTCAGGGGACCATGGGGTCCCTGAAGCCCCCTGGCTGGCCCTGGCTCTCTGAACCTTTCTTATAGAAGGGTAGAAGTTTATAGATTGTCAAAGAAAAAAATCCCATGAAAAGATTTAAAACCAACGTGTTCGCACATCTCTCAAAACTTTACCACTTCCTGAAGAAATAAATCGGTGGATCTTCAGGTGCTTTATCAGAAGTGCTTGCGGGATGCTTGAATATCTTCAGAAAATCCCACTTCCTGCAAACACCTTCCTAATGTCTAAATACTGAGGGGTACATCCAATTTAAAAACCAGCAATCCCACACTCAGACTCACTTCACTTCAGGCAGCACTTGGCCAGCTGAGTGGAAATGAGAAAGTGGGAAAGTGAGTTTATTCTCAGCTATCGTTTAAAAAAAAAAAAAAATCATTACACGACTATTTCTGTCACGTTTTGTACGTTCAACCGACTGCAACGCTATAAACGTCTGGCAGGAAAGAAATGGAAATGTACGCCCTTATTCACATATTCAAAGGATATTGGGCCACCTCCCCCAGCTACGATGGCTGGCTTCTAACGCCAGTTTGATGTAAACAGGTTCAAAGATGCATTAGTCATTTCCTACTGCGGCTGGGTACATCAAGCAAATGTTACTGAATCAAGAGGAAACAATGTTCACACTGCGGATTAATACACATTTGGTGGTTTAGTGAGTATTTTTGGCAGCAGGTAACTGCATTGAGTTAATAAACTACAGTGTGGCTGTTTGGCTGGCACTGGATATAGTATGTATGGATGTAATTCTTGGGAATGATGGACTGGGGCACAGGCTCCCTTGTGTCGTCTGCTGTGTGCACTCACATGTTGAAGAAGTTGGGGACCGTTGGGGCCCATCAACAAATATTTGCCCCAGGGTCCCCTGACACATTGATCTTTTCACGCCCATGCCTCAATAAACCCACGAAAGGACCCGGGATATTGTTATAGCAAGCTGCAGGTGTAGTTCAAATGGAGCTCGGCTATCGCCACAGCAAATAGATACCACTGTTTTCTCAATAACAGTAAAAAAAAAATGCCTGCCCGCCAACATTAGCTCAGGTTGTATTGAGGGGAAATATCTCTCTCTCGTAGCTGAAAGATGGTGACAAACAACAAGAACAGTAAGCCCAGGAGGAGAGAAATGTGAAATTGATCAAACAAACACTATTATCGCCCGCGTCGTCTCCGCTGCTCATTTTTCTCTCTCCCTGGCCCGGGCCGCCCGGCACCCGCAGCCAAACAAGGTGCTTTGCGGGTTTTAAAAACAACTAACAAAGGCGAAGCTCGCCTTCATCTGAAGGCTTATGTGCCTCCGCTGGTGACACGACAATGAGACAAACTGATGCAGCGTCTGCAGCCTTAATGCCAAAAGGAGAAAATCGCCGGAGCAGAGCTGCATGTTCAATCGCATTGTGCTCAGCGGTGTGCTTCCTCAAAGGACGACTGAACAAACGGGTACGACCGAGGCCAGGGAGCGGCGGAGGCTGCCCTCATTAGACTTTACTGAGGAGTCCAAATTGACATGCACAAGAGAAGTAAGCTTTAAAGTAAGTTGAGCTATTGATTATAGACCAACTCATCTCCTTCTTATAGAAGGTCAGAGAGATAGAAAAGCAACTTCACCACAAATAAAGCCCACAAAACTCCAGTAGATGACTATTTAAGTACTATTTAGTAACAAATAAAAACTGGAAATTACAGCAATGGTATATATATATATATTTGAAGATGGGTGACAAATGTACTATAGATATGCTGTATAGATATAGTATATATTAAAAGTGGTTTTAATGTTGTGGCTGATCCTGTGTGTATCCCTTCATTCGTCCTTGAGCTCGTTCATTAAATCCTGCCCCGTTTCAAATAGCTTGCAGAAGGGCTTTCGTAAAAAAAGGATAACTTTATGAAAGCGTCGCTCTTAAATACACAAAATCTCATTCACCTTGCGGAGAGTGTGTGCGCAAAGAGAGGCGGGGAATATATGAGATGCTGAGCGACGTGGGAGCTTCCGCTGTAGGCGATGGGGTCATGTTTTCTTGTCCAGTAATAAAATACCTTGAAAAGAGTGCGTTCCATCGCATGAGTCAGAATGTGCAAATGAAGAAGCGGAGCTGTCACGATGACTGCAATCAGCATTAGGGAGCAATAAATACTGACGCATCAGGTACTGGATGACAGAAGCGACATCCACGTACGTTCACTTAATGTGGGGGATGCCAAGGATTTGACCTGTTACGTTTGAAGGACAGCAACACTTTACTCTAAACAGAGTGTTCATTAATACGCTGTGGCCAGGATTGGAAAGGATATTGAGTTCTGTCACTGATCAGGTCACTGATACCTGATGCCTGTTAAGCGCTGGCTGCACGCTAGCAGGTGAAACACATGCTGTGACATCACAGAGCCATCAGGAGTTGGTGGTGGAGACCAAACTGGAGCTCAAGTAGATGATAAAATGAATATTGGACTTACATTCATCAGGTGGATACAAACACGAGGCCAAATGAATGATAATATAGCTCGGTGTCTGCTGGGTGTGTAAACAGGCAACATATTTGCCATTAAAACATGACCATGTGGTGATATGTTAATATTAGTCCACAAGAGGCCAAAATAAAATATTATTAAAAATAACAAAGCGTTTTCTGAGAAAGTCATGTTTCTTAGCACACCAACTTTTAAGTGGAAAAACACAGGACAAACCAAATTAAACGCAAACCCACTGATGCTGTCATTTAAATGAGCAACAGGCCTGTAATGGTAAATACAAAGAATATGCAATCTGCATTCAGTAGTCAGCTGAAAGTCAAATGGCCTTGAGTAGTATGATAAATCCTGTTATTTCTTTCAGAGCAAGTGCAATTTGATAAGAGCCTGTCACCAATGGCAACACTTCTGCCAATCATCTCTGAGCATTATTTCCAAACCCAATTAGCTTCACAGTGTCCACCTGTCAATCAGTCCCAGCGGTGGTGGGGGCTAACTTGGGGGTGGGGGCTGACAGCCAATTTACACAAATAACTAATCCGTCAGTCAGTCAGTCACTTTGGGAATTTTATACCAATGTGTCGTTAAAGAGGTGCCTTGCTTAGCGTCACATTACGAAGCGAAGACTAAACGTTACAGCCGGACGACATGTGGGGTGACAAATATCTGATCTGACTATGCAAGCGCACCCTGGTTCAGAGAGTCGAAGGCGCTGTTGTGTACATAGCTGTCCGCGTTGACTCCGATGGCGATGTTAAGCCCCCACCCCCCGCCGAGCGTATCGTTGTCATCTATCCCAAAACTCTGCGGTAATCCCAGTAAATATGTGATGCAGCCCGATCCCCCAGATAGACCCCCCGCCGCGGCCTGCAGACGTCAGCACCGCTGGGAAATAATTCCGATCTCTCCAACCCCCCCCGCCGCCATCGCTCTCATGCACGCGTATTTACACACAGGTCAAACAAACCCCCTCCCGCCCCCAGCCGTGCGAAAGGGCTTATCCTCCAGCCAGTCTTGAATGCACCCCCCCCGTCCGGCAGATTTACATTTGCAGAGAGAGAGGGAGAGCAGCGGGTGCTCGTATTTCTGTCGCGCAAATACGGTGTGCGTGCGCGCGCGCTGGGGAGCGCACCGCCGGCCTTTCAAGTAGCCCTCGCCTCGTTGCCTGCATGTAGAACACGAGCTGCCGCCGGCCCCGCTCCCACTCCCGGTCGCGCTCGTTATCAAACCAAGCGGGCTTTCGGCATCTAAAAACAAAAGCGGCGGCAGACGTGAAATCATTTCTTCCTTTCACCTCACTTGATGAAATGGGAGACGGGGCACGGAGGCGGATAACAATTTTTCTAAGACATCAACGGCCACAAAGAGGATGCGTTTGAGCGAGGGAGAAGCAGATATTACCGTCTTATTAATATTCCGACGAGGTGCAGTCAGGTGTGGTCTTCCCGTCAGCGCTGAGTTACAAATTGCACGCCTTCACTCTCGTCATAAATAATATCTGGCTGTGCATCCGCTGTCACTATGGGTTTCTTCTCTCAGGCCTCAGTTATCTCCTGTCAGTGTCTGTTAAAAGTTCATATGACTTGAGAATTAATATAACGTCAGCAAAGGGAAATGCACTGCTTGACTCTGTTATATTTATCCCACTTCTTCCCTGGGCCTCTGATCGCTTTTTTTTAAAGATTATGAATCGGGATTTGCTTTGCAGTATGAAACTCAAAAACAAGTTATTAGATGAATGTCAATGTGTTGACCTGACTAACAAATGATGCATAAAAAGTACTTCATGCTCCTTGCCTCTCATCCTTAATCAGGATTTTTCATTTTGTGACTTCCTGTAACCTTCAAAATCCTCCACAGGTCAGAGAGACAGAGCAGTTCTTTACTCTTTATTTTAAATACTGCACCACTGCTGTGTGTCTATCGTCTTCCACTTTCATTCATTTGGTTTTTATTATCACACTTGATGCTGTAAATCAACTACTGTGTGGTAAGTGGAGTTGTGGATCTGAGATTTTAACATAAGACCTGTATCTCGCATGACTGCACGAACTTGCGGGGGCACATGTCAGAGCCCTGGGCCCCACTATTCCCATCACGATAGAGCCCTTGAGGGGAACAATCTGGAGCAGTCAGAGGGGACTGACAGGTGACCCAGTTGTGCCTTCAGACGCTGACATGGCTTCAGATGACGACAGACAGGAGAGGCCCGCTCTCTCCGTGAGACGAGCGCTTCCTAGATTTCCCTGCCGCGGTACGACAGTTGGTTTCTGGGTGCGCATGAAGACAGGTTATCCCAGTTTACCGCATGATCCAAACAGAAGTGCCTCTCACCAGGCATTTGTGGCTGGAGAGGTGATTTTTGACCTGCACCTAACCCAGCTGTTGCTGCTACATGGACGCACCAAGTTCTCTTGAATGGCACTTAGCTGCTCTTGTATGGAGGGTAATGTCTCAGTGCTGCGCTTAGGAGCACGTGTACAGCTGTTTAAAGAGCTTTAAAGAGAGTGCGTAGCTTGTATGGGGGTTACAATGGGTATTTGACCCCGGGACCATCTCAAGCTAATTGTACAGTGAGGACAAGATCTCAACTCTAATTTACACATTAAACAGAGTTTTAAGGCAACGCAGTAACCTTGCGCTGTACGGCCTCTGCCTTAATGAGCTCAGACAGGAGGCGCAGAGGGAGATGAGGGCCGAGGAACGAGGGGAGGGTCAAACGGAGTTTTTCGGGACAGTGGGCTCGTCTGGTTCCTTCTCGTCCGACAAAAACACGCCGAGCCCCTCTGGAGGAAGCGATCCATTATTTAGAGGCGGCTGCCGGGTCATTCCATTACCGTCTAGCTCGTGTGTTTGGGAGCGGAATGAGGCTGATTTGGATGTCGAGGTGAAGGATGAGCGAGGCGGCGTCACCCCCCCCAAACCTTGCATTTACTCCTAAAGCTCCGTCGCGCCAGCAACGTCGGCGTGAGATCGGTCTGACTGCTAACGTCAACGATGAGCTAACCGCTAACATGCTAATCAGATTACACATTTGTGCTGTTTACTCCCGCCTCCTGCCTGTCTTTAAATCATTGCTCTTCTGCGGGGCAGTCAACACAGCTAATAATTTACAGTAGCACAAATTTGCATGTCAGAGTTCACCCAAACTGTATTTTACAAAGTCAATAATAATACATGATTAGCAGCTTATATGGGCAGGCAGTAGGATAACGCGGTGGCGCTGACAGGTCTCTGGCGCATCCCACCGCGGCATTCATCAAAGGTGGCCCGCCACTTGCACCAACAATAAAGTCATAGATTCACAAAGGAGACAAACGATGTTATTAGAGCAGGGATCCAACAGAAGAGTGTCGAGAACGAGCTATTCATCATGGTACGAAACGGGGACACGTGCGGGGTGCAACTGGCTTTCGCAGCTGAAATGCTCGCCGACTGCGGCCGCCGCCGGCGGGACCGCGGAAATGCCGAAAGTTGCGAAGAGAGTGGTGAGACCAACGTAAAGTAGAGTGAAATAATTTAGCAACCTTCGTAACCCATCAACTCATCGCATCATATGGGACTACAGAAGCGTGATTTCATTTGGTGATGACCAAAAATGGGCAAGACACGATGTCACCAGTGAAATATTTCAGGAAGCCATATCTATTATATATTATATTACACTGAGGGAAAGTAACTACACACACTATACATTTGTCTGACAGGTACTTTCCTGTAGTTACTTGTTACTTTTTAGGTTATATCATTAGTATCATTATCATTAGTATGTAAGTGATATATCAAATATTTAAACTTGAAATGCACATGTCGGTGTCATAACACAGTTATATAAGTCGAACAATAAATAAATACACAACTCTGGGGCAAATTTGCATTTGAGTGCTTTTGATACTTTAAGACTATTTTGTAGATAATAGCACTTACTGTACTTCAAATGAAATTTGCATTAATATTTTCTTTTTGAAGCGGGTGCATTAATCCCAGTTATGTTTCTGGGTTAGAGAACTGTGCGACATCTACAAGGAACTCCTTTAATTTGACACATAATCATTTGGTCCACTGTTAATATAAAAAAATATTGATTATCGCAGCGGTAAATGAAATGTTGAAAGCGGCACTTGTAAAGCGGTTAATGACACTGTTGAATAACTCCACTCCAGTCAATGATCTGAGCAGCGCTTCACCGCTGGCACGCTCTAATCCTCACTCACAGTTCTGACACCTCCTCTCGCTCCTCTCCTTTTTGTTTTCGCTGGCACCCGCTTGTTAGATTATTGAGAAGTGACACGGTTTCCCGAGAACAAAGAGGAGCCGCGCCGACGACGCGGTTTCCCCCCGCTGCTCAGAGTGAGAGGTTGTGTTTCGGGATGGAAGCTGCTGCATGCCTCCAGGCCCGGCGGCTGTGTGTCTGGAGATTGGGTTTAATTGGGAGGCAGTGACCTTTTCCCACCAGTGAAAACACACACACACACACACACACACGCACAATGTAAAAATACACTGGGAGAGTCAGAGTTGGGTTCTATCGAGCCGGGACAGACGCTGACTTGCAGCGTGACTCAACAAAGAAATTAATTAAGAGGACAGATACTGCTGTGCGGGTAATTTATGGTTCACGTAAAGACGGGTAAAGGGCAAACGCCCTTATTGCTCTCCTTTACTGTAACACCCTGCTGTATGTGAGCCTGTGTTATGAAAAGTCTCCTCCCATCAGTGCACGCAAATACACATGTGTAGCCCTTTCTGTATGACTTCAGAGGACATTACACTGACGTTATACTTCAATTATAACCACAACTCCTACTTATCTAACATTAACTTTAACCTTAACCTAAACCTTACCTTATCCTAACTGGGATTTAAAGCCAATATGACAAGCATGGACCATTTGGACTATAGACCTGTTTGTTTATGGTAAGTATACAAAGCTATTATAATTAATTTGACAGATATATACATAACATACTGCTTTATATAACCGGCTGAACTATTACAATGACGGCAGCCTCCCTCCCGTTTGTCCTTCTCCGCAGTCATTACAAACAGTAAATATTAGAAACTCATTTATAACTCGCACACACGCACAGGCACCTTCATAATATTTACATATTCATAATGGGAAGGCAAAGCTTTGTAATCATGCATTGTTTGCCAATGATGTTTTACAGCGGCACAGACAGTCAGACATCATTACGGTCTAAATGCTGCGAATTAAATTAAGCAAATGTGGTCGCTCAACGAAATGGATTTCCAAATGAGCGGCAGAGCCAGCGACGCGGCGGCGTTTTCGGGTTTAGCTCGCCGTGCGCCGGCAGCAAACATCTGTTTACGGCTGTTTAAAGCTGCCGATTCGCTGGGTTGTAGTAAAACGTGCAGAAAGACTTGGACGAACGTGGGAATGACAGTGATGGACGGGAGAAGCTAAGTATATGCTAATCAATGCTCACATGATAAAGTGGGTCTATGTAACCAAGCTAAATAATTGTGTGTGTGTGTGTGTGTGTGGGGGGGGGCTAGCAAAAACAAAGAAGAGTCAAAAAGTCGGTGAACACAGAAAATACAGAAAGTTTGCTAACATTAGCCGCCATATGCAACCGGTCATACCAGCTAAACCAGAGCGTGTTGAGTTTAGCGAGCATCTTCCATTAAACCGCACCGCACAGTGCGGGAAGATATTGTACGGCACGTATTAAAAAGCCATTCGTCCCTGATATTTCCCAGGCCCGGCAGCTCATTTATTGGTCTCCCAAACCATCTATCAAACCATTCAGCTGTGCTGATTGGCCCGCCAGCCTGCAAAAAGAGACCCAAAATCAATTTGAAGCCGGGATCTTTCGCTTGCATTTGATTAAGCGTTTGCCTCGCCTGGGAGGAAAAAAAAAGTCTCCCCGTCATTACGATGCAAATCTCTCACTCCTATCCCTTCTCTTTCTCCCTCTCTCTGCCCTCTTTCACCTGCCTCTCTTTCTTCGCGCACGCCGCCGCCTCCGGCTCGCCCGCCGTCGCCCTCTCCCCGAGTTTTTGACATCGACTCGGTGGAATGAGGTCAGTTTGAATGGCGCCTGTCAAACCGGCAGAGGGTGGAATACTGTAAAAGGAAGGGGAGGGCGAGGATGGATGTCGGAGGACAGGGCGTCCGCTCTGCCCCGGTTCCCATGAGCCTCCCCGCCGGCGAGGAGAAGCATCGTGACGGCCGCAGCCGGAGGTTGAAGCACCAATTAGCCGCAGTTAATGAAGCCTCATTAGCCTCTATTAAGTTTCTCCCCCTCTTTCTATTATCGTTTCCTTCCTTCGCGCGTCTGCTCAGAAGTAAACCCCCGGGTGACGTCAAAGAAGAGATCTGTATGCATGTAGAGGTGACTAAACATATCAGTGACAAGAAAATCAGAAATATAATATATATATATATACAGTGTGCAAATAAAAAGAGAGGTAAGGAGACTTGGCAACCCAGAGCAGACAGGCTGCATTTTATCAAATGGAAACACTGAGATAGAGCCTTTTTTTTCCCAAACGTGGCAATCTGTGCTGCTAGATTGCTTCAAACTGCACAATAAGTGAGGGTACAACTGTTGTTGCAGCTTGTTTTGAAGCCCTTGCACAGCTACTCAGGTCCTCTGAGTGCGACTGATTAGCCCTCTTCTCCGGGCCTCGCCCTCTGAGCGGCTTCTCGCGCCTTACGGATCGGCCGCTGCCGTCCAGCGCCCCGTCGGAATCATCAGCGGCGAGTGTTGCGACACATCCCCAACCGCCTGCTGCAGTTTCCTAATCAGCCGGCGAGGAGTCGAGGCTTTGGGCCGCGTGGCATCAGCGCCTCGTTCAGCTTCGTCGTTTCTTTTCTCTTTTTACTTATATATATATTTTTTTGAACTTTATTACCTTTGAATATTTGTAGTTATGTGGGTATTTTTCTTTCTTCCTATCTGCTGTGTATTTATCCGCGTGCTGCGCCGCAACATACAATCTTGTTGGCAGAAATAATAGCGACCGCGATAGCGCAGCCGCGCGGCCATACTGCGCTGATGTGCGCAGGTACGCTGTGACATCACAGCGGGATTCGCTGACCACAGCCAGAGAGGCCAGTTAAACAATGGCCGTCAGAGGCCTTATCAGACGCCTGTGCGGCTGCTCAGGGCCTTTGCGGGTTTCTTACAGATGTTGGGAGGAGCGTTCGGCCATGGAGCTCGCCCCTCAATCATTTATCATCTCAAGCAGAGCCGATGAGATAATGAATAAAGATCGTCTCGAGGGCGGGAAGCGGTGGGGAAAATACCAGAGGCGTGAGGCTACAAATTTGCTCAACAATGGCCTCATTCATTTGCGGTAATTGTACTAATTCATCAGAGTTAACTCACCTGTAATGTGTTTATGACTGATGGCAGCCTCGCGGAATATAGGCAACGGCGAAAGAAATCTAACAGTCCCCGGCACCTACAGTAATTACTTCCTGTTTGATTTTTATCGCGCTGCAGTCGCGGGAGTTTCCTGCCGCGTTCCAAAGGGCGGCGGCGAGCCGATCGTGGCTGGAAGTGAGACGGAGACGGGGGGAAAAAAAATGCAGACCTGTGACAAAGACAAGTAGGACAGTGCAGGAGAATATTGGATAATAAAGTGAGGACCTATATAGGGGCCATAAAGGTTAAACCCCCTCCGAGAGTCAAGCACAATTTCTGTGATGTGAGCTCATTAAAGGCAAACTGAGTTGAAGTCCAGGTTGTAGAATCAGCTACGGACGCGCGGGGCAAACTGAGCCTCGGGGGTGCAGGGGCTGAAAAAAAAAACCCAAAACGATGATAGAATAAACTGTTATGTCCAGACTCGTCTTTTTTGCATTGTTCCTACACCCTGCATGCGCACACGCGGGCACAAATCAGCATCGTTAAATCGACCCCCCGCCGGTTCTCGGCGACCGGCGACCAACTCGCATCAATTAACGCGGAGGCGACGACGCGGGGACGAGTTGCAGGACGGAGCCGCATTAATCACGTCGGAGGGCGGAGGATTCACGCCCCGCGACGGCCCGAGCGATCCAAAAGTGCCCCCCCGGCCGGGAGGCGCGGCCCGCGCGTGGCGACATCGCAGCGGAATCTAATGATGGATGCTTTGCATCGCCATGAGTGGGCTGTATATCACTGGGCTTGTTATGAGTCACTACATCACGCGCCGGCGGAGAATGAAATGGTTTACAGCGCGGCAAGTTGCCGCATTCCAACGGCGTGGGCGGAAGGATCCGCGGGCCGCCGTGAAGGGCGCGTCGTCGGGCGAGAGAGGCGAGAGGGTAATCAGAAAGAACTGTATCACTCCATCACTTCAGACGATCATGTTGCATGACACAATGGGCTCCCTTGCTTTTTTTTCCCCCTGGGACTACAACTGATTTCATCTGAGAACTACAGAACATTATAGAAAATTAAAATAAATTTTTTTTTTTTTTTTTTTTAAAACCCTTCTGGGCAAACTGACGCTGACAACAAAAAAAAAAGAAACAAAGACAGCTGCCGATGTGCCACTGACAAGGTGGGAGGTGCAGGGAAACAAGAGCTGGCTGATGTACTTATCATTAGCAGTATCATTAATAACTTAACATCTCGCCGAGTAGCCGTTTTTAGATAAAAGGAGCCACCGGCGGCTCGCGGCTCCCTCCGTCACCGCCGAGTGATCGACCGGACGAGAAAACAGCGGCACCGGCGTGTTTACATGAGCAGACGCCTGATCTGCGCCTCTCCCGCTGTCTTAATTGAAAAAGGGGGCATCTGGGATCCGCCCGCCGCCGTTCACGTGCCGTTAAACTCCGATTACACGCCACGCCGCCGGCTCTCCCCACTTTGCCGCCTTTGGCGATCGCGCGACAAAAAAAGCGGCAATTAAGTGACGGCAAACATGAATACTGTCTGTTGTTCGCGAAGGCTTGCCGACCATGAAATGAGCCCTGGAGAAGCTATCAGTGCCTCCGGCTCGAGAGAAAAAAAAAGAAGAAGAAGAAGAAGAAGAACCCCCTCAGCAACATGTGGCGCTGCTGATAAAATGCTGATTGATTCGATTCTGCCTTGATGAACATTGAGAACGAGTCTTTTGGGTGTCTCGCGAAGAAGGAGAATCTCGCGCCCGCCTATAAATCGTCCGCCGCGCGCGTAAGTAAGATTTATACGGTGCCACCGCGGCGGAGTAAACAAAGTGGAGGGATGCGCGGCGCGCCAGCGGGCCGCCTCCGCTTGAGAGGTTATGCCGGCGAAGACAACAAATTCCTGGAAAGATATCAAACGCGGGGAACTTTGCACCGCGGGGCGGGAGGTGCTGCAGCGTGACGGGGGGGGAGGGGCAGCGCTCGGCTCCCTCGTCTTCGCACCGGATACGTCCCGCTGACCCCGACGCAGCGGCCGCCGGCAGCTCCAACCGGAACCCCGCACCCGGCGAAAGCGTCCGTCCGTCGCCGCGGTAACAATCCCCGCGCGTGTCGCTTAAATCATTCATTCGCCTGAGTTTTTAGAAAAAGCCGCAACGCCCGCCGACGCGTGCTCTGCGAACCAAGCCCGCGCTTGGCGCCGTCTGTTTGAGCCAACGTGCCCTTTGAAGCAGAGCGGCCTGTTTCCGATCCATACGTCCAGCGCGTTTCCTTCCCTTCGCAATCGAGTTAAGCCGACATGCCCTTTGCAATTAGGCTTTGTCTTTCCTAAGATAACACGATCTTTGCGACGGAAGCCGTCTGCGCAAGCCGCCGCACCCTTCACCATCACACGGCGCGCTGTAAAATACAGTTAATTAGCGAGGCAGATGATGTGAAATGCCTTGTTTTGCACACCGCCGCTTGCGTCATCCGCGTTCGAGCCAATACGCAAAACAAGCGGCCTCCGTTTTTCACGGCGGTTTGCTTTGCCGCTAATTCGCGAACACTAATGGTGTTGACACTGCTCACGCCTCCCGCTCGCAACCCCCCCCCCCCCCTCCCAAAATGCACCTGCAGCCTCAAACCCCCTCGGTTCTACATTTACTGTTATCGCTTCCCGTTTTTCTCGCAAATCTCGCAGGGTTTTGCTTTTCCCAGCCAAACCTGACAGGATGGAAAAGAGGAATTTGATACTTCAGCTTAATTTAAAAAAACACACACTTAATTCATCTTCACAAGTTTGTCTATTGTGCACATTTTGGATTCTGTTCATCTCTCAATAAGCTTGAGCTGTTGTTGTACCTTCCCTTTCATGCTGACAGGTACATATATCATAGTTTAGCGTGATATGTTGCATTTTGTTTCCAGTGTTGTGTTTTAAGTCGTATATCAGGGCGTAGCGAATTAAAGTTAAGACGTCTGACTCGAGTGAGTTACTGCCAACATTGTGATGAAGAAAAAAAATCTGTGCAAATACTTCACAGTATGTAAGTCACAATGTGAAATAACGTCGTACAGCTACAGTAAGTACTTGAAAAGGCACTAATGCTTTATCCAAGCAGCACATTATCAAATCTAATCTAATCTAATATTGACTAAAAGTGTTTTGCCTGCTCAGTGTGTTTAACCAGCTTTTTAAGTGCGGCAATTAAGAGGAATATGAAACGCGTGAGAGCCGACGGCTCTGAATGATTGATTTGGAGACCGGGGGGCCCCCCCCGGGTGGACTGGGATCGCGGGGGCCGCCCCGGTCCGGCTCGGGTTGTTAACGCTGCCAGTCATCCTCGCGGCGCGCGTTTCCTGCCCGTTCGATACGCCGCCGCCGCTCCATCCCTCGTTCGTACGGCGCATCCCCGAGCTCATTACGCGGCAGGCACGCCAGAACCACGGGGCCCCCCCCCCGATGCAACCATGCGTCGCAAAAAAAAAAAGAAAAAAAAGAAGCCTACTTCTGTTTCATTAGGAATTTGTTTATTTATTCCCAGCATCAGTGAAACACGACGACGGGTCTGGAGACTGATGGAGCGGCGCCGGATCAAATGAGGACAAACCAGGGGGGGGTTTGGAGGCGATCGGACCCTCGGACAAATTACCTGGCGTTCTGTTCACGCCGCCTGGGTGAGCCCGGCAGGGGGGATCGCAACAGGCAGAGCCAATCACGGAGCTTTCTTGCATATGGTGATTCTAAGTTGTCGGCAGCAGATATTGCAGGACTGGGTGAAGTCCGGCCGGGAACAGGCAGGAGGACAACTGAGCTCAACTCCATGGGGATTTAGCCGTAAGAAGAACAAACATATCGCAGCAGTGCGAGACGCTGATCTGCGTTTGGGGGCCACAGGGTCAAATCAAACTAATTTGAGGCGTCAGATGAGAAACAACTACATGCAGTGCTCATTTATGTTTCATAAGATGAGATATTTGATTCCGTGTCTTGTGGAAGGGAGTTAAAAGTTAAACAAATGCTCTCCTCCGTGAAGACGTGAATGTCAAAATGACATTTCTCCTTCTCGCCTGAAGGCAGACTTGATTTAACTCCAAGTCAGCGCTAGGCGCTGTTCGACACTTCCTCTTGATTTGCACTTTGTGCGCCACTTCATCCGATGCTTCACATCCCGACTACAATGAATGCGCTTGTAGGGAACTAGCGTTTGGAGAGGAGGTCGCAAATGTGACGCTGCATAGCGGCACCTGAAATTATCCGTGTCGTCGGAGTTCATCTTTCCTTTTGAATGATTAATATGAAACACGTAACGGGTTTCTGATTATACACCGAGAAGAACTTTCGTAACGCAGCCCTCATCCTACATATGAAATGGAACGCACCCTCACTTCTGCTTTAGAGGCCAAACTTCCCTACCCTGATTACTTAATCTGCGACCTGAAATACGCACCGCCGAATAAGCCGACAGGAAAAAAAGTTTTAAAAACATATACAGGTAATTTTCCCAAAGTTACCTCTATATCAGTTTTCATTTTTGAACAGCCCCCCTCGGAAAACCCGCCCGTCAACAGCCCCCTCAAAAACTGCTTTCAGTATACACAGGGAAAAAAAACAATATCATAAAAACTGAAAACAGCCGGTGAGACCAGCAGCGGCCGCTAGTCTCCAGTCCCGCTGTGTGTTAACACACACACACACACACACTGTGGTCACGCACAAACGAGACACAGACACACTAGCAGACAGATACAGTATATCATCTTTATCTCTCTCTGCCAACGCCCTCCCCCCTCGACACACACACACACACACACACACACTTGCAAATTAACACTCCCCGGCTGTTTATCATCTGATTCAATTAAAGCGGCGGAGGCGAAGGGATCGCAGCCCGCGGGGACGGCATTTTAAACCGCCGCAAAACAAATGCGGCGGGGTTCGGATGCCGACATTTAAATGAGAGTAATGAGGCCGCCTGTCACGGGCCGCTCCTCTGCCAGCCACCGCTCTCCTCCTTCCTCGCTCAACTCTGTCCCCGCGACTTTCCATCCACCGCTGCCATCACTCTTTGCGAGGCAAATCTCGCGATGGCGAAGAAGGTCACGTTAGCGCGCCCGTGATGTTTTTCCCCCGTCTCTCGCCGCGCCGTTCGTCATCTCTCGACCCCGGCAGAGCCGAGCGCAATGAGCTCCGTCTGGTCTTGCGAATCCCAGGCGCCCAGCCTTCCCGAGCCCGGAGTTTAGCCCCAGACTCCCCGAAACCCATGAATCAACCGGCTCTTATTTATACCGCAGTCGGGAGAGGCTGCAGACTGCGACGGCGGGTCATTCCCGGGAATATAATACAGATGGGGGCCAGTAAAAGCGGCGGACTTTAAATCCAGGCGTACGTTGTTTATTTTTTTGTTTTGTTTTTTTTTGCGAGCCCTCCGTCATAAAACCACACGGCCGTCACAGACAAACAAATTTAACAAGTCTGTCAGAAAGCCGGGAGTGATAAAAGGCGCTTCTCAAGGTGTTATTGGTGTCCCCTTTGAAAGGAGGCATAAAAACAGCGGGCTGACTTTTCTCTGAAGTTTCTCCACCCACTCCCATTTGGTTAATTAAACCATTCGCTGCTGGCCTTCCAAAATTCTTAATTACATCACCGACGGCGTCGCATACTTTCTTCACTGATGAGCGATTGATTCGATCAGCGCGACCTCGCGGGCTGTGATGAGCCACCGAGAAGGGAGCCGAATGGAAATTATCCAGTTTTTTCTTTCATCTTGTATTTCTATAAACTGAATCAAATGGATTATTTTCACTATAGGCTGATTATGAAGGGGTTTTATTTAACTGTCGTGAGGGTCGGACCTCTTTGACGGGAGGGAGTCACCTCATTTCTAAAGTACAAAGTTGCGTTCAGTGCCACCGGCTCCAACAACACTGTGGCGTAAAGACAAAGTTTTTCTTTACGCCACTTCCGCCGGAGTTTTGACCTTCTTCGGGCCCTTTCTTCCCTTCTCCGTGCTTCCAGAGTCAACCAGCATCCCACGGGCGGGGACGCCGGGTGATGAAAGGTTAAAGCAGTTCTGCAGCCGGAACGTCGGCAACATAGAACCTGCCGCCGCCGATCCGGCCTTTACCCACGGCTTCGCTGAAGTCCGATGTTCCAGCATCTGGTTTGTATCTGTTGTCGGGGAACAATAAACTATCAAAGATCGCAATCTATAGTCCCCCTTTTAGTACAACCCCCCTCCCCCTCAAGCAGAATGTTTAAGGGGTCTATTTTCTGGAGGAAAGGGGGAGGCAGGGTTCCAGCAGAAGCTTTTGTGTGCATCTTGCGTGAACGATGATGAGAAACACCCTGGAACAGGTTTGATCGTCTGCAGCCACAGGTGGGCGCTGGACCTTTTCTTCACCCTTCATTTCTTCCTGACCTTCCTCCTATTTTCCGCTTATTGACTGAGCTTCTTCTTTTTTTTTTTTTCTTTTCGGGCCGATATCTGTGGATTCCTTTAAATTGTTAGAGATATTATCAGTTCACACTGATCAATGTCATCCGGGGGTTCTTAACTTTTAAGGTGTATTAGCTTTTTGGCAGTCAGCTTCATCTAATATTAGCAGAGGTCTTCGGGTGCCTCTAAAATTCTGGACCTGAGCCAAACGGACCCAAGGACACCCAGAACTGGTCCAGAACCGTGTGGGCCTCTACCCAGGCTCGTTTTGATTGTATAAAATTTGGATCCGGCCTGACTGGGGTTCGGGTCTGGGTTTTGTTTATTAACCAATACTGGACTCTCTGACCTTCTGTGATGATTTTTTTTTCCTGTGTGATTGTTGAAAAAATGCAGTTGTAAAAAAGAAGTCCTTGGTTTTGTTCAGTGGAATGGAAAATAAGACCCGACGTTTCAATGTAACTGATAAGTATATAATTAATAAGTCAAATAAAAACTACTGTGTTTTTACCACAAGGTTAATACATTTGGGGTTTTGTTTTTTTAAAGCCGAGTCTCTCTGCGTTACTTTACTTCTGGAATGTCGGGGCGTTGTCAGGAAACACAAAGTAAGCAGGCGTGGCCCAGACAGCCGATGTTTCATGGTATGTGAGCCAATCCAGCGACATCTACGCCCATCATATCCTGTACCTTTGCCAGCATCGTGGGTATGTATTGACTGATCGCTAACCTGTTGATCGATTCCACGTTACGATGCGATGTGCTACATTAGAAGTAAGGAAACTTCAGTCTTTGTTCTGAGAGCTCTGGATGTTATTCGAAACTGCAGCCCATCCCGGCAGAGGCCTCACGGATCTCTAATTGGATCAAATATTATAACGGAGGTGTGTGTGTGTGTGTGTGTGTGTGTGTGTGTGTGTGTTTGTGATGCCGGAGCGAATGGTATGAGAGCAGGAGAGGAACCACGATGGAATCAGATAAATCAGACAGGAGAAAAAGTCGTCGCAGCACAGCCCTATCCCCTGCTGTTCAGCAGGAATCCTGCAGAATGAGCCCAGAAGGGCGGAGAGAGAAGGTGTGTGTGTGTGTGTGTGTGTGTGTGTGGGAGCAGACGAGAGGCAGCGGCACCTCAGCTTGTCCCATTGATTTCAGCTCGACAACAAATTGGACCATTTTTCACGTCGGCCCACAGTTGCCCCGCTTGCCTTTTTTATTTATTTATTTATTTATTTATTTCCCACCATTCAGCGGAGACGCCCACGCCACATGTGTCCAAACTCCGACTCACACAAACGCAAATGTATGAAACATGACACAAACTTGATCTCCGCGTTAGCCCCGGTCAGACCCAGGATTGCGCTCCTCCTCCCCGCCCGTCCCGGAACATTTTAAGCCTCATTAGCATGTTAGCGCTGATTAGCGGCCTCTAACTAAGCCCTGTCCCCTTTAGTTACTGTTGCTTCGCCTGTCGCGCTCTCTGCTTCCCCTCTCTCCATTTACGGTCCTGCAGAAATGGGCGCTTGATTTTGGGATACAGGTGGTGGTGGGGTGGGGGTTGGGGTAAAATGACTCTGTCAGAACTGATCAGCTGTAGCTAGCTTGCTAATGCAGCCAACGTCAGCTTTGTGATGACATCCCAACGCTTCCGGCAGATTTGCTTAAAAATGACAGATGGGCTACAGTCTGCCAGCCCATGAATTATGACTAAACCTTTGTGCGCGTGTCATACGGCTGGTACAGTAACTAACTGTTCTTTACTGTCGCTTCCCACCCGGCCTCAACGGTATTGTCAAATCAAACCAACAAACTGATCTATGTGTCTATGTGTACGTCTGACAGTCCCAGCGCATGTCAGTGACTTTACCTTCAGCTGCTCTTTGTCACGCTTTGATGCTCACACACACACACACACACACACACACACACTTCTTTTCGTCCCTGGCACTGTGTCACAGTCGCTGTCACTCTCCCCGCGCTCTCCTCCTCCCTTTCTTCGTCCTGTCGCCCCCCTCGTTCGCTTCATGCCTCTCCCTCACCAATCCCCCCCCCGGCTCCGTGCGGGCACGTGGCCGAACATCATCGCCCCTCTGCGCCCCTTCCCCCCCCGGCCCTTCATCCCTCCTCCTCCTCCTCACCACACCCCGTAGTTTTGACTTTAAAAATCCAGGCGTGACAGAAAGACTTAGTGGTCTAATCAAAAGTGACAGTTTGGTGTCTCCGGCAGGCGCGAGGTCCGTTTGAGGAATGTCAAAGCGTTGCGAGGTGAGATGTGAAGGTGGTCACCAGGCGGAGTGTGGACGGAACGGACGGCGGTAATATAGGCGAACCTGATGAATTAACACCGCCCCCCCCCACACACGAACACCAGTGACAATATCAATATCAAATATGACACTGATGTACAGGAATAGTCTTGCTTGTTAATGAAAACGCAAACAAGCCATCTAACAACAGCTGCAACCCAGAATTACCACCATTCTAAAACATGACACAGAGCAGGAGAGTGAAATGCAAAGAAATGTGATTAGCAGCCAAATCCACAGCATCAGCACGGCTGCGTTCCCTCCGGACTTTCTGCTCAATTCATATTTTTTCTCTGCATTTCTTTTTTTCAACAGCACACATTTCGTACCGCAGCGGAATGAAGTTATAAAGCTGCACTAATCGATACTTCTATTGCCGATGGATCACGGCCGTGCGTTATTTAACAGGGGTGACTCACACCAAACAGCCCGCAGATTATCACCCAATTCAGCATTTCCCCCCTCGGCCCCGCTGAGCTGTTTAGCATCTCTCAGCCCGTTCTTTTTGTTTAATGGCCCCCGAACTTTGTTTGTGGCTCGAAGCCTCCGGTTAACCCCCCGGTGAACTCACGCAGCAGGTAGGAAAAAAAAACTGCACCTGCGCGGTGCCGTCATCTGATGCCGTCGCTTCCCCTGATCGCCGGCCAACATCTGTCATGTGCCTCAGATCAATTGAGGTAAAGTTTCTGCTTGCTTTCCCCGCTTGTTCGCAAACACGAACCCTGTCCTGTCAACGACTTGTAAGTGATGTATGGAGGATTAAGAAATGATTCATTCGCCGCTCCTAATGAAGTCATTAGTTGCAGTTCATAAATCCATCGTAAAGGCTGCCTCAGTCGCGAGCTGTAGAGAAAGGCACAAGAAGAAAAGAAGTTCTCTTTTTTTTTCTGCCGTCACCATGGTGACCACATCACTGTAACGCATCGTGTGCGTTTGTGCGCGGCACACAGACACGTAACTGTTGAATTTTTCCAGTGAAAGTCGATATATAGATGTGCAGGGGCCACTGTGAAGGCACACGTGCTCATTATGCCAGCGGTTTACGCTGAACCAAACGGGTAGCGTCGTGTTGCCGCCCCAGGGCTGACGCCGGCGCTTGGGGATCAGCGGCGTGACGCGTGTCACAACGACATCACCAGCTCGACGCCGACCCAGTCTCTTTTGACCGGACCGTCTTTCCCCGTTGTTGACTTTAACACGGAAGAGTGAGTAAAGGTGGAACATTCCCACCCTGAATGTACAAGAGGCTACGGGAGGGGGAGGAGAGAGTGACGGGAGGGCGGGCGGAAGGTGACGGACACATATGAGGGGAGAGGAGGAGGGAGACGGCTCGCAGCATCCCGATCTTCACCCTATCAAATCGGGTTCCCTCTTGGGGATGGTATTTAAGGGCATTTTTTTTTCAAATCCAGTACATGAGTGCAGTTGTTATCCAGCCTTGCATTGTTTACTTCTCAACACGTGAGACTCCGGCTCTGGAAACAGCCGCGGTGACCTCATCCCTCGATGGCACTGAAGGGGCTTTTGGTTTGACCACCCCTCCGCTATTGAACCTTTAACCTCGTTAACCTTTGGTGTGGATACTCCCCTGTCCCCAAAAACCCCCCTGAATAAAAAAGTAATTACTAATGTTTTACTTTTATTATTCCAGGTGCGTATGCTGCGCTCACTCTTGGAGGTGTTCTGCGCTCTCAGAGTGCTTTCTAGTTTATATTCCATGTATATATTATATATATATATATATATATATGCAACCTTTCCAATATTGGAGGTGAATGTAATTTCATTTGTAGTGCTCACAAAATGAAATCTAACTTTTTTATTTTTCTTTAAAGGACCTTTGCTCTCTATGTAATCCACAGAATGCATTGTCAATATTTCCTCAGAGGTCCAAATGAAAGCGCAGACACAAGTGATGAAACCTCGCAGGAGTCAAACGCAGCGCGAGGATTAAGTGCGGGACCGTATGCGTCGGAGCGTCTGATCAGTGACCTCATCGCGCATCTTCCTGTTCCCTCCTTCAGGGCGCATTCAATTCCAGATTGCAGATCGGGATGGATAGCAGGAAATAAGACGGGAGATCCTCGCAGAAACAGGACGGGTGCGGTAACGTCTTGCCTTGCTACGACAGGCCCGACTGTTCCCACCCCCACCCAATTCCTGGGCGGGGGTGGGGTGGGGGTCTTCCTGGATTGTTTGGACTGAACAAAACAAATAGAAAAAAAGGATTTCAAAAAGTGCAGCGAGAGACGAACTGCGGCACAAGCACCGGAGACAAAATTAAAAACGCTGAAGTTAAACTAATTGAAATGTGAGTCCGCAGCTTTTTGCTGATGTCCTATTACGTCGCAGCAGCTTTTTCCGAGGGCTGCTGCGGTCGCTCAGCAGCGGGGCGATTCATTTGCACCCGGAAAAAAAAACACGGGAGAATAAAGTCGAGCTTCACAGATCCCCGGCGTGCTTCTTTCAAGACCGAGGGACGCGTTGATCACTTTCCAACAGTCTGTACGCCCTCAGCGACGCGCGGAACCAGCTGTAATCCCAGATGTTCGTCTTTTTGCCGTCTCTGTGCCGGGTGACCGTATCTCATTCCCCCGGGGGGGTGTCATCGCAGGTAGCGCCTGGCAAAATTTATCCATTTATATTCAGTGCCATTTGCCGTCAAAAGGAGAGCAGCGGCGAAGAAAAAGATCAATTTTGCAGGTTCAGATCTTGGCTTTCATCACTTTTCTCTCCATCTCCCTCCGTGTCCGTGTCTCTCTCTCGCCCTGAGTTTCTGTTCTGGCCGTCTGTCTTTGCTGTGGAACTGGGGAGAGATGAGTGAAAGACTTGAAGCTGGGAGATGGCGAAAAGAGCGAAGGAGAGAGCGGGCTGGAGCGCGGACGAGCGAAAAGCGTGCGCGTGCGTATTGTTAAAGCGGCAACTCGTAACTTTTTCGTGTGAATTCGTCATCTCCGCTGTGGCGCTACCCACGGCAGGAAAGAATTTGAACTTTAGCGTGATTCCGAAAAAATGTGACGTGACGTCAGAGCAGCCGCAGGGGTCGCAAAAAAGAAGCCGAACACTATAACCTTCTACCAGCGTCACATTGTTTTTCCTCCTCCTCAGCTTTTCTGGCTGCTGCGATGCCGTGTGTGAAGAAAAGGTGTGTGTGTGTGTGGGGGGATCCAATAAATGTCAGCGTCTGATATCAGATAGATTTGCTGGGTTCCTGTACACCGGCAAATCCAGAAGAGGCTCGTTTCAAACTCGGCGTTGCATCATCATGATGTAACAGCGGCTGTTTCCTCGAGTCCTTCCCTCCCAGCACGACACATCAACGTCTCGTTGAAGCCGACCTGAATGGACGCAGTGTGGCAAGCAAATCCTCTTTTTCAGCGCCGTAGGTGGATAAAATACAGTTCAGCGAAAAATATATAAAGCGCAAAGTGCTTTGCATGCCCAGAAGACTGAGGGCAAGAAGTTTCGCCACGATTTCAGAGGGAGGGGAACCCAAGAGCGGGGCGTTCTGCGCAAGCCGCAGTAAATCTGACGGAGGAAAGACGAACGTAGCGGGGCGAACGTGCGCTCCAGCAGAGGCGGGGGTGTTTGGGACCGTTCCAAACACGCGAAATGAGGAAAAGAAAGACCATTAACTCTGAGCATTAGGAGCCCCGTGGAAACGAGCAGGTGACAGCATTTACGTCCAACGCAGCTACGAGGGCGGAAAGTGGAAAGAAAAAGCGGCGTCATCCGTTGTTCTTTGTAATTTCCCCTCGCGAGACAGTGATGGTTGAAAGCATGTAATGAACGCCTCCGAAGCAGATCTGCAGAGGTGGAGGAGTGGACTGAAAACTCCCGAAAGCTGTAAAGTGTATTAGCGTGCTTTATGGTTATGGGTTCCTGCTTTGGAACTGCATTGAACTGAGGTTTGAAATCACGCTTTTTGGAGCCGCGCAGATTGTGTTTGACAAGTGAGCAGCGCTCGCAAAGTACCAAGCCCGTGAGAACCCGGAGCGCCGAGATTTTTCGAGGCCAGGAATTATGACAAAGGCGCTAAATTTAGGCCTCAATTCCTCTGGTCAAAAACGCCGGGGTCCCTGAGCAGTCGGCTAAAGTGTGACGAGGGGACGGCGAGGGGAGGGAGGACGAGCGAGGAAAAGACGGAGCCGCCAGAGGGAGAAAGGAGGAGACGTGGGCTGAGGCTTTGATGGATGGCGGAGGTGGAACGAAAATGCAAAGAAGACAAAGGGGGAGTTCGGCAGAAGTGGGAAAGAAAAGGAACGACCCGCGGATAATGGGTGGATGAGGGATGGACGGGGTGGGGGGGTGTCGATTTAGAGAGGGCGGATGAGCGATTCAGAGTCAGGAGGGATGGATGGGCAAAGGAAGAAAGGGATGGATGCCGGGTGCAATCAGAGTAAACGAGAGGACGCTGCCCTTTGTTAATGTTTGATATGAGCGATTGGCGCCTGTCGTGGAGGGTTTCCTTTATTTGGTGCACAGCGCTACCTTCTTCAACAAGCTAACACTGCGGGTGGAGCTCTGCTATATCATCTCCGTGCTGCTGTTCAGACGTTGGCTGATTCGCTCCCGCCCCCGTGACAGTTCTCTGAGCGCGGACCTACCGGGAGACGTCAAAAATGGAATCTGGCGTGGCTAAACTTGGCTCGCTTTAATCAGGAAGGGACATTATAAAGGGATTAGCGGCGGCCAGGTTTATTTTTAGAGTCAAACAAGTAGGCCAGCGAAAGTGCTACGTCAAAGCCAGAGTGTCTTTTCTCCGCGCAGCCGCGCGATCGCTGATTCGCGTGATCCTTAATGACGAATCAATTCTGAAGTGTCGTGACGCGCTGTGCGACACAGGAGAAGCTCAAGAACACTGAGTTCACGCTGTCCCCCGACCGTTTTTTTTTCCTCTCTCCCACTGATGTTTTCTCCGGTTTGATACGACTTCAGCCGCAGTGAAATATTAACCGAGCCCCCCCCGACCGACTTCAGGCCGCGGCAAAACGCGAGCAGCTCTGAAATTCAGAGACAAGCGCAGGGCGGCATTTACATCCCCGCTAAAGCCGCGTGACGGATGGTTCAGAGCCCGGTCCCCTCCGAGCCGGCAGATAGCGGTGTGACTCAGCGGCTCTGCCTCGCTGCCTATTGATCCGAATAGGTGGATCCGGGGTCAGGTCAATCCATTTAGACCGGGGCGCGCGCGAAAGGGCTGAGAGCGGCGGCGCCGGTCCCCGCGGGGGCTCCGTCGGGGCGCGGCGAGACCGCAAGGGCCCCCGGCCTGGACAGAGCGGACGGGTCAATAGCTGCGATCGATGATTGGTCAAAGATGATCGCAGCTAATGTTATGCTATAATCTGAATGGACTGTGGCAATGTGATTTATGGTGCTCTGCAGGGACCTGCAGCTGCAGCAGCGTGGAGAGCACCATCATACAGCCGTCCTGTCAAAACAGAGACGGATTAACCTGCTGAAGGGGGCCGGGGGCAAAAATGAGCCAGTGGGGCCCCCATCTCCTCCCCAGGGCTATGCGAGTATGAACCCTGTGGCCCCATCTTTTGTTAATCTGGAATACGTGAAATATTCTCTGTGTGAATACCCTGTTAACCAGCATTAACGACTCTCGTCTTCGTCGAAAAAATATTTTCCCGCGTTAATCGAAACTGCATCTTCACGACTTGGTCGGAGGCTCCGCGACGTCGACCGCTCAGCGTGTCCTCTGCGACACCCTTCATTATCCCTAATCCCTGAACCCCCGCTTCCACCAGAAACACAGTCTGTCAAACATGTTCCCCAAATAAAACAAAGTAATGAAAATGCAATTTCCTCTTGACTTTTAAGGTCTGTTATGTTGGGGTTTTTTTCTTCTGTCGCTAATGCCTCTTCATAAGTCCCAGTCAGTGAGCGAGACTAAATCTGATAGACAGGGACTGCTGCTAAAGGGAGGCTCCAACCGCCGGGAAAGAGACAGCGATGCCTCGTAACGTAAAGAGACCCGGTGCCTGCCCGTCCGTGTCGATATCTTAATTTCAGAAAAACAAAACTCTCTGAGGACTGTGCACGCAAAGTGCAGTCTCGAACGGTTTTATTATGACTCCTGTCGTTCGCGTCCGACCGAGAATAACCGAGCGTCCTCGCACCCGTCTCCCTGACGCTTCGGCGGAAACACGGGGAGATTCAGGCGCGCGTTTCCGTGCGACCGCGCGGTTGGACCGAGCCGCGCAGCGCGAGCCAAAGCCCCCTCCGGCGCGAGTCGAGGCGATCTTCCGCGGTCGAACCCCCCCGCTTCCAGCCGCCCTCGCGCTCACGGTTATACTGCACGCTCCGGTCCAGCTCTTATCAGCCTGAGCACAGGTCCCAGATCAGCGCCTGGCCAGAGGATAAAGGAAAGCCTTCTTCTCCGCTGCAGCCCGCAGACGACATGGCTGCAGGGACAGCAGGGAGAGGAAACAACACGCTGGTTCTCGTGTGGCTGCTCGGCGGTTTAGCTGGCACGGCTTACTGTTCGTGACAAGCTGTGCTGGAAGGTCACTTTGAATGTCTTTTATTTTGGTTTTCGAGAAGAAGGGCGACCTGCAATTTTTGCCGGCGCCCCGCGGCTCAGCGCCGCGCAGCTTAACTTCCTATTTTGAGTGTTTCTGAAAAGGAGGAGGGACAAACGCTCGCCCGAGAGCAGAGTGCTCCGCCGAACTGTGTCCGTGAACCGTCTCAATTATTGATAATTAATCAGACAGAAAGGAGCCAGGCTGAATGTTGAGCGTCAGCAGCTCTGAAATGTAGCACGGCTGAAAAAGGATGGGAGATGACTTTTTTGAAAGCCTGGTTTGGAAAAATGGGAAGTGACAAGTCGTCCTAAATGAATCGGCCGCAGCGCTGCACGCTGGATTGATCGCCCACCAGATTGCTGTGGAAAAAATTCAGCCGCAGTGGAAGTGAACCCCAAAACCCCCGACAGGCGTCCAGCGGCCGACTCCGACGGGGGGAGGATTTTAATAAGGCTAATTTCGCCTTAGAAATGTATGTTTTGGACTTCCCACAGGGACTTGGAGTCCAAACGCGAGCGTGTTCTTGGGGTTGATCGTTTTCAGATGGAGCACGAATCTGGACAGATTCCCCTCCTCGCGTTTTCCGCTTTGGACTCCGGAGCGCGAGGCCTCGCGAGACGGCTTTTAATCGGCCGCGATCTTCGATGCCGGTGGCGGAGGGGGGTTGTCCGCTGACCGCGGGGGTGGGACGTCCAGTACCCGCCGTCCATGTAGGTAAGTGTCCTCTGAACCCACAGCCGCATCGAGCGCGGACTTTTTTGCCCGGTGATACGACGACCAACGACCCCCCTCCCTCTGCTCTGACTCACGCAATCGCCGTGCACTTGCTCAATCGTTGCAGAGACCGGATCTTAACCGAGGCGGTGCAGCACACTGAGCTAAAAGATCTGAGTATTTTGTTCCAGGTGATCATCATCATCATCATCATCATCATCATCATCAACGGGGGAAGAATGGATCAGCGTTTCTCCTCTCTGCTTATTCATCTCCGTCCACCACTTTAGGTCATTTTTCCATTAGAAGAAAAAAGGAAAATGTGCCGCAGAGAAAATTGTCGAGGTTATTGTTTTTGTTTTTTGCCTTCTTCCCTCTCGGTCTCAGATCACAGAGAGACGGGCAGACAGCTATTTCGCCGGCAGACGCGGCGACGAGCGGCCTCTGCGAAATTACGAAAAGATTGTTCTTCATCACGGGGATATCATAACATAACCAACAGCGAGTCTGCGGCGGCGTTCGGCCTATTACTCCTCTCCCCCGTCGTTCTCGGCCCCTTTTCTCTTGCATCTGTGTTTACTCGTCGCTGTCTTTTTCTTCTCACCTTGTTCTTTTGGGCTTCAGTGGGGTTTTTGGTTTTTGTTGTTGTTGTTGTTGTTGTTGTTGTTGGCTTTCTTCTTTTCCGTCGCAGTGGGAGACTAAAGGCAACTGCCGGCAGCGTGTTCTCGCCGCAAGTCTAAGAAGCTGCTGCTCTGTAGCGTTTATGCAGCAGTTTAGTTACATTTCAGTCCAAAAATGCAGCTTTAGAACGAGTTGCATTGCAATAGTTCTTGTTTTAGAAGGTGAGATTTTACTGCCGCTAAACCTCAACTTAATCTATGCCTGTACTGTACTATAGTGATGGGCGGATCGATCCAAATATCGATAGTATCGATACTAAGTGGGTATCGGTATCGGATCGATACTAGCCTGGTGAGATCGATTCTTTACTTTAAGTTCCCCTCTTGTTTGCAATGCTGCGGTTTCGGCAAAGAGGAAACAGCCAGGTCGCCGGACTCGCTGCTCCTGTGTCAGCGCAGAGCAGGCACACTTTGCTCCCCCTCCCCCCTCTTGTGTTTCGATGTTGCGCTGTCACATGAGTCACGTGACGTGACTTAGACGCGCAAAATCATTTGATAATAAAGCATTTTCTATTTAATTATAAACTTTGTCCTAGTTCTGTCCTGAAACATCACAAAAAACACTTTAAGGTCATGAAAATTAATTGAGATTTAGCAATTCAATGATGCATCCACCTTATTTATTGATAAGTATCGATATCGATATCGGTATCGGTATCGGCGATACTGGCCCGTATTTACTTGGTATCGGATCGATACCAAAATATGCAGTATCGCACACCACTACTGTACTGTACTGTATCTATGCAGGACAGTTCCTCTCTTAGCTCTGAGACTTACTTAATAAAGCTCTTAAAAGCACAACTTCTGGGACCGCGAGCGTGCGTGAGAATTTCCGGCGCAACGGGCTTTAGCTAATCATCCCGCATCCTGCTTTTAAAAAAAAAACCTCCGCTGATGTGGTAACCGTAGCCCTTTTCCCAAAACTTCAAAGAGCGATAAAGATTTGAAGCATTTGCATGCGGGCGCTAAAGGGCCGGTGTGAGCTGCTTTCGTTATCTGACCCCCTCGCTTCGGCGTGCGAGGAGATGTTGAAGCTCTCCCACGCTCTGCAGCGATTCCATCTCCTGCGGTGCAGGATGCACCTCCTCTGTGTGCGGCGGCGGCGGCGGCGGCAGCGGCGTTTGAAGCCTTGTCGGGGCTGCGCTCGCTTATTAAGCGAATGTCGGTGCTGTTTCATTTTTGGACTTCACAATCCCTCCTGGCTGGGGGGGGGGGGGTGAATCCCAGTAGCAGCATTTCTCAGTGTGTCTCAGGAAACAAGAGCCTGTGTGTGCTGTGCCACAATAAACAAGGAGGATACAATATTTCCTTTTTTTGCGGGGTTAATTTTGACAGGGTTACATTGTGAAAAGTAGCTCATTTGAATATCAATGTTCCAGAATCCTCCCGAACTGCAGGGACTCGCGTTTTATTATACACTCAAATACATCATAAAGATACATTATCAGAGTGTGACGGGTTAACAACAGAGAGGCTCCGGTGTCATTTAAAACCCTATCTCGCTCTCTTCCCTGCGCTGTCGTGGGAAAGGAGCCGACTCGAGCTCCGTGAAGTCACACAGGAGATCATCAGCAACCCCCGAGGAGATTCATTGCTAAGCTACTGGCCGGGGACACAACCGCCGACACCCGCTCGGCGGGTGTTCTCCCTTTGACGCCCTCTGAGCTTGGTGCCGCTTCCCTCCAGGTGGCGCCCGCTGCTCGGAGAATTGCCGAGGCAGTGACGGTGCGGCGATGCGACGGCAGATTTGTTAGCCGCTGGTGGCTGATGTTGCAGTGACGCCGCGCTGAGGAGGTGCAAAAAAAAAAAAAAAAAAAAATTCTGAGCTTGCTTCAAGCTTCTGAGCTAGCTTCTGCAAGCAAAACGTGGTGAAAGTGACTCATCGCTTTTGCAGGTTCAGTCCAGAGATTCGTCGTTGCTGACTATTGATTGGTTGCCCGCGCGAAGAAAATGTCAAGGGGAGGAGAAAGGAAACGAGGAAAAATGATGCGGAGCTGTCGCGAGGTGACGGCGCGAGCACCTTGTTGACTCCAGCGCCACGTCGCCGAGACGGGCGGTGATGAATTGTCTCGGCAGCTACAGAATGCACGGCTTTTCCATCAGCCTTCGGTACATATACCCCCGGCTGGGTGTCTGGGCTGATGATGGCGCCGGCGAGGGAAGCTTCGGCGCTTCAGTCTTGAGAACGTTTGTGTAAATTTCTCAGAAAGGTTTTAAAGAAATCTAACCTTTACTTGAGCGGTGGCTGGCAAAGTTCCCGTGGACAAATACCACGAGGAAGGAGGCTTTTCGCTCTAAAATCTCCTTTAGCATGCACTCGAGCCTTCGTTTACGCCGCGCGCCAAGCACTCTTGAGCCGGCGGCTCCCCTGGAGACGGCGGTGAGAGAAAATTGCCGGGGGAGAGAGCGCGCCGAGCCCCCGGCCTCCGAGTTTATTTACGACTCGGCCGGCGCTCCGGCGCGTCGAGGGTCCTCGGGAGCCCTCCGCCGCGAAGGGGGTCTTGAGCGGCTCTTTAATGGAGCTCTCGATGAGGCGGCGGAGAGGTGGGGAAAGCGAGGGTGACATTGTCTCCGTCTGAAGACTCACCTCTCTCTCTAATTGCCTCAAGTCCTATTGATTAGCCGAGGCTCCCCTCTCGCACCTCTCCGTGTGATCCCCTCCGCGCGGCGTGTAATCCCCTCGCAGAGCTTACAGACCCACTCCTCTGCTGTTTTCTGATGTGATTAGCAGCATCGATCAGGGTGCGCTCACCTATGTGTGTGTGTGTGTGTGTGTGTGTGGGGGGGCGACCTCATGAACGGTCATAGTCGTGCAGGAAAAGGAGAGAGCGAATACCGCGCGCTGATGACGTCAGACGTCAGTCCGCGCGAACCTCCGCACGACTCGCCTACGCACCCCGTCACCGCCCCTCCTGTCGGGAGGTGTGCTTTGGCGGCGGCCTGTTCCCCAGCTCACATAACCAGACGTCTTACTGTCACAACACCGCCCCCCCACCCCCCTTCTTTTTTCTCCCTCCTTCTCTGTCCCTAAGGGAAATTAAGATGACTCCATCCCCATGCAATTAAACACTCTCATGCTGTCTGGCCCTGTGTGTGTGTGTGTGTGTGTGAAGGAGACGAGATGGCAGACAGCTTGGAGCAGGGGACTGGAGCAGAAAGTGAGAAAAGTGACTACATCTAATCTCCCTCTATCTCTCCATCGATTGGAGGAGCCCTGGACCCCGGCGATAATGCCTGCCAATTAGGACGGGCCGCCGCAGATGGCGAAGCCGGTCGGCTCAAGTCACCTACTGTACCTCTCGGGCTCCTTCTCGCCGCAGCTTATCTCTATGAAATTCACCGGACTTTTCGGGGGGCGGGGGCGTGATGGCGAAGGAGAATACAGAAACTGGGTACCAGAAAAGTTCTAGATGCGGAGTAGCAGCGCCACATCAGCTAATCTTTGCACAGTTAAATAAACGCAGGCCATGATATGTTCGTATTGAACGTGAACGCTAGTCGCTGCGAGTAAAGCCGCGAGATGTAGAATCTACACGTGATGATGCCGTCTTTAAAATTATGGCCGATGGTTTTTGTTCGCATGAGATCATTCTAATTATGATCGGTGCAGTCTTTGTGTTGTGTTCACTGCACATCTTCCGCGGCTGCGGAGGAGCCGTCGAAAGGAGAAGAAACGCTGGCCTCGCCATTACACACAGAATTTTTACAAAGTGGGGAGATGGAAAAACGCGGGTGTCAATCAGGCAGAGGGAGTCCAATAAAAAAAGTCTTTCCCGCTGCATTGTGGGAATTTTCGGATCCAGTTTCTTTGAGAATGAAACGACAAGACATTTTGGCATCTGCTGCTTCAATTGTGACCATTTCAAAAAAATAAAAAAATTCCCTCAACTTTGTGAGGATACCACATATTTATTAACTTACGCTCATCTGATTTTGTTAAAACTGTTTTAAATCCAGCACTGTTTGTTTGTTTCCCTTTCTTTGTCGGCACAGTGGCGCGTTTTTGCGCTTCTGCCACACAGGTCCGAAACCCACGAGTTCCTCAGCCTCGTAGTTACCGCGCTCGCAGGTTGTCCTTAGCTCAAGCGGATCATGTTCTTGCATCGCACATCTTTAACTCCAACATCTTATAATTCCTACCCAGCCCTGTCTGTGTAAATATTCATTCAAGACACTCAACAGCGCGCCAGAGCGGCGCTGTTTTCGCTTTCCACTGAGACTCCTACCTTCTTCTTGTTGGTGGGGCAGATGTAGAAGCTGGTCACGACGATGGTCGTCCCTGGCATCAGGTTGAGCTTGGTGTAGGTGGTGCCATAGTCGGTAGACCTGCGAGGCAGACGGAAAGGAGGGTGGTATTCAGTCAGGAGCGTTTTTAGGACAGGGAGAGATTTCCTGCCGGTTTGCTCTTTGCAAATCGCCTCACGAGTCGCACAATATCAGTAGGGAAGACGCATTATTATGGTAATAATTTGGAGAATATGACTTCTAAAAACACCTGCTGCATGTCCAATCTGTTCACAGCTCATTAGATTTTCTAAATGCTTCTGGTTCCGTTTCGCCAAACTGTTCTCATCCTGCATATTCAAACAGCGGCAGCTCCAGGAAGAACCTCCGCGCTGACAGAAGGAGATTAAATCTGTGAAAAAGCCTGGGAAAGGGCAACCTGCTTTTTCTCTCTAACTGCCCTGAGGGCCTTATAACAGCCCTCTCTTCACCATATTACCGCTTCGGTCTGCGGTTCGGGCTCGGTGACGAATCGGAAAGGGCCGTACGACCTGTGAAAAACAGCCGCGGGTCAACGACGGAGTAGCGGCACCATCCCCCCACCCCCCCACCCCAGAATCTGGCAGCTTTTGAGAGCAGGCACCGAGCGCCGCGCGAGCGTTTCGAGATGGACGGCGAGCTGCCGGATCGCTCCGCCGGGCCGGCTCCTTCACACCCGCCGAGCGGAGCGGAGGTGATCGTTTGTGGCGGGTTTGTTGAAAAACGGCGCAGGTTTCCGCTCGGCGACCGCTCATGGATAATTCCCGTCTCAAATTCCCGTCGGAGCGCGCCGAGGAAAGACGACTCAGGTAAGATTCTCCAGCAAAAAAATGCAAGCAAGGGTGGGGATTATGGCTGCAAATACTGATTATGACGGATTAAGAGACTCAATTTAACTAAGGAGGAGGTAAATGTACATAATGTAACATCTACTGTATTTGCATTTGCAGTTTCTAGCGAGCAACTCATTTGAAAAGCGATCCAGAGCACACAGAGATACTGCGGCACTTGGCCGATTTGTTGAGGGGTTCAGCAGGAGGGAGCCGGGAAGGAGAGGTCCTGATGGAAGAGAATGATGAGCGGGCACGTCATCCTGGTTAAGGATGAGAGGATTTACTCCCTCCGCGCTGTGGGACATCAACCACCGACGCGCGCGCACTCGAAGCCCCTGCCAAACCATTCGGCAATCAGCTCTCCCAGAGCGCTCTAATGCAGCTGGAGAAAATGGAGTGGCATGGCGGGGGTGAGCTATTTCTCCGCGGTGAGCTGGCAAGTGTTTTCATCTTCCTTCGCCCGGGCCCGGGTGCGGCGTTTAACCCGGGATCACTCGGAGGACACGGACAGATCAGGCGCTGATGGCTGTGTTAGCGGCCAGGAGCTCGGCGCTTATCTCAAAAACCCACTTGTGGATGGAGTGGGGGGGTGGGGGGGGCTGAGAGGCCGGATCACCTGGGTCTGACTGCAAAACCCACACCGAGCAGAGGGATCTGGTCCTGAACTGATTGGAGGAGGATTACAAACATGACATATTTCTGACAGCCTGAGAACTATTCAACATGTGTCTTTTCTTTCTATGCTTCATAATGCTGCTGACCTTTTTCTGAGCAGTATATCATCTAAGTATCGACTATTTAAAGAGACTCAACAATTGCTGGGGTTTGAACCAACAACCTTCTTGCTGAGGGGCAACCAAGCATCAAGGAACATTCATTTGCTCCGGCCTCATCTCCGATTGGGACTGCCTACCGAGGAAAAGATGCGGCTCCTGTGCGGGCCAGGCCGGTGTACAGCGGGCCTGCAGGAGCCTTTTTTTCGCTGGCAAAAAAACCCCACACACACACACAAAAAAAAGCCAGCCGCCTGCCGATTAAACCAAGGTTAACGAGAGCACAGCTTGCAGACCATAACAGATCAGCGCTCATAAAGACGGGACGCCGCACGGAGCCGAGTGGGACCACGCGGCCGGCGATCCGTCTCCGCGGCTCTCCGCTGTGAGCCTTGCGCATCTCGATTAGCGCGGCCTTCAGCCTGTCAGGAGGAGAAACCCGGAGGAGGGAGCAAAATATCGGAAAAATGAACTGGTTGACGCTGAAGCGAGTAGAGGGCGCATTCCTTCTAATATCCGCCAAATATCGCATCAACCTTTAAATGTATTATTGACTGCCCTTTTTAATTTGTCGACCGGAGTTGCTGAATAATACATAATCAAATCATTTTGCGAACTTGCAAAGCAGGACAGGAGGCTATGTACATTCGGCTGTATTGCTGGAAATGACAGTTCTTGGAACAAACCTCTGATAATCTCTGTCTGAGGCAGAGGGTGTGCACAGCCTCCCTTCTATTACATATTCATAGCGCTTCATTAGCAGGCGTGTAACGACCGGCCGGGGCCGGAGGTCGGGTTTTTCGCCAGGAGACACATCTCAACATCTGGACGACTATTCGCTCCTCGCGCCCCGTCCTCATTACCTACACTACCCAGGATCTGGGTAACAGATCCTGGGTAGCGGACCAATGGCGCGCCCGCTGACTGCAAGGACTGAAAATACTGCGTGAGAATGTCATTCTGAAATTTACAGAATACTTAATAGTATCACCGTCTAAGGAGGGATTTGAACTGACTGCAAAGCCAGGGGGGAGGAGCCAGCAATGGAAAGACATTTTGCCGCTAATAAGACTAATTTGGGGTTTGGGTGGGGGTTGAGTCAGCCGCCCCAGCGCGTTACATGGCGAGAATAATGATGTGGAGTTAATGGGAGAGCTCATTTTGCCATCCAGACCTTTGGATTAATAGAGTGGTGGGGAGCTATTGTAGATTAATGAGGAATAATTACTTTGAAACAGAGTGGGGAGCAGATGAGAGGGGAGACGGCGGCACGCTGGGAGGAGAGGGGAAGACGGGCCGGTCCAAACAGTGACTAATATTGAATCCATCGCGCTTACCTTAGCCTTCAGTCTTAGTGAAACTACATTTTAGCAGAGAGGCGCGTCACCGGGACACAGACAGACACCGTTGCCGTCGATGTCCCGATTCGGGAAGGTATCTCCCAAAAATTCTTCAGACACGCAAAGGCCAAGGAGAGCTGCCGCAGACGCGAGTCCTCCGGTGGAGGCCAGACAGTCGAAAATAAGAGCAGTGAAAGGACGTAACTCACCGGAATAGCGGGGTATAAAAGAGGAGTGGAATAACAAGAGAGGAAGGGGGAGAGAGGGGGGAGAGCGGGGCGGACACGGAGGCGTCGGCGGGAGTGGATGTGACAGAGACAGACACCGCGGGTGAAATTGTATTTTCCTTGATGCGCTCGAAAAAACAGAGAGATGCCGAAGCGCTTGGGGACGCCGACAGGTGCTGATTCAGATTTAATGTCCTAATATGTCAAGGTGGCTCCCGGCGCCCCGACGCCTCGGGGAAGACAAATCGAGAGCGCCGGGCGGACGCACAAATACGGAGAGGGCTGGACTGAGGATGGATACGAGGAGGCCGCCTTCTAATTAATTTACGATCAATCCGGCTGAAGATCTCGGACGCGTTGATGTATGGTGATTGAGGCGCGTCTCCTCCGGGGGGAGGGGGGACGTCTCTCCTGCCCGACGTGCATGTGGAGAGACAGGCCAGGGGACAGAAACAGGAGCTGGACGTGTCTCGACGCGGGCTGGACAACCGGACGGTCAGACCGCCGGGTTCGATGAGGCTCATCAGCGATTGGCTGACGTAAAGATGTCACCGGGAACCCAACCGAGCATTTGGGGGGCGGGGCATTAACCAGCATCTTCAGCCAAGACTGAGCCGTATCTGCCCGCGTCCAGCTTCCACACGGCGTGCAGCATCGCCACGGAGACACGAGGTTGGGAGAATCTGCAATGCATTACAACGGCGCCGCGCCCGCCGACAAGAGTGATGGAGCGCGAGGAGCCGGCTGCCTCGCCAGGGTATCACTCACCGCGGTTATTAGCTGCATCCCAGCGGAATCTGTGCCAAATTTCGTCCAGAGCGGGCGAAAGCTCGGGTCATGAGCGATCATAACAACCTAAGCTTTGCCATCTCTCTTTTTGAAAGAGCGGGGAATTAGCGGGAGACGGGAGCTTTTGATTTATCGCGGCAAAGGTAATTGCCGTGACGGGTGTTGAAAATTACTGCTGAGAGAGGGTCACCATTAGCGTTAGGGCTGATTTACGGCGGTTCAAAGCAAGGCGTCGTAAATACCACCTGATGGATCGCGCTTTTCAACAAGCGCAATCGCGGGTTTTTATGCCTTTTTTCGGCGGGTAAGGCGGCAGAAATGAAATTTCGCGACACGGCTCCTGTGACGCTGAGACGATGAACCGCTGAGGCACGTTGCTCATAATCCATCTGCTTCGCGTTACGGAGCGGTCGCCAACGGCGACCTCTTCCCACCTTGCATCTTCCTTTCGACCGCAGCCGTTTTCGCGCGGGGGGGGGGCGGGGCGGGCAACGCCTCGGTGCCATCTATCTGTTTATTTTCCCTCCTCTTTTTTTTTTTTTTATTTTACAGCGGTGCAATGGTTATGGATGATAAAGCTCAGGGAGTCTCAGGTGTACCCCCGGACAAAGGCTTTACGGCCATCTGCTGTGGCCTGATTGCGTCAAAGCCCTGCTTTATGGACTGCAGACGGCACCGCAGGATGATGGAGCGCGCCTCCCGAAGATTTGACCACACGTTGCCAACGGAGAAGCTGCAGGAGAGGCGTGAGGCGAGTCGGAAGAAGCGTTCTTTTCATAGGAAAAGCCTGCGGAAATATACTTGTGTGGCCTTCAAGTGATCCGGATTCCCGCACGAGACAGCGTTGACAGGGACAGCGGGAAAGGACGACCGCCGAGATCCTCTCGGCCTCGGGGATGACGGTAGCAGGGTGGAGTGTGAATGAACAGAAACAGTACGTTCAGGACTACTTCTTTTACACCTTCCAATATCTTTTATATTCTGGAGGAGTGGTTTTACTGAAGATTTGCGATTGCACCGGACAGACTTGAACTCCAAATTTCGTTTGTGTCCGTTGAGCTCACAGTGACAATAAAGGCGTTGTGACTCTGATTCAAAGAAAACAGCGCAAATGAAAAAAAAATTGACGGCCGGGATCTGTGGGATTATTCAAAGTGACGGGTGGCGTCCTCTAAGGGGAAAGCCCGGGCCCCCTGCGAGCGAAACTAATTTCCGCCCGCTCCTCAATCTCATCTCTCCGATCGTAAAACAGCGGCCATGACCCGCGGACACATAAAAACTATCTATCTATATCTAACTACCTGCACGGGGAACCACTAGATGGAGAGAAAATGTGATCTTTAAATAATTTGCGTGCACTGATACTTTTTATACCTGGGTTAAAACTTCGGACAGCTGATGGCTCGTCAGCGATGCCTCGGCGGCAATCGGCGAATCGCATCTGGAGGCGCCTCCTACGCGGCGAGTAGTCGGAGCAGGCAGCGCGCCAGGGTAGAGCCGGTGGTGCTCGGCAAAGGGACTTCACCACAACCCCCCCACCACCCCACCCGTTTGCGCGGAGAAATCCCACGCTGTTGTTCGTTAATGACTCCGCAGAAAGAAGAGTAAGGGGAGTCAAGGTGAGGGGAATTCATCAGCGCCGGGGGGGGGCTTTACGAGAGGTCGCTCCCGTATTTTACCGCTGACCTCTTCTTTCTCAGGCTCCGCGTTTGGCCTCGTCCTGTCAGCTTTGACGACAATTCGTTTGGGTCCTTCTGACAGGAACCGCTGAAGGAAAAAAAAAGAGAAACGACGAGACGTATGGAGGTCGCCGCGGCCTCCGGGTCTCCCTGTATGGACTGCCGTCAGCCTGCTTTTGTCAACAGAGGCTGTGTGAGGACTTTGTGATCGGCATTCGATCGTAGCTCTGACCCCCGCTTACTCATTTATTCTGACCTCACCATCTTCATAACTATTGATAAAGAAATAGCTTGGTGTGAATTACTTGCTTTCAGGGACGGGGCTGGAAACTTAGCTCTTGATCTGTTACCAATTAGAGGTCAGCGCCTCCAAACACAAGCTTCATGTGCCTACAGTTAGCGTTCTGCGTGCATTTCTCTCGAGGCTTCTCGCAGGGATGGCTTTGGTTATACCGCTAACAAAAAGGAAGAAAAAAAAAAAAACGTGTATTTATAAATAGCTTTATAACCGGGAGAATTAGCCACAGTCCCTGGATCCCATCAACAAAACTTTATGGCTCTCCCAGTGAGCATAATTAGCAAAAATGAAAACTGAGAGAGAATTCAGATCCCGCCGCACACACCCTGGATTCTTTAATGCGAAAAGAGAGAGAGAGAGAAAGAGATCTGCATATGTTAATAATCACTTTCGGCTTATCGTATCACCCCGCGTTCCCAAGAAGTATCGAGGAAAAACACGGCGAACCGTGAGGTAAACAGCCCCGTCCAGACTGAACGTACGAGAGGGAGGTCGAAAAAGGTGGACTTTAGAGACGGACTTGTAAAGAGTTACTCCGATCACCTCCTCCAGACACCACAGAGATGTGCGTCCTCCGAGCTATTCCGTTTATTTGAGACTCTTTGAGTTCACATGCGAGATGCCGGGGGGCGCCTCTTGTGCAAAAAAGCTCTCTGCACGCGCTGATTACACGAAATGATCTCACGCTGCAAATCTCAGGAACCGGGTCACACGTTGTTGACGCTGGGTTCCTCGGTCTCGGGCCCGTGTGTCGGTGAGTCTCTGACCCGGGCGGGAAAGAACGGAGACAAGTGGCCGTGTCAGCGTGGATTTAGCTGGAAGCCCTCACCGGCGCTACGTGCGCGGGGGCCGCTGACGCGACTGCGCACTCTTCCTGACGCCCTGCCGCACGTTCACGCGGGCGCTTACTCATCTTTAATGTTTACGCGTCTACTGATTAACAGAGGAAACTGACTCTCTTCACACTTCGCTATTTAACAGAGCTAAGACCGGAGGGATTTTTACTTTTATCCCCCTCGACTGCTGCCGTCCCGGTGCCACTCCCTCTGTTTGAAGTTGCTGTCACGCATCAAATAAACCCCCCCTGTCAGAAACCCAGCGGAGCATGCACTCTTCTTTACCGTACGTTCAGAAAATAATGCTTCTCCTGCAGGACTGCCCCTGGTTTGATCCTTAGCTCCTTGAACGCAAATAAAGAAATGTGCCTGATGGTAAAAAATCTGGCTCGTCCTGCAGAAAGCTAACGGTTAAATGCGCGTAAACCTGGTCAGAGCAACTCAGACTTCTCCTGGATGGAATGGGCTCAGCAGAGACACCAGAGGCGCCGTGAATCAACCGCCCCCGCCCGTCCACTACTTCTCTGCAGTCGCCCACGCCACGCCCTCCGTGCACCCGTGTCCCAGCCGAACGGAAAGAGGAAGTTGCGGTAAATGGGGGCATTTATCTAGAAGACAGCTCCCCGCACGCCGCACTGGTGTGTTTGCGTTCGGTAGGACGTGTCACATTTTGACTCAGCTCTCGCGTTGCTGTATTTGTGCATGCGCGCAGGCGCCAGCAGAAATGAGCAGATGAAAAGGAGCGAAATCCTCCGACCGAACTTGGCTGCGAATCCTTAAACAGGCGCTGCCTGTTCACAGCCAGAGCGGCGGCGCCTCTCCCCTCTCCGCTGTTTCAATCCATCTCTTCCACAAATGATCCCATCACTCACTCTGCACTTTGTTTTGTTTCTCCATAAGTACGCCGAGGCGCGGCAGCACAAAAGAGGAAGTACAAATACAAAAAGAATGCTCTCCAGCTTAATTGCTTTTACTGGAAAAGATGTTCCTCTCGCTCTTTTCCTCGGGCTTTTGGAAAATGCTCATCGCTCTCAGCCCAAAAAGCCAATTACTGATCTCAAATGGATGATTAAAGAGAGACAGAATGCTCAGCTATTAGAGCGAGAGCCCACAAATTCAGCAATTAGATCACTGCAGAGAAAGATTATGGTTTTACTGTTTATGCTCATAGCCGCTTCCCACATTTAAAAGGTGCAATCAAATGTTTTTTGGGACGATCCTCGCCACTGCATGGACTCTGTGAGTCACCTGCAGTTTTAAAAGTAGGATCCTGCGTTGGGCCAACGTGAGGATTGCATTTTTCACTTCACTGCAAAACCCAGACGCTATCATATTTCAAGTGGCTCAGTACTGCTAATTTAGCAAAAAAAAAAAAAATTGCCCACTTTACTCTGCAGACGTTACAGTCCCGCGTTGACCTTCGCTTTTAATCCCTCTTTGTGTCGAGGTGCGAAAGCACTTCCCTGCACTTCCCATGATGCAGGCAGCGGCGCCAGATTAACGCCCTCGTCTTTCAAAAAGCCCCCTTCCCCGGTCCGTAACATGGCTTTCCATTAGATACATGTAGTCCTCAAACTCAACATGATCCCAGAATTTGTAGTTTTCTGGTCCAGATTGATGATAATCCCTGATGATGTCATCATCAGGGTGATTTTATCACCTAGTATTCTCTTTGTATTTGCAGAACACGGGTGCTCGTGTTAAGTACTACCTGCTATGCATTAGCATTCAGTCATATCATTTAAAATGACAAGCAGCTGAGGAGGAAAAACCCGCGAGCAGCTCCACAGTTTGCTCTGCATCTGGTTTTACTCAGTAATCTAATTTAATCTGTTTACACGTACGCTGCGTTTACAAGTTTAGCACTAGTGCTAACCACCTTCTGGTAATGGGTGAAGACACCCGGGTTGGAATTGCACGAATACAGCAATAGCAGAGCCCCGAAGATTTGCCAGCATGGCTGCGGGCCCGTACGCCCTCCTTCCTGTTGTTAGCAGTCAAACTTTACGGCTGTGCTCTTGCACCAGTTTTACTCTTTCCCTGATTTTATAGTCTATATACTGAGAGGAAGCCATTTTGCTAATTGTACGCGCATCAACTCTTGAACTTGATGAGAATTTGAAGGGAGGACGGGCCTGGCCTCACGCGAAGGATCGCTCTGTCTGCTCATCATACTAATGCGCCGCCGCAGCGACAGCTAATTAGCGTTCGTCTAAGAATGGACAAGTGGCCAGCTGTGCTAAGTGCACGCTGGACATTCTCACATAAACCAAAGAAAAGATTTGACGTCTTTCTCTGGTTTTATTTTGGCCGCGGTGGCTAACGAGTCCTGCGAGGACACAGTATTGGCCAGAGTGGCTTGAATTACCATCGCGTTTGAAACGCGCACCTTCTGGACACGAGAGGATGCGACGGGTCCAAAACCGAGTGTAGCGCTGGAGCGATGACATCAGTAATCTGCACCGGGAAGAAATTAGCGTGATGTCTTTCTTCCAGCGCGCCGCCGGGGGCCACAAAACAAAAGCAGCTCGCGCCAACAGCCGATCGTTACTTTTACTGTTGTGCTGCTGTTTTCTGCTGATGGCTGTGGATTCGCCTGTTCTGCCGCTTTACAAATGCCAGTTTCTGTTGGAAGGGATGTTGAATATGCCTCGGAAATGCGACTTATTTGTGTTCCGTTGACTTGACGAATGGTTTACAGCAAGTGCGGCTCTTTATTTGATTGGAATGCTGGAGGAATGTTGTACATGTCCCGCGGAATTCAGCTGCTGCCATAAAACAGTGCTGTTAAACGCTAGGAGACTCTTTTATTTTCCACCAAAAGTGCTGTCAGACACATTTTGGAGAAGCAACTTTTAAACTCCGCCACTCAAGGTAAAAAAAAAAAAACGAAAAACGCGTTTCATCAGCTTTATTGATTTGTTGCCAGTTGTCAGTGTGAAAATGGACTGAGGGTTTTACTTGAAAAGCAATATTTGTGTAACGGACGGACGATGAACTTGGACGTTTTTATACAGGATCAGGTTGTCTGAAGCCATATTTTTTTTTCCAGCCCTGTGACCTTTCAAGTGTTTGCCTTCAGTGTTTAAGCTCATTTAGAAAAGAACACTTAGGATGGTGATGGGGGTCAATTGGTCCACCGCTCCGGTCGAGACGAAAATTTAAAAAATGATGGATGACTGAGAGATTTTGTAAACATTCGTGGTCCCCAGAGGTGAGTACCCAAGTAAACTACTGCTTTAGAATCATCATCCTGTCTTTTTATCCAGTACTTTGCTAATAACAGCAGAACTGACATTCCCATGAAGCTCGGCTATACTTCAGCAGATGATGCTAACATGCTAAGCTAGGACTGCGAACACCTGTGCCTTAATGCTCCTCACAGAGCTGCCATCATAATAATAATCTAAAGTCTTTCTTCTGTTGAAGTGCATGCGTGATTATTGAACAATTATAATTTATGTATACAGCAAATACTGCAAAGCGGCTGCTGGTTCAGGGGTAATTGCTTTTCTCTGATTAAATATCTAAATATCTTGAAGCATTGGTCAGACTGACTATATTCTGATGTTTTATGGACTTCAAAATAAATTGAATCATTTAAAAAAAGCATTTTTTTAGTAATGAAAATAATCACTCGCTGCGTGGCGCCAGTAGCGATTGATTGGGAACTCATTAAAGCAGAAATAAAAAGATTTAAATGTTTAAAGATACATTCCGGTAAAAGCAAGAAGTCATTTATTTTGCCATGAAAGGCGGAGAGGGCAGAGTTCACACAGACAGGTTTCCTTACAGAAGAACATAGCGTAATTAAAGCGAACTGGTTTTCGAATCTCCATCCATCACCTGATACGCCTCTGGGGCTCCCGACTTCAAAGCCCGACAGGCCGGTCCCACGCGCTGACTGCGGCTTCACGCTGAGAGCCCGCTCGGCGACTGCCGCGGGGCGTCCCTGCCGCGAATCAAGAGCGCGCGCGTGTGGAGACAATAAGATGAAGGCCGCGAGAAAGTTGCCTTTGATGTGCCGAGGGCTTCTGCTGTATGTATAACTTATGACCAGAGACCCCGCGCTGATTAGTTGGACACGGAGCCGTGCCTCACCGACGGGAGGATTAGCAGGATTTCTTCTGTTATGGATTCTGAGAGCAGCACTTTGCGCGCTCATTCATTTATTTGTTAATCACACTAATGAAGAAAGCCTTCCTCGGCCTCTTCTCCCGGACATGTCCGCGGCGTTCGGAGGAGTTTGTGGCAATTAACGTCAGATGTGGATTTCTCTCGAATCTTTGTGTGCCCTTTTCTTCTCAGCATATTGACCTTTGACCTCAGGAGGAAAAGCCTGACAGCATCGTCAGACGCCCACACGTGTCTGGCTGTCAGGGGTGACGCCTCATGGGAGGGGGGGGGGGGTCCCGTGCCCATGTCAGGAAACCCAAAGACTAATCAATTTGTCTGAGATCGAGGTTCTAATCAGCCACTACTGATTGCTGTTAGTTTGATCATCAATAAATCTGCAGTTATGGACACATGGTCAGACAGTTGTTAATCTTAATCCAAAATCTGAGCATACTGAAAGTTCCAAACTGTTTCAGATTTATCCCAAATCATGCTAACCAACATTCATTTCACCCCCCCAATATTTTCTCAACTTAAATTTAAAAATGAATAATAATCTTTTAATCTCATGCTAAGAAGGATGGTAAATATGGAAATTTCCCTCCAAAGAAAAGCTTTAAATATTAAAGACGGTGATTGAGCTTCACGTTAGTGCGATGGCAGCATCTTGTGGACAAGCGACTGCGTCGGAGCGCAAAAGTGGCGACAGCTGACGTCGGAGGAATTAGCATCGCGATTAAAAAACGGCGCCGCTCTCCTCTCGCGCCGGCCGCAGTTCAATTTGCATCCGTCGCGCACAGAGAGAGAGAGCGAGGCAGACGGCGGTTTCGGTGAGTGGGCTGATAACGGCGTGAGAAAGCGAAGCCGTTTTCCCAGGGGGCCGAGCGAGCGCACCGCGGCGCCTTCTCATCTCCTAATCGTCTGTCACCCCCTGAGAAACACACCCACACGGAGCTTGTACGCAGTGCACCGGCTCAGCTCGGGCATGATGGGAAAAAAAAAAAAAAATCGGTTACCATGCATATACCCGTTCTAATAAATCAAATTCATCAGTCGATTGAGGCTGAACTGTCGTGATCGATCGGGCGAGTCGGACGTTGAACCCCCCCACCCCCACCCCCGCCCGATATCTGCCGCATCTGCGGCCCATAAAAATCCCGACGGTTCTCACAGTGAAGGACGCGCGCGCGCCTTTTAATAAATCAAACGGAACAGAGATGGCTCTTAAACGTCTAAATGCCACGCCGCCGACGAACGTGTTTACAGGCCTGTAAACGAGCTCGCGGCGTAATCTCCGCCGCGGCGCGGCCCGCCTTCGGAGGGAGCAGGCTGCTCGGTGCCGAGAGCCGTGCCCACTAACCCCGGCTATTAATATCCGCTGAGCTTGAAGGGAGAGGAGACACCATTAAAACTCTGCTGGAAGGATTTGACCCAAAGCTAGCAGGGGCGCCGGGTGGTGGAGGGAGCTCGGCGGCAGGAAGAAAATGGCATTTCGCGTATGTGTGGGGTGGGGGTGGGGGTGGGGGGTGGGTGCAAAAGAAAAGGAGAAGGCGCCGAAGCGGGGCGAGACCGGGCTCATCCGCGCGTCAAGGCACTCGCGTAGGGGTGCGAAAGTAAAGTCGACTTTATTTTGACACGCAAAAGCTCTGACGCAAGACTTTCCTCATTCGCCTCATGCAACACTGACATTGATTTCTTTTTTTTTTTTTAATACGTAGGAAAGTATGGAAAGTATTTGTGGTACAATGGATTTTTTTTTTTTTTTTCATCAACCACTTTTAGATTCCCTGAGAGAAACTTTGGCTGCCGTGTAACTCGGCCCCCGGAGGCGTCACGTATTTCTCGCGGTCGCCTCGCCTCGCCTCGCTCCGCCACCCTCACGCGAGCCAGGAGTCGGCGAGAGTCAGGGTTCGGCTCTTTTGGAAGCGCCACAAATCTGCCGAGAGAGGCGGCGGGCGCTCGCTGTTCTTTCCGCAAGCCGAGGACGTGATTTGTGGAGCCGGAGCGAGTGGGAAGCCCGGATCTAGTTAAGCAAAGTTGATGAGCGAGCCCACGGGCTAACGAGCTAAAAGACTTTTTATTTACAACGTTCCAGCTGTTGTTGTTGTTGTTGCTGCCTTCTCGCGTCTGTTGCCTTCCCCGCTGTAAACACATTATCGTGGCGTCTCCGTTGTCATTTGCATTCGGTCGCGGTGGTGAAATCCGTCACTGCATGTCAGGCGCAAACAGCTGTGACAGGGGTTGGGCGATAAATTATTTCTGCACGACATCTGAAGTTCTCATCAAAGACTGGATTATTAAATAATACCCCCCCGCCACCACAAAAGGAAATTATGAAGGAACACTAACAGGAGGAACACTCCAGGAGGACTGAGTAGCGGCTCTGACGGGCGGCAGCACATAGCGGAACGTCACCGCGTCATTAATTTGAGCCCGCACGCGGAAGGAAAAGGCTCCACCCAGGCGGAGCGACGCTTCCTGCCTTCCCAGAGGCCGCTCGAGTCACGTCGCGGAGCTGTCCGTGGTGCTGAGGTGTTCCCGCCACCGCGCCGCCTCCCTCCTGAGTCGACAACCCCGCCGACACCCTCCCGCCCCCGCTCAAGGCGATCACCCGTCGGCGCTGCTGTATCGACCTCGCTCGCGGGAAACGCTCTTTCGCAGCCCGTTTGGACTGAGCTGGTCCTTGGCTGAGCGCGCCGCCGCTTCACCCTGGAGCACGAGCGCAGGCGGCCACCTCATTTGTGTAATTGCATTGAAAAGCGCACTTGCCTCCTCATTGGACGAGGGGGAGTATAATGCCCGAATTTGCCTACGGCGAGCTTTTTCCGCTGCGCGAAGTAATAAGGTAAGGGAGTTGCTGGCACGAAATCAAAAGTGACATCAGCTGATAGGGGAAAAGGGGAAGATGCATCCATCCTGGGAGCTGTAAAAAAAAAAAAAAAAAGTGAGAGCTACATGAAAAGGCTAAGTAGAGATGTTGCACGCCAATCTGTATTGGCGAGCAGACGATGAGATCAAAAACTTCAAGACGCCGAGGTAAAAGTTGGTCCAAGATGAGACGGTCGTCACGGAGAGGGAGGGAGAGAGCGATGCAGGCAGGGGGGGGGAGGTTAAGTGAATTCCATCAGGGCGTTCCATCTGAGGGTAAAGTTCGGAGAAGTACGGCTGCACGTGCACCGCGCAGCTCAGCCTAAAGCGAGGCAAACGCATTTTCACATGAATTGCCGCTCGCCTCGAGACGTCGGCTCTAAATCAAGTCCCTCGTCCTTGAGGTCAAGTCAAGTCCTCAGAAGCCGTTTTTAATAATAACTGTTGATAAATGTTTTAAATAACACAATATTTGAAGTTTCCTTCACATCTGTGTGTATACAGTTTGGACAGAACTCACACCACGGCCTCGCAGGGCCGAATAATTCCAAGTGCCTGACGTGACCCGGCGCCGTCTCATTCATACTTCAACGGCCGAGGATGGTCAGCTCGTCCGAGAGCGAAGTCCCGCCGTCCGTTCGTTTGCCAGCATCCTTCATCGAACGCGACCCGTTCCGTCCTGCCGTCCGATCGCCTCTCTCCTCTCCGCGGCTGACTGCTTGACACAACCGTCGCCCCCGCAGCAATCTGACGGCACTGTTAACCCACTGACACGCACACATCTGACTGCTGCCTGCGAACAAAACAATGCATGCCTCCCTGTGCGTCTCCAGGGAGACAGACAGCCAGGGCCACCTGTGAATCTGGGTGTGTGTGTGTGTGTGTGTGTGTGTGTGTGAGAGAGAGAGAGAGAGAGAGAGAGACAATGTCAGGACACAAATCCCCATGGGAATGAACAGATGTACTTGTCTGTGAAGTAGAAGTCAAGCACATGTTTACATACAGAGTGTGTGTGTGTGTGTGTGTGTGTGTGTGTGTGTGTGAGTGATGTAAAGAAGAGAAGGGATGATTCAGTAATGAATGCATCTTACTGGTGAAGCCGAGGAACATTTGTGTGTGTCTGTGTGTGTGTGTGGGGGGGGCAATTAGGAGTACGGCATAAAGACTTTTTGGATTATATTAAACTGTCACTAAATCTATTTTTGCAACTCCCTAATCTCGCTCGTTATATCAGCGCAGTATTGTTGGACACTCAAACAAATTAAAAAGTCGGCCCCTGTCCCCCAAAAATAATTACGGGGCATGATTTCACATTAAAAAAAAAGACTTTCTCCACGATGGAAATACGCTGAGAAAACACAGACAGTGAAGCCAAAGGTGATAAAGAAACTGCCAACATGGTAATAGCAGATGACACAGTCCTGCGTCTGCTGCTGAAATAATATGTGATAAAAAACCTATAGGAATACATTTGACCCGTACGATAAAATGATCATAACTCCAATGATGAGTCAAAAAAAGTTTCAAATATGGGAAACGCGGCGAGGCGGTGATCTGATCTGATGGCGTTAAAACAAGTCGCAGGTGGCAGCTGCAGGCAGGTGGCGTGCATGTAAATGTGTGCGTGCGCTGACATTAATCATGGATGCAAATTGTTGTTTGTGCTGCGCGATGTGTGTGTGTGTGTGTGTGTGTGTGCGCGCGAGAGGTTCTGCTAAGCCCACAGTCGCAGCTCCTGTAACTGTGAATTTATGACAGGCTGAGCCTGGTCGGGGCTACGACGCAGCTGTGGCGCGCTTCGTCTTTGCGCGCGCCGCTTGGACGCAGCCGTTCTGGTGGTCGTTAAAAAACATCTGACAAAAACGCTTGCTCCCCTGAGGGGAGCTGAAGTGACATACTTGCATATCCTAATATATTCAATTAATTGACAGTAGATCCGAAATAGAACCCAAACGCTGAAATACCACAACTTCCCTTCAGGTTATGTCGAGGATGTGAGAGGCGCGTTCGTTGCGCGTGAACGACCCGTGAGTCGATTATCTCGGGTCTCGTAGCGCGACACGGAGCTAATATTAAATATACATCAGACATTTCTTTCCCCACTCTTATAACAATGTTAGCCCCGGACTAGCTGAGTCAATACGACAAGTAGCAATGGGGCTAACCTCATCAGGGGCCGCATTTATGAAACAGTTCATACGTAGAGCAGCCTCATAACCCCCCCCCCACATCCTTTTCAAATAGTAACATTGGTATTTGAAGCTACTGAGAGTCAACAACAAGCAGATATATGTGACAAGTGGAAAAATGTAATTGTTAGCCTGGGGCTGAAAGGTTTAACGCCACCTTGCTGTTGCATGATCCAGCTGTCAGACCTGTCTTGGCTAAAGTGGCGGCTAATCGACTTAATCCTCCTCCCCTTCCTCTTCCTCCCCCCTGCTGGGCGTCCGCCACCGGACGGACGCGCGCCTCGATGTCATCTCAAAGCGGCTCTCGTCACAAACGGGCGGAAGGAGCGAGAGGCAGGCGACAGCGCCGTCGCTGCCCCGTCACGTTCCAGCCTCCCCCGGAATCAGGAAGTGTGGGCAAAATGTTTCAAGCCTGCCACGCGGCTGGAAGCGAGGCCGCGGTACAGCAGGAGCGGGTCGTCGGCAATAGCTCCTAATTACAGCCCTCAGATTACGGCATTCACTCCTTCTGACAAGCGGCAAATTTAATTGCTCCATTAGCCGCAACTCAAACATCTCAAAAGATCCAAAGCGATTTGAGTCAACGTACGGAGCCCGACGCGGCCGTGAAAGCTGCGCCGAGAATTTCAGAACAAGTCTTTAAGCTCTTCAAAAATGGATTTTACAAACTGCTGATGAAGCTCCGGCTGATGTTTTTTTTTCCCCTTTTGCTTCTCAGGATCCTGCTAATAATTGACAAATATCTGTCTGTGTATTTAGATTCTCTCGCCAAACGATCCACTTCATGAAATAATATCGGATTTTAAGGCTGCTGCTGGACGGTTTCAAGTTTTTGAAAGTGAAATTTTGCAACCCGAACGGCACGTCAACACTACTTTCTTTTATATTCACCGCTGTAGATTTTTTTTTTTCTGACCGGCTCCTTCTCTCTGCACTTTGTGGTTTCGCGGGGCCGGCCTGCGAAGACGAGATGAAACTTTAATGATCCCCGGAGGAAGACGCGGGTTGCGCAGCAGAAACCAAAATCAAAATCACATCTATAACCCATGTAGGACTGCGGCCTTTGATGAGTCTTTGATGATGAGTCGGGCCAATAATCCTCCTCCAATGAGCAGGAGAGATACGGTTTTAATAAATCATTTAACTGCAAATCCTGGATCTGATATGGTTTGGAAATGAGCTTGAGATCAATGTGCCGAAATACACCCACGCGTATGCATGCGCGGGCTGGCTAATTATTTCGAGCACGTGCGAAGCCAAAACCGAGACATCGGAAAAGGGTCACGGAGACTTCCTATCATCTAATTGCAAATAACTTATTTAGCAGAGATTTTAATCCAGTTTGATTTTGATCCAGTTTGGGCTTTGGGTCAGGTCTAAATGTAATGCAGACTGATCAGAGGGGCAGCTCATTTGATCACTGAAAGATTTTCGGCCTCGTTGCCACATCTTTACAAGACATTTCCATTAGGAACTCGGCACGCCTTGAGGTTCCACGTCTTGTCGCATCTGTGATCCAGGTTTGTTTGAGTTACGGCAGCTAAGACAGTAGCCGGCGCCGTGACACACGCCGGAGGAATCAGACGGCGACGCGTTGCCGGGGTGCATGTGGCGCGTGGGCTCGCAGGGATGACGGCAGCCGTGGGCGCTTCGATGTGCGTCCGACGCCTCCGGGTTGCCGTGAGGCTCCAATTGTATCCAATCTGCATCCAACTCGTTGGTCTCCGAGACAGAAAAGCGCTCATGCGTCCACGTCCGCGAGGATGTCTCTGCAGCTGTCTGCATATGCACATACGAGGTTATGTCTTTGCAAACACGCCGTGGTTAAAAAAGTCCGCCAACCTGCAACAGCTATAAATAGCGGCCATTGCACCTGCATAATAAGGTGCAGATTCTAAGTCCCGGGACACTCGCCCAGTCTCCCCTCTCGTGTCCGGGAGTTTTTGCGGCGCCACAACAGCATCGCGCTCCTTTGGCCCCCGCAGGCATTTCCTCGCTGGAGAGCACCGAGAAGGGACTGAGGGCGGAAACAGATGTCGCCCGACACTTCTCGGACAGGCTGGCATTTGTAAAAGGCTACGTCGGCACCGCATTGTGTTTCTCCTTCTCTGCGTTCACTAGCGTTTGTGTAATGACCAAGTTCCGCACGGCAGGTTTTAAATAATACCCACCGGCACGTAATTGTAACTCACCGACCTGAGATGTTTTGACTGGTAGTTATCGCTGAGCGCCTTCCTCGGGTCTGACTCTGTCCCTGAACCCTGCCTCGGCTGCCTCGCGCCGCTCCACGCAGGCCGACCCCGCTGGATTTCAAAAAATAACTCCCAGCCGACCCTGACCCCCCGCTCACCCGCAGCCACTCAGGTGTGCGCGCGCTGCTTTTTTTCGACCGAGCTTGTGTTTATCGCCGTGCGACGTTTTCCTCGCCGTCCCGGCCTTCTAGGTATGATTCAGAGGTATAGAAACGCGCACACGAGCGCACACACAGACTCGCGCGCAGATTCTTTTTTTTTTTCCTCCCGGTCTGAGTGCCCTCTCTCTCACACTGCCTCTCTCAGTTAGGGATGAAGAGGCTTTTTGTAACCTCAGAATAAGCAGCCTTTCACGGCACGGCTGTCAGGGAGCACCCACGGGGGGCGCCCGACGGGTTCCGGGCCGGGCGCGAGGCGAGAGGGCCGCGGCCCGGGTGTCCGACCGGATTAGGCTCCGGCTGGAAGTGTAATGGAGGGGGTCGCCGGGAGGTGAGACGCGCCCGGCTCTGCGGCAGACGTTAGCGATGCAGCGCTGGCCTGTTGGTTGCTCCCTCCCTCCCTCCATACCAGCCACTAAATAAGACATATCTCTTTGCAGCTGCTGTCCAGATTGCCGCATCACATTTGCCGTGGGTGTTGATCTGATTTTCGCAAAGCATTGCGAGAAAAAGGAGGTGAGCGAGCTGCTGTCCTGCGGGAAACGCGGCGAGAAGCTTCTTTACGAGCCTTGTGTGTCGACTGTGGGGGCATCCAAAATTTTTTATATTATCCGCAGGGTTTGTTTTTTTTTTTAATTTTTCAGCAGGTCTGGCCAGAAGCTCGGTGACACTGTGAGTACCCACGGGAGGCTAAAGGTGAGCTAACGCGTGCTGGCCCTAATTAGCCACGATGGCTCCCAGAGCTTCTCTTTATTTTCCTGTATCCGTGCTCCTCTGTTTACTACCACCCCCCCACCCCCCCACCCTGGAATTGAGTTCACCACTGCACACCGTTCCCATTTTTTTTTTTTTAAATAGGGAAAAGAAAAGTCCCATTTGGCGCTCGGAGCTAACGAGCTCATAAAGTTTCACGTGGCTAATGAGCTACAATAGCTAATTCTACCTTGGACCTTCCAGCTGCCTGTCACATGAAATTAATCTTGCCTGATCGGCAGAAGTCGTAGTTTAGAGATGAAATGTACTTTTTTTTTTTTTTACAGGGATTGTCTTCACTGGATTCCTTTATCCTCCTTCACTTGACCCCCCCCCCCAACGTGTTTAGGAGTCCCTGGAGAGACCGGTCCCTCCGTCGAGGGAGGGGACCGTGACACGGTCAGAGGACAGACAAACTGGAGAAAATTAAGAAAGCAGAGATTTATAGGCCAAGGTGTAGCGCTGAAGGCTTAATAGACTGCAGATGTAGCAGGGCGGGGGGGGGGGGGGGGGCAGTGACTGCATCGTACAACGCACACACACAGACACACACGCATATGCCTGGGGCCTCGTTCAGAGTTGCGCGCACACAAAAACGGGGCTTGGAAGACACGCACACCGCTTCCCACGCAAAAGCTGGGATCTATTGAAACAAACCTGACGAGAGAGCGTTTCACCTCATATCACACGTGTTCCTTAAAGATATCAGAAACATTCAAACTTCATTCAAAAAAATCATGACCAATTTAGAAACTAAATTCAAATTTCAAATCAAAGTCTGTTCAGACCCTGTCCTCCCTTGGAGAGCAGAGGAATTGAGCGGACTGTACTAACTACCAACTAGGGCTGGATTACTAATTAAATTCTAATCTCAATTACGCTTTCAGCTTCCAATGATTATAAAAATGCAATAATCAAGATTAAAGAACTGTTTGGCTGAGTTAGTAAGAAAGTAAAAGGATGAGTTGCATTGGCCGGGAATCGAACCCGGGCCTCCCGCGTGGCAGGCGAGAATTCTACCACTGAACCACCAATGCTGCACATGTGGTGAACGCTGGGAGTCGAAAACTTGATGTGCCCGGCCAGGTCAGGGTCTCACTCTCCCTCTGAGGGAGATGATGTGGGTTTGCTCTCCATGACGGTTGTAGAAGAAACAAGGATCAGTAGAGCGACGCAGGAAAAGGTTTTCTGATTGGTGGAAAACTAGACTGTTTCCTGGAGAACTTCTTCCTTGGGTTCTCTGTCTTCAGGAACACTCAATGTCTTTATCGGTTTTTTGAATTGCATCAAATTTGCTTCCAATGGTTGCAAATCTTTCTGTGCATTTATTATTGAAATGTTTATTTCCGCTGCACTAAAAGTTAAATACTTTATATATCCTACAAAACTACCATAATAAGTAGGTTGCATTGGCCGGGAATCGAACCCGGGCCTCCCGCGTGGCAGGCGAGAATTCTACCACTGAACCACCAATGCTGCACATGGATTCGAAAAGCACGGCTCTCGTCAGAAAACCTGCACAAAAGCATCATTTGCCACTAATATGTGGCAGACCACTGTGTGCAGGTGTGAGTGTTTAGATTTTAATAAATCATTTCTGTTTTGTTTTTTTTACGTACGCTTGTAATATGCAGCCGTTTCACAAACAAGGCCCCTGGAACTTTTGACATGACACATGCAATAATCTGAAACGGAGGTGCTCTGCCATCTCATACTGGGGTTATGTTATTCTACGTCACGCTAAAAGTAAAATAAAACTGGTCTGTGCCGGGACAGTTTTAGTCTACTTACTGTCAGTGATAATGATACCGAATGGTCACCATTTATAAGGTGTCAATCAGGCTTTTTAATTTGGGGATGAGAATAAGAATATAAGCAGCGGGTATACTGACAAATGACAATTACTACAATAAAATGCAGTTCCCCAAAAAGAAAAAAACTCCAAATGGCTCAGACGGATCAAGACGTGAAAGGATTCTGAGCACGTTAAAGAGAGGACAACAAGCTGCCAGAACACGGAGAGCTTCATTATTGCCGGGGGCTGCAGTAAAATGCAGACGGAGAGACAGGATTTGTCATAATTATCTTTCTTTTTGTGTCATTTGGGCCGATGGGCCGTAATTCGTGCTGCCGCCGCTCCTCCAGACTGGGGGACGTTTGAAGAATAGCACCTGACGCGAGGCGCAGCGGTGGCCTGACGGCGGGCGGAGGCGGAAACAAATTCATTAGCATCAGTTCGTTTATATGCGTGGGGGTCGAGAGGCCTTCGGATATTCAACGATGGCTTATCCATATTAGCAAATATGGAAATTTCAGTGACAACTGCATGGAGTTATCTACGTGTTATTGTATAATCTGTCCTTCACACCAAGTGGTAGTATTATGGAGCCTTCATAAAGTATTACATGACATGCTGAGGAGGATCAGAGTCTGGAAAATAAAAGGCAATGTGGACAATGCTCCGTCTGCTCTATTTTCTGCCGCTCACCACATTTAAGGTAAGATCAGAGAGCTGAGTTACATAAGTCTGCGGATTCAGAGAAGCACAAAGTGATCTGGCGCCATCGTGACGTCCGCCCGCTCTCAAAGCACCGACGAAAAGACTTCAATTTGCTCGGCCGTAAAATCCCCACAAACCGAAGCCGTCCCGTCCTAAGGAACCGACGCCGATTAGGGAACATAAGATATAAATTTGCATTACATAAACCTATGAAGGAAAACAACATTAAATTATATTTCGCGGTGAGATGGGGCTGACCTTTCACCGCAGGCCATTAAAAGAGGTCGGCGGGAATGGAGGTCCAATTTAGCTGAACTTCTGCCGTGAAACAGGGCAGTGCGTGATGCTATGGCAACCACATAAAGCCTCCCCATGAGAAATCACGGGGCCTTGCTCCACGCAAGAAAAGCGTTTAAATTTGACATTTTGAAGCGTTTGTGTTGGCGACGGAAATTAAGACCCCGTTCCCGCAGTGACGCCTCCCGTCTTGATTTGGTCTCAAAGAAGTTCCTCCGCCCGCGCAGGCTAAAAAGGTGTCAACCCCGTTTTCGCCGGTCAGGAGCTCAACCGCCCGGAGGTCGCTGAAGCAAAAACAAGACTTTCAGCCTCACGTTTCCTTCTCTCTGCCTTCCTCTCTTCATCCGTCCGTCATCATCTGTCGTGTCCGTCCGCCTCCGTCCCCTTTAGGCTTCCACTAAAAGCAGCAGCTTTTAAAAGATCACATCCGTCATGTGGCTATGAAGTGAATTAGCAGACGCAGACAGGTGGAGGTGGCAAACTGATGCGTTGCAGGTCTTAATATAGCTTCAGGTATCTGAAAATGCTATGCTCTTTTTTTTTTTTTTTTTTAGATGAGGAGGATGTTAAAATATGAGTCACGGCGAGAGGAGATCGTCGGACGAGAAGGCGGCAGGCCGTCTCGGTTCTGTGCGATCTGATTGGGGGGGGGACCCGTGGCCAGCTAGTCGCCGGGAAACCATCTCTATCTATTTCACAATTCAAATATGCTGAGGGCGAGCTGGGCTTGGCTCAGGCAGGGGTGGGGGCCCGAATGCCTGAGCTTGAATTCGTCTTCCAGTCGGCAGGGGGAGAGAAAGCATCGGGGCTGAGAGGATTAGCCCAAATCCTCGCTGATTTTTTTTTTTTTTTTTTCCTTTTCCGTGGGTTAAAGAGGAGCCAAATCGGAGCCAAATGTCCCAGCCGGCCGCCAAATGAGCATTATGCAATCCCTCCCTGATTGTCTGGGGGTTTTGGGGGCTTTTTGTTTCCCTGAAAGGCTTCTTGTTCCGAGATGAAATCCAAATGATACGGGGGGCCGCAATAATGCGCCTGAGATCACCTCGGCCATGCAGATGAGCGCCTTCAATGCGAAATCTCCAGTTCCTCCGAAGTCAACTCTCCGTGACGGACGACAATCAGCGCGCTCATGCCCCCCCCCCCGCATTCGCCGACGCGAGGAGCAGAGCCCCGGCCTCTCACCGCGGCGGTCCCCCGTCACCTCCCATCCACTCAGCAGTGAGCAAGCTGTCCTCCCTCTTTACTTTGCCCAAACCCCCCACCCCCTGAAGCATTAAGGATGCTGGGAGGGGGTAGACATTAACCTTCATGTCTGAGTGGCTGAGCTGTGTCTATGCAGGGCCAATAGGCCAATCAGAAATAGACTACTCTGAACAAAAAAATGACGCACAGCCAGGCAGCATTCGGCTGACGACACCTGACAAACCAAAAAGTCGAAGCTTTTGTGACCCCCACGGGGAATGTGGGTCGTTAAAATAGCCGCAACAACAATTCGTAAAGAAACGGGAAAATTAAAAATGCCGAGTTCGGCTTTGGGCAAACGACATAAAAGGATGAGTCATTACTTGGTGCAGCGAAGAAGCGTTCGCTAAACAAAGTAATTACCCTAATAATTAGCACCACAAATGAGGTAAAGTGCTTGTTACTTCATTACTAGTGAGCGCCTCTGCGTTTGAACGGAGAGATGAAACTCAGTCGCAGACCTGGCGGCCAAAGGCCTCCACCGGCGGCGGGATCTGGATCCGGGTGAGGAAATGAGCGCGGGGGTGGGGTGATGAAGAACGCTCGTTAGGTGGAGGCGACCTCAGCCCCCGGCTGCTCCGGCGGAGGCGCTCAGGCGTTGAAGGAAAGACCCGCGCGACTGAGACACAGCTCCCTCCTCTTCTGCAGTCACAAAAGCGGCGTGCAGACTTCCAGGGAACAACAAGTGGGTTTAGATAAAAGTCACGCGCCGCACTGATCCGGGAGCAGCTTTAAGGCGTCGAATTCGGGTCTCAAAAGCAAGATCGGCTCAGGTGGGGGGAACTTCACTCGATTCGCTTCAGAATAAACACGCTTGCCGGTGCGACTGATCTCCTCTGTGTCACTTTTGGACGAAACTGCACCAACGGGAAGATTTAAAGAGGAAAAAGATGAAAGTTTTAAAATCAGGGGGAAAAAAAAACAGGTCTTAATGAGAGGCGGATGTTTTAGACTTCTGGACGCAGACGGACATTAAAAAAAAAAAAAAAAGTCAGACAGATTTTTCATATGCCGTTTGACCGCACTGGAGGAGGCTCATTATTGGATGTGAAATTCTGCAAATGGCTCTCAATCAGCACAAGTATCTCTGATGTGCATTTTTTTTTCTTGCTCAAAAGCCTCTTTCATATCAATTTAGTCAGTGGTCTTTAATGGTTTATATGGAAGGGGGGGGCTGGAGAAAGAGGAGGGCTAATGTAGCGGGCATATGGAGATGAAGCAGTGAGTTAGTGAGGTTGAGAGCTGCCAGTGAACACAGGAGAGAGAGAGAGATGGCGATAATGTCCCTCCTGCAATAATAATTATTCATATTCCGTGCGATATTAAAACTGATAGTCACTTTCCGCCACGTCTTTAACTTCAGCGGTGAATCTCGGGAGAGACGAAGGGCGCGCCGATCTGAAGCCGTCGATCGGCCGCCGCATTACGGCTCGTTAATGCGGACCGGGGGCCGGTGACATCATCAGCGGGCGCCGCGTGTCGTTAAACCCGGTGCACCTCGTTTTACGGGATGCTCCCCGTCGCTCCCTCACCTCTCTGCGGCTGGCTCGGCCCGAGCCGTGCATGTCAGAGTCAGTCGTCTGTGTGTGTGTGTGTGTGTGTGTGTGAGTCGTTTTCAGAGCGCTCGCAGTTAACACACGCACGCACAAACGGGCGCGACTGTTTTTCCAGGTCTCATGTTTGTGATCTGGGTTCGGATAGGATAAATGGACACAGGCGGGCGGGGCGGGCAATCACAGATGGCGTGAAAAAGTACAAGGACGGGAAGTAAATTACAGCCACAAGACCCGCGAGAAATAAACCACATGCGCATAATACGAGCCCCGCGGGGGAGTCGCAAAGCAACCTGCTTATAATTTAAATTCCCAAAACAAACAGCATCAATAAGTTCCTAACACCAGAGGAAAGCTCAGCCAGAGGGACCCTCACCTCTCCTCTGATTGCTCTGTTCTGGTCAACCAAACTTTTTTTCTTTTCTTTTTTTTTTTCCCAAACAAATACGGAGGCCGCTCTGCGCTCATGAAAAAGTTTTGTTTTTTGACACCCGAGCTAAATTTCATGCGACGTCTGCAAAGGAAAATGCTCGCATCAGAGTTTTACCTTTGTAACAATTTGTTTTTTTTAAAGCGAAGGGGTCCGAATACTTTCTGAACGCACTGCTTGCACATCCGTGTATGCATGCAAAACTACAGTGTGTGTGTTCATAATAAAAGGTGCAACCATGGAACTGCATGGCAGAAGAGGAGCAGGATCCGTTTATCGGCGCTGTCGTCCCTTCACGGGGCCTGTGAGACCAAAATATATACAGCCGGACTTATTGCCATAAAACAGGAAAGCTCCCGTCCGGGCTTTATCGATTACGTCGTCATGTGTGGTCGTGATGTGTCGCGTCATTCCGGGGAAGGCCTGAAGTGAATACGTCGGAGGACAGGACGTCGCGACAGTGTTCCGTCTGAGCCGACCAGCCCACGCCAGCACGGGAAGGAGGAAAAACACGACTTCACCGACCTCCAGCTCCCGCCACGCGCCGATCCGCCCTCACGTTTGCGACATCCATTCACCTCACCCAGCTCACGTGCGACCCTCTCCTGCAGCCTTTATCACCGGCTCATCATTTTTTAAAAAAAAGTCAAACTTTCAGGGTAACATTCTTTCAGCTGCAAAGGAAGAAAAGGTCGGAAGTTAGGAAACTTCTGATTCATTTATGACGAGACCTGCCTTTTCAAAGGACGTTTCACAGTCTGCTCAATTATAAAATTCCATTCTACAAAGAATGGGGACAAACTTTGCGTGAAGAAAATGATGTTTTCTTCAAAAATAACCCGTGATGAGCCTCCTCATGGTCTGGCTTATCCAAGAATATGCGACACGGCACGTTAACCGACGTTTTTTCCACTTGCTCTACAGAGAACTGTTTTAATCTCCTCACAAGACAAAGGCCTTTGAGCGTTTGCTATGTGCTAGCACGATGATCGCTCTTTGGCAATTTACTTCCGACGCATTTCGTTCTGCGCTCGGGTCTGAATGAAGATCTGAACGCACCAAAAATGTCCCTGGTCTGGAGGGACACCGCCTCCCGTCGTTCCCGGACCGTTTTGGTCGAGGAGAGCTTTAAGTGGCCGAGATTGATGAGGCGACCGTTGCCTTGTCCAAACAAGCTAATGCTCGGTTAAAGCGGCCATATTTCAAGCGGCAGCAGCCGGAAAAGCGACCGGGCTCGGCCCGGATTCTGTTTCCGAGCCGGTCGCGAGCGAGCGAGCGCGCTCCCGGAGACGAGCCCCGGCGAGCCTGCGCTCCGCCCGCCCCTCCGGGATTCGTTTAGACGGTTGGAAACAAACTGAGAGCGCATCACGCGATGAGTCGGAGAGGCAGGTACTAACTGCAGGATGGGGGAGCCAGGATAAAAATAGATGAGGAAGTCACAAAGGGAGGATGAGGAGACCATCTCACACCGTGACCCGAGCCAAATGCAGTTTTAATTAAAACACTATTAACCCCACACGCGCGCACACACTGGCATTCCAATGAGAAAAGCTGCTAAGAAGCTCCGGCTAGATTAAGTCAGGCCCAAGCCCCCTCCCTTCAGCCTAAAATCTTGTTAAGTCATTTTAGTCACTTCGAATGAAACCCCCCCCCCGGCCCCTCCCCGGTGGGCTTGCCACGTTCTATGGTTGTGTCGCGTGGTTTAATTTGGCCGGGGCGGCGGCTGAGGCGAGAGAGCATAGGCAGCGATCATAAGCTGCTTAGGCAGTGGGAACAGGGAGCGAAGGAAAGAAGAAGAAGAAAAAGAAAAAAACAGGATGGCCCCGCAGTCAAACATAATTACATCTCCTGTCAGATGCGGTTTTGATTTCCCCGCTCTGTATTTACACAGGTGATGGCATTTAAAAGAATGCGTTACGCGCGGGACACCTGGCCCGAGCTGCAAGCCCTCGACCGCGGCGGCGAGCGGGGTGTTTGGGTAAAGTGATGCGGGGGGGGGTTGGGGGGTGGGGCAGCAGCTGGGTCTCCTGGGTAAAAGGAAATTGCGCGCGATGCGAGTTTGACTCGTGTCGGCCTCCGGGCCCGATGAGGTGCCGACGCTCCGCGTGCCCGGCTCGACTCCGTCCGCCCCGTCGGCCTCGGGCGATGCGACCATACGGTCGCGCGTCCGCGAGTGTCAAGGAGAGTGACAGGCGCGCTCTGAGGGGTCGGGGGCGGTGGAGGAGGGGCCGGCGACCACGCTGTCCTTCTCCTGACACTATCAAAGCTCCGGTCTGTCCTCCACACTCGCACCTCTCTGGGCCTTTTTTTTTTCTCTCCACTTTCTCACTCAATAACTCTCTCTCTCTCTCGCAGCCAAGGCCGTGGATTTTCGGCTTCTCACTCCATTATTCAACGCCCCGTCCATCCGTCTTCCCGCCGGAGCCCGACTTTCGCGAGGTGTCGCAAAGCTGCAGATGCTGCGATATGCCGGTGTGCTGAGTGCGCGCTCACCCGGGACGTGTTAGAAAATGTGACGGTGTCTCATCCGGGCCACGAACAAACGGAGGTGATTCACATCCGCCTGATGCTCGCTCGCTCTCGACGCGAACGGCCGCGAACGCGGAGGCCTGCGGGGGAGCCCGCAAACGGACGGGAATCGCACCGGATCAGAACGCGGCGTGTGCACGGTGAGACGCGCACTGAGACTGGTGTTTAGGGCCAGCCATGAGGCTGGGATGTGCATCAGAATCAGAAGAGATTCAACAGATTTAATAATCAGGAGGGAAGGGAAGACGCAACAAATTGTCCCGAGCGTCATTTCAGCACCTCGCGGAGCGCCGCAGCAACGGCAACTCCCAGCATTTGTTCAGCCTCTCCTCGGCCAAACGTGAGACTGGCCTGCTATCAACTCACTCAGCGAGGGGCCGGGACCGCTGCCGCTCCGGACCCGTCCTCCTTCAGCCGCTGACTCATTTCCTGTGTTGCCGCCCCCCTCCCCCTCACCAAATGAGTTCACGGATCGGCTCTCCCCCGATCCCTTCTCTCCTGTCCTGAAACTCTCCGTGGAACTGACTATTAGCTGGAATTTAATGATGACGCTTTATGGGGGGCATCATGCTAACTGCGCCCGGACCTGACGCGTCGGCCTGGGGTCTTGTCAACGCCGTGAGGTTGCAAGGCAACCGACCTGCGCTCCAGGAAGTCGCTGCGACCGGTCGAGAAACTTCCCACGCTACGAATCAGTGTGTAATTTTAGCACATCGGTCGAAAGCCCACAACTTCCAGCCATCGGCTCGTCTGACGGGTCCCTGCACGCACACATCCTAATGACATCATTAACGCCATGATGGCTATTGTTTTACGGTTATTATGCGCGGCGTGTTACTGAAGGGGCTCACTGTTCCCGGTGCGACAGTGAGCTCGTAAATAACGCCGCAGTAAGACTTTATGAAAACCTCCGCGTGATCGAGAGCTGCTGATGACGGGGGGCGGTGGAGACGGAATGCCGATACCATTCAGAAAACAGGGCTGGCGTGTGTGTGTGTGTGTGTGTGTTTGTGACCCCCTGGTCAGCTTCCACACAGGATGCATACACAATCCGCAATTACACTCTTGAGGAAAGTGAAAGTTACAAGATGTGCGGGGTGTATTAAAACATAAGGCTCAATATTCTTTTACTGATATGAAAGGGCGTTGTAATGAGGTTTCTTTCAGTTCAACAGGGCTGTTGTAGCTTCTTTCAGCTCACTGTTTTAGTTTTAAAAGCGCTACCTGTTTTTTTTTTTACTCTCAAACTGTTACAAACTTTTGTATTTCTGAACCATGAAATTCAGTATTTGGATCCAGAAGCTTTATGAAAATGAATGTGCGTGAGGCTCAGCAGTCCGCAGCTGGGTTATTTCGGTGCGTCAGACGCGCGGGCTATTTCATCAGCGCCTAAGTAATGTACAGATAAGTGTCGGCTGCGCGGTTCAAACCTGCCCGGCCGTATTTACTGCGCGGCGGTTCTGAGTGTAAATCTTTTTCCCACGACGATCGGCGGTGCTTCCGGGCGCCCGCGGCGGGTTTTATCTCAGATAAACAGGTTGAGATAATCTGGATGAACTGCTGTTCTTGTTCAGCATCTGTCTGACTGCGTGACCGCTTGCTTTCCTGCGCTACCCGATGAGCATTCAACGCTCGGGAAACACTTCGATGATACACCGCCGTCACCGCCGACGACCAAAACTACACCGAAGGACCGAATCTGCCAAAACCCGCAGGTATCTTTATTCTGTCCTCCAAATGTCTCCGTTGCTTCTAATCTCTTTGTGTTCTCAGGTTGTAATGAGGAAACACTGGGGGGGGGGTCAGCACATGGAAGCTCCCCCAGTCAAAGCCGCGGATCTGGCCGGCTGCGCCCGACCAGCTTTGGGCGGACGACGACGAGAGGCTGTCCAAACACATCGATCGCATTTATTAGCTCAAAACAAACAGCCGGCCGCTATCTCAGGCTCACGGACGCACCTGTCCTCGTGTTATTGAAGCAGTTTGGGGGGGGGGGGTATCAAACTGGTGATAAACCTTTTGTGTGTGTGTGTGTGTGTGTGTTTCCCATCCTCAACTGAGAGCGGAATAAGCAAACGTGCTGCAGGTACCAACAGGAGGATTAGTCCGAGTTTCCCCATTGTTCCAACTGTACGCGCAAACACATCGGGGGCAGCCGGGGCCTCGTTTGTGCGTTCAAACACACACTTCCAGCAAACCCCCCCCCACCCACCCACCCACACACACACACAGGAAAGCCAGGAGGGAAGTTCGGCTTCGCTCAGACGTGGGAAGCGTTTCTTTTTTGTGCTCGTGTAACTCAGGCGTACATGGGGAGGACCAAAGAGCAGAAAATGAAGAATTGCGTATCATCTAATAACTACACGCACGCGTCGTCACGACGGCGCCGCGTCGACGGGCCAATTTCCCCATCTCTCATCTGCAACACGCTTTTTCATTTGAAGGGCAATTAACATTTCACATCCTCGTCCCAACCCCAATTTCACCCTTTTTTTTCCCCCCGCCCCCCCTTCCCTCTCGATCGCCACAGGAGAGTAAGAAAACGACACGAGGTTAAAACATCAATTAGTGCTCACTAATGAAGGCCATTATTCTCCCCAATCCGAGCCTCTCCTCTCATCTTTCTCACTCCATTTTATTCTCCATCCATCCTTCCACACGGCGGCCGCGGCTGTCGCTCCGACGACAGGGAACGAAGGCGTCGACTACAAGTGCCCAGCGCAACGCCGCTTTAAGATCTGCAGTAGCTTGAGAATTGATTGGACTTAAGAGGACGTAAGGAGGTCCTTGAAGCGAGATGTGCAAGGCCAAAGTACAGGAGGGAAGTGAAAATAGGGCAGAGGCAGAGACAGGCTGATTTCGGGCTGCGGCACGTAACAGTTTGGCTAATCAGGCCCGAACGAAACTACAAATGCCGCAAGTTCCAGCTGTTTTCTGTGAAAAAGACGGCGGGCCAGTCTCTCCAGCTACAGCTGCCAGCTATTGTTTCCTGTGGGAACACTTTGACAGTTTAGTCAGAAACGAATCCAGAAGGAAATCTCTCTCTCGCTCTCTGCTCCAGCTGCGCGCAGTTGCGGGCCCGTGTTTCCGACGGACGCTTCCGGAAGTGGGAAACGTCTTCCAGATGTCCCGAGCGCGTGGGCCCCCGCGCGGGCGGCGCCTGCGAAAACCGACCCGGGCCGACTCGCGACGCACGCCGCGCGGCGTTGAGGCTCCGTGCGCGGCCGTCTCGTTTTTCCGCTTGGTCGGGTCCAATCGGACGGCAAAGCCCCGTCACCCGCGCGTCTCCGTCCTCTTCACGTTAATGACGGAGGTCGTCGCGTTACTGGACAGTGCACAGAGCAACCGCGACTGATCGGCGCTGACCCCAGAACTGTCAAATAATATGTTAGGGTGAGGTTTGCGTTGATACAACCCAACACTACTTCATTTAAAAAGTATGTCCTATAAAAACTTTTCCACGTCGTGGAGTCTCATGATTAGGGCCTGCGCGAGCTCCCGTCGTAGCTGTTCTGTTTATTATCTTCATCTAAGAATCATTATTTTTGTTTTTATTCTAAAGACACAATTAACCTACATTCAAAAAAAAAGAAAAAAGGAGGAAAAAATATCTTTAAGTGTCTCCAGACACTCCTGAAACTTTTTTGTGGCAAAAAAAGGCGATAACAGCAAAATGCGCGGGCCTGAAATCCCCAAATAATGGGCTAAATGATGCTAAAAATCCTCATAACCACGTCTCATTAATTTAACTCAAGCGCGTTTGAGTGGTGTTGGCGGAAACATAATTAAGGTGGATTAAACGTGCGGTAAGTTCGCTACTGGGAGGTGACTGATGATTCTCCGCGGGGGCAGGGGAAGCGCATCTCCTCTGCTGAAGCCTCTTGGAGGAAACAGAGACCCGACCGGTCGCTCGGCCCCCGAACACAATAAACTCACCACTGGGGTGCCATATTGATTTCTTCATTGTACCCGTTTCTCATTCTCACCTAAAAAGAGCCAACCAGAGAAATTTCTCTCGGCTCTGAGGTTTTCTATGCGGATCCTCGCTACAGCGATTCTGCCCAGCGGGGCGCCGTGACCCACGCACGGAGACCCGCTCTCCGGTTCCACATCAAACCACCTGCGCGTAAAAGAGTCGACTCGCTGCCTGCCGTCTCAGGTAGCGAGTTCTCCCGGGTGCTGCCTCCCCGGATGTGAAATATACATGGAGGAGGGAGGCGATGGGTGCGCGGCGTACGGATGAAGGGAGGACGGCGCTCTCCCCTTGATGAAGTATTTACAGCGCTCCCGAAGAGAAGGCAAACAGGGGCGAATCTAAGTGAGGAGGAGAGGGTGAGGCCCGAGGGAGGGAAGCGCAACGTCCTGATTGGGCTAAAGGGCGCGCGTTGCTGCGGAGAGGGGGCTAATCGCACGCGCGTTTGTTTACAGCGACATAACGTGTGCGCCTGAACGCAGCTGATCACGGGGGGCGTCGCGGTGGGAAGCGGGGCTGGTTCTCGCGGATAAGAATCTGAACATCTGAAGGGACCAAAACTTTTGCACAGCACTGTTTTACCGTAGCAGTATTGATACTGAGTGGATTATCCTGCAGAATAAATATTTAATGTATAATATATTTTGAAACAGGAGTAAATCTTACTTCAAACTGGCTGAGTAGCTCCTCATGTAGTGTTTACTGCCCCGGTGGTTGATGCATGAATGATTTCTGACATCTGTAATATTAAATCACACGCACCACACGCGTTGTTGAGGATTATATGTTACTTTTCTTTTTAAAAGTTAGTTTTAAATGTTTTCTGAGGGATCAGTAGAAAATATTCCGCCAGCAAAGAAGCTTTTTTTTCCCCACAGCTCGTGGTCTTCATCAGCAGTTTGCGACAGCTCGGTTGATGTGCTTTAAAACAAACGCACTATTTCCTCGTGAACCACGCTTTTTCCCCCGCAGGAATCGTCAGAGCTTCGTCTACCTGGATCATCACTTATCACCCCCCCACTGCTCTGCATCCTGAACGCAGCTTTAAACAGCAGCTTTGTTAAAGACGGAGGGAACGTACGCCGCGTGGGTCGGCGAGCGAGAGAAGAGAGGAAAGAGAAGGGCGATGGAGGAGGAGGTGGTGCGGGCTGAACATGTCTGTCTGAGGCGTGATGCCCCCTACTGTTCGTCTTAGAGAAGCCCCGGCGGGTTCGTTTGATTCGCTCCCTGCGTCGCCGTACGTCTGTTTCCCCTCTCCTCTATTCCGCCGGCGCCTCGCGGACGCGATCGAAGCGCGCGGGCGAACCCGGGTGTCCGTTCTGAGGGAAATACCGATGCCGCGCAGCTCCACCGGCGCCGGCTACAGTTTCCGTCCTCCGAACCGAAACTGAGCCGCCGGAGCGAAGCCTCGCGATTTGAATATCAATGGAAGCGTTGTTGCGGTCGACGGGGCGGTTGAACATTTATGACGGACAGATTGTAAACAGGTGTGTGTTTCGCGGAGGGCCGCTGCGCGCAGAAGCGCCGGGCCTGTCAGACGATATCCTCGTCCATATGGGAGTGGGAGGCCCCCCCGGTGAGTGCGATGGATACCCAACACACCCCCCATACACACACACACACACACACACACACACACAACCCCCTGCCTCTTCAAAAGATGTGTGAAGATGGCATGAATTATGAACGCCGCCCCCCAGACTCTCGCAGCGGCACCCCTGTTTATGCGAGCGCGCGATTACCGTCGGGAGCAAATGGATCGCACGTGGGTTCTCACGAGTTCGTCCCGCGGGGTCCGTTCCGAGGGGCCTGGAACGAGAAAGGCGACCACGTCCGGGACAGACGTTCGGCACGCCCAGGTAACTGAACTTCCCGGATGCTGACGGAGGGCTCCAGTACGCAAGCAGATTCTTTTAAGAGATGCATATTCAGGCTTCGAAAAGCCTTTAAAAACAGGATTTAGCCGGATGCCTCCAGAAATCAGCCCACGATCGTCCATCAAATCAGACGCCGCAGACTGCCTGATGGCTGATGCATCATCTAAAAATAAGGAACGCTTGCGCTGCGGAGTCGATGCCAAAAAAAAAAAAAAAAAAAAAGGAAGCGCACATCTGCTCCTTTCAGCGCGAGGATCAAAAAAGGTTTACCGAGCGTTTCGCGGCTGAGCTCGGAGCGACAGAGTCTTAAGACGAGCTCTGTCAGCCCGCAGCCGTTCGCAAATCCCCACATCTCTGCCTAATCTGCGAGCACCTCTCCCTCTGTTTACCCCGACGCCAGATCCAAATTTGATCCGCACTTAGGGCCTAAGTCGGGACAAGTCGGCTCGGAGACAGTGTCGGCTGCGACGGATGTCTTATTTATGCGGCTGTCATATTCGGCTCATCTGCCGTTCGCGGGAACTGGTAAAAAAAGGCGGAGCGGATCCCTCTGCGGCGTGAAGAAGAAGCGGCGTGCAGGCGGAAGCCTGAGTCACGTTGGCCGACGCAAAAGCTGAGGGGCGTCAGGTGAGTTGCAGCTGAAAACTGACAACCAGATTGTAAACATGAAACACACGCACACAGTCAAAAGACACACACACACACACACACGCAGGGCAAACCTGCGTCATCCTGCCGCAGGTCGCATGTGTGTTTCAAGGGTGAGCGAGAGCTGCCGCGTTTTCTCACAAAGAGGGCCATTTTCATGACACAAGGGTGTGTGTGTGTGCGTGTGTGTGTGTGTGGGGGGGGGGGGGGGGGGGTTGTTTGGAGTCTTTTTATCGGCCGGGAACCTCGGGCCAGCCACAACAGAGCGAAGGACATGCACGCAGGAGTGAGAAGCGGCGATAGAAAAGCTCGAGGACGGACAAAAAAAAAAAAACAGGCGCATCAGGAAGTTACGAGGTACAAGCCGGCGCTCGGCCGATGGTCCGCTCCGGGAACACGCCCTGACTTCAAAGCCCGTCGTCGGCCGTGGGCCCGCGCCTTCGAGGAACTGAGCCCGGCACCCACGCGCGCGAAGAAAAAAAAAAAAGACGCGGCCGAGCGATGCCGTCTCGGATACTCGCTAATTTCACGCCGATTTCTGGACGCCGACGCCCGACGGGCCTCCAGCCAGCTCCTTCCTCCTCTGCCAATTTAGATTCAATTCAGATTAAAATCCGCTGCATTTTTTTTTTTTTTTTCCTCCCCTCCTTTCTCCCTTCCTTTCTCGAGCAGGCCGCGGCATTATTCACGGGCCGCAACAATTAAAACATCAACACGGGCCGGATAAAAATATGTACATTATTCATACGGTTCCTCCGGGGAGACAGGCAGTCAGAGCTAATGAGAGGCTGAAGCTTTGAAGTCGTGGAGCCCTCAGTGAGGTGAATGGCATGAATTAAGCACCGCCATCAGCCGCGTTTTGCTCCGCGTCTTCCAGACGGCTAATTTTAGCCGCCGTTAGCAGCCCTGTCTTGACTGGTTTCGAAAAGGTTTTATTGGGAAATTTTAATGTAATTAAGTCCCCCCCCCTCCCTTTTCTACGAGAAGGTCGAGCTCAGCCGCTCCGCGGCCCCCAGCAGCTGGCGGAAGGAAATTAAAATTCCGCGCGCCGCGAGTCGCTGCGAAACGGTGTGGAATGGACGCGTCGCTCCGGCGTGGAGCGCTTCTTGGCGGGCCTCGCTAAACAGCAGAGGAAGCCCCCGCCGGCCGCACATGACCCCCTTTTCCCTCCGCCGTCCCGCCCTGTGCCGAGCTGATACGCTATCTGCCCAAACAGATGCCCGCCCCGGCCTCCCGGCGCCTCGCTCCTCGCCGCCTGCTGATGTTTCGTCCGCCCCGGCGCCCCCCGAGTCTCCTTGAAGGAGCGCGGGGGCGGAAGCGAAGAGACGACCTCGGCAGTGAAACGTTTTTTTGGCCTACCTCCACAGCGAGCTCTCCAGCACCTTGGTGGAGTCGGCGTGGTAGTACTTGGTCAGGATGAGGATCACCTGCAACACAGAGGGCGGAGGAGAGAGACAGGTTTTAGACGGAGGAGGAAATCGGGGACTTTTTCCCGAACGCCTCAAAACGCCATCCATTTTTTTTTAAACCCATACCGTTGCATCCAGCGCCACAATATGTTTTACAGCTCCACCTTTTTTATTACACCGCCGCTCGCTTCCGCCCATTATTAGCAGAGCAGCGCCAGACATCGCCTGCCGAGCGCCGAACCGCAGAAATGAAAGGTGGGCGGCTCGCTGGTGCAGAACATCTGATGCCCGTCCGCTGGATGTCCGTTCTATTTTGTATTCTTCGCTCTCCGCGTTTTAATGAGGAAAAATAATGCAAAAGACAAGTCAGGCTATTGTTTAAAAGTTCCACTTGATACTTCAGGGTAAATAAAAGGGAAGAAAGAAAGAAAAAAAAAAAAGATTTTTTTTTTTTTTTTTTTTAAACAGATGAATTTCTCTTCTTTCTTTTTCTTTCGTGAGACCAAAGCAGCCTGCAGTTTCGGGCAAGAGAAGGTGAAGGGAGGTTTTTTAATCAATACTTCATCCTTACTTATTTACTTCATACTTAATGGCGCCATTGGTCAGTCAATAGGCCGCTGTTTGGCTAAGATTTCCACTGATCCCTTGTCTGCATTTATATTTCAAGCAAACTATCTGCACCGCTGCTGACTTTTGATATTTCTTTTTTTTTTTTTTTTCCTCGTGAGGTTGCTTGGAGAAACTATTACCCTGAACAAATAATGCTATTGTTTGCCACTTTGATTCGGGTGGAAGCTCAGGCAGTGCTTTTCCTCCTCGCTCCTCCCAGTCTCCTTTGTGCGAGCAAAAATTAGGAATTTAGCTTAAACACATTTTTCTGGAGGCAGTTTGACTGTGAAATCTTTTTTTTTTTAAAGCAGAGTACAGGTTTGTTTTTCTGACTGAGAGAAAAAAATGTTATTACAATGTTTCACGATAAATAAAGAAATAAAGCAGGATGTAAGGATGTTTTATTCATATAACTAAGACATCCTGGTCCCTGCCACTAACCCCACGCATGTAGACCGGATCAGAGACTCCCGTCTTTCATATTTCTGAGAACTCCTGTTCTTGACAGCAAGGTCTGCTGGGACTTGCGTTGCCATGGCGAGCGTGCCAGTCAGGTCAGGAAGCGCGGCGGGGCCCGGGAGGCGTGATTGACAGGCGAGGCTCGCGGTTAACGGAGCAAGTGAGACGCCAGGGCTTGCCTCCGGGCGAAGGGGAAGCTGATTGGCCGAGGGGGTCCTGCCCGGAGGCGGGGCCCGCGTTGAAGGTGGCAGCTCACCAGGGAGCAGAGGCCGCTGATACATCTTAATGCGGGGAGCCGGCGTGCCCTGCGTCACCGCTTCCTCCGTGGCGATAGCGTGTGATTATGCCTTTTATTGTCACCTCACTTGTTTTTGTTTTGTTTTTTTTGAAGGGACTGAGATTTCCAGTCTCAGCGCCCTCTGGGGAAGTAAAAGACAAGTTCCGGAGGCAAAGTGTCCGCTTGATTTCTCTGTCAGACGGGTTGACGGCTGCGTTGCTCAGCTGTCTTAATGAGACACCCGGCTGCATTCCTGCATATCTATCCAAATATCTGTTCATCCCTGTCACCACCTTTAGCACTAAGTAGCCTCAGGCAAAAAAAAAAAAAAATGGAGTGCCCAGTGCTTTCAGATTGCCATCTTGTGTCAGGGCCTGGTCACACATGTGGCATGTAGAAACTTTTATAAGCCCTTCCACTAACCGCGCCGTAAAAAAGCTTTTCCCCACACAAATCTGAGAGCTGGTCAAAGCGGAGCACCGCGGCCGGGTACGCGAGCGAATGAGCTTTCGGAGCTCTCGGGCGATTTCCGCAACGCAGGCCGCCACCAAAGCCACCCAGCCTAGTGACTGGACACTGGGCTGGGTCGCTATGGTGGCGGCCTCCCGAGGATGTTCACGGATGCAGCGGCGACGCGCGTACGAGCCACTTTCTTCCGCGCCTCGAACTGTGAGAAAAACTTTCCTGGCTCGCGGGGATTTAGCATCCCTGTCTGAAATTTGCGAGCGAGGCTCTCCGAGATCCCCCGATTGGTCTTTGGCCCGCTGTGACTCAACCGCCGTCTCTGGAAACAGGCTGTCCGCCTCTGCGCAGCTGTCCCCCTCCCGTCCTAATGAGACACCGGCGCAAAGCTCCACGCTCTCACCATGCAGGCAGAAAGTAACGGCGCCAGGTCCCTTGACATAAGGATTAGATCTGCCACGCTGCGCGCTCCTGGTTTCCAGAGCTGCATTTATTGACTTATTCTATTTCATTTTGTCCACCTAAGGAAAGCCGAGCGGGTAAAAAAAAAACGGCATCAACTGGAGAGGTTGGTCACAACCAGAGCAATTAGCTGACTAACTTTGGCATTGACTGCGGGGAACGGCGGTGTCCTGAGCTTTTCCTGCTGAAAACGGACGTCCGCTGCCAAAACCAAACTAATGAGCTCAAAGGCGCTAAAAAGGGGAGCTTCAGAGCTGCGAGGCCTCGACTCGACAAGTATTTTTTTTTTATCACGTGTTAATCTGCAGATGAGTTCTTCCATTAATCCGTGAGTCATTTTGGTCTTTAAAGTCAGAAAGTACTGAAAAATATCATCAAAATTCAATATGGAGTGACAAACAGGGCAATGTTCCTCGCATTTGAGAAGCTCCAACCGGAGATTTTTTCTTTCTTAGAGTAAGAAAAGTCAGTCAAAGCATCAGTCATTGAAACGATCATTTTGTCAACCAATTGTTTCAGCTCTTATCATGAAACCCTGAAGTTATGCAATGGAACAACTCCGCAGAGTGCTCTGGCTGTCTAGGTCAACATGTCTCTGCGTTACGCCGCGTTGACACGTCCCGGTGCCAGGCTTCAAAAAAAAAAAAAAAAAGGCAGCTCCGTATAAAGACGTAGCACCTCGCAGCTTCTGACAACTTGCACCCTTCCTCGAACACAAAAATATCCCCCAAAAAAAATCCATAATTGTAGCTTTCTAAGCGTGGCGCGCTTCAAATTGCAGCCTCTGTCTCGTATGCAAAAAAAAATGGCAGGAAGGGAAACCGCGCATCTCAACTTTATCAATCCATCAGCCCGATGAGATTGAGGGACGCATCATTCTTCCAAACGCCAACGCCGACAAAATATTCTGCCTCTCCGTCCACATGTTGAGGCGTTGCTCAAGGCCCAAGTTCTGCTCAATTGGAAAATGATTTTTCTTTGGGGAAGAAGTGGACAGGGCAAGGATGGATTTGGCCATAAATCACTGCTGGCAGGAGGCATGGAGCGTTTATTTGGCAGCGGCGCACCTCGCCACATTGACAAAAGTGCTGAACGGCGCAGAAGCCAGATTCCTCTGTTGCCTCTAGCGTACAGAGCAGTGCATTAAGACCAGAACTTGGCAGCTCCCACCTACAGCTCATTGGACTAAAGGGCAAAGTTGGCACAGGCCGAGAATCCAACCAGAGCTGAAAGACAAAAATTCCCCCCTCTTTTTTTATTTGGCAAAGCAACCAACGCCGTGCCAGTCAGTTGTAATTCAATACAAATAAATCACAAAACCATACTTAGAGTCAACAAGTATCGGAAAACACGCCGACCCGGAGGGAAACGCAGCCCGGCTCAGGTTTTTTTTTTCACGAGCAACGACAGAAGGGGAAAAAAAAAAAAAAAAAAGTCGGCGTGCCCTCTGTTGATTTAATCGCAAGGAAGTTTGCGACGAACTCGGCGACCTGATCAAACTGTCGCGGGAGGAAGCGCGGCCCTGTCGCGACCACCTTGTCGGACCGCCGCCGCATAATGGGCCACTGTGGGTTTCTTGTTTGTACGCTAGCGGCCGACCGAGCTAATGGCTTTTATTGGGGAAAAGTCAACAGGGTGGTCAGGACCCCTGGATGACTCCACACAAGAGCGACAAGAGTCCCCATTGAGACTCAGGCTCGCGGCCGAGCCGACCGTGAACTCCGGGCTCCGCGGCCCCCGCTCGGCCCCCCCGAGACATTTCTATCAGCTGAGTGTCAATGGAGCGCTATCAATCAGCTATTGAGGGGAAGACAGAAGCGTGGTGGTGGTGGTGGTGGTGGTGGGGGTTAAAGGAAGACAGAGGCTGAGGAGAAATAAATCCAGACAGACTCCGAGGCTCTGGTGGAAGAATGCGCTCATTCATTTTTAAAGCAAAAACAATGAAATACAAGTACTCCATCGAAGTGTGTAACAGCCCCCGCCCTCTCGTCCCTCTGGGGCGCTTCGCATTCTCCAGAAACAGACCACACACATAAACAATTCATCACAGTCTGGAATAAAAGAGAGGAAGTCATTTTTGTCTATTAAAAAAAAAAGAAAAGAAAAGAGAGATAGAGAGAGAAACATGGAGCTTGACTGATATTCTTGTGGCGTGAAAGTAAATTCCACGCGATTAAAGTTGGGGATCGACTTGGCGTTGACACTTTGACTACATCACTGTCTCTGACTCGCCCAAAGCGCAGGCGAAATGATGGAGATGCGCACTTGCGCGGGAAGCCTATTCTGCGAGAACTTCGTCAACCTAAGCCGAATCCAAGGGGAAGCCCCGGGACGCTCGCTTCCCACCATCCTCTGGAGGCCAACTAGCGTGCATCGCGTGTTTTGCTTTCCTCAGAAAACTTTTTTTTTCCCAGTTTGCACGCTCCTCCCCCGGAGGCGAACTCTCCGAGCTCCGTGACGCTTCTTTCGGGCAACGCCCGGCGGAACGCTATCCTAACCGCGATGAACGGCACAGCTGACGGGCGCCTGCTGCCGCGCGGGGACCCGGCTGTCGTCGGAGAGGCGGCGGCCGAGCCCCTCTCCATAAAAAGGGATGTAAATGTGCATCGAGTTTCCGTCGAATCGCTGTCATCCAACAGCAGATGTTACCAGCGTTAGGCCGCTATGCACTAGACAGTCCACCTCCGCCAGAACCCGTTGCATTTTTAACGCGCACCCGGAGGAAGGGGTTTATTCATATCTGAGGAATACACGCCAGTAAATAAATAGATAAACAGAATAAATCTTTCCATGAATACCATTCCCTGTTACTCCGTAGACGTGCTGGTGCTTTTGAGGAGAACCAGATTCTATTAGGGGGAAAACAAACTAGTCCCTGACAACTGTTTGTCTCCACCGTGTAGAGGGTAGGTGTAGAAATCGGAGGCAGAACCGACCCAATTAGCCAACATGTCTCTCCAATTCCAACTGCTCATCCAAAAGATATCAGAGCGGCTGTAAATTCTCTACATTCTTCTCCACGCTTGCCCAAACACACACACGCGTGATCAGAAAAATGGCCTACGGCCAAGCTAATGGTTCAGGACTCCAGCATCTGGGGTTTTGTTTTTGTTGTTTTTTTGGGTTTTTTTATTTGCAATGGACCCGGGCCGCGCCACTTTAACCCGAGGCCAGCCGACGACCCCGCGCACTTGTTATCGTTTCACCAGCATCGCCGCCATTCATTAAACCGCTGGGGCGGAGGAGAGGGGAGGGCAATTACACTTTGCTTCTGCTTTGCCTCGCGCACAAAGGGCTCCCTCCGCCCAGGTGGAACAGGCTCACCTCCGGGTGGCAGATGAACGGCGGCAGGCGCCGAGAAAATGGCTCCGACTACGGGAAGGGGCCAGGGACAAGTGGGCTTTTAAATGGGATGTTATTTTGACAGTCCACCTGACTAACGTGGAACAATGCCGAGGCGGGCGGTGCTCCTCAGAGGGCTCTGAAGGCTCGGCTCAGACGGTTACCGCACATGTTTCAACGTTGGTTTCTTACCTTTGCCGCAACAGGAAGTAGTGGAATATTTGTGCTTCCTTAGCTCAGGTTAGCCGGGGAGGCGAACAAGTGTTATACATTTCACTCTCACGCCTTTTGTTGCTTCAGCCTCCTTGTTTTTTTTTATCTCCGTGCTTCTTTAAGTCGCCGCGGTTTTCTTCCCCCCCCGCCGTTTTTTCCGAGCTCCCTCTGTTCTCCCATGGATAACGGAGCAATTGCTATAATTGGGCTCTGATCAAATTGGCGGCCTGTTTTCCACGGAGGAGGCTGGAACAGTTAAGGCTGGTGATGTTCGCACGAACGCACGTGCATCCTCCCCGACTCAATTAGAGGGTGGAGGGGAAGGGGGAGGGGGGGTTCGTCCGCAACGACAGGCCGCTCCTCTGGTAACACACTGCAAGTGTCATCCGCGCGCATTCAAAACATGTATTCTCAAACAAAAAATAAAACAAAAACATTCACCCACACAAATGCGTATTCCTGCATCTGGAATCAGGAGCAAGATTGTGCCTGTGGAGGCTTCAAGAGACTGACTGATTCTGAAACCGACAACTAATTGGACCAACAGGACCGAGGGAGCCGAGTTCCTTAGATGTGTGATAATCCACTGCTGGGAGCCCGAGGCCTCTGGGACAGAGAGACAGAGCGGGGGGGGGGAGGGGGGAAGACGCGGTAAAGAGAGATATGGAGGTATAGTGGGAGACGGGGAGATAAAAGGAAGATCGCAATAGGCCGAGAGACAAAGAGACAAAGGAAGGAGCTGAAAGGAGAAAAGAGTTGGAATGGATAAGTTGGAGGGAAGACAGCACATGAAACAAAGAGAGGGAGAAGAGTAATACTGATGGAATAATTGAGCGATGGGGGGGGGGAGGAGATTGATGGAGGAGGGAGATAAGAGAGTGAGGCACGAGAAATAAAATAGGGGGTCCTGGGAGCGCGGGGGGCCGCAGTCGGGGAGGGTAATCGATAAAGCCAGGGGAACACGACCAGCCTCCTGGCCCTCAAATCTGTCCATCGATCGGAGCAGCCCGCTGGGGACGAGGCGACGGGGCTGCCGGGACCCGACTTAACTCGGCCCTGAGTAATCAGCGCCTGTCTTCGAGGGGTCACCTGATGGGGTTCGCGACCTCGCCGGAGCGTGCACTGTAATTCTCCGAAGCCGCCCGGAGAAACAGGAGATGAGACGCGTGCGTCTTTGTCAAGCTCGCTATTTTGGATCACACACTGCAGAGCTGTAGTTTTGATGTTGGAGAACGGATTTGAGGCCCGGCGGCATTTGCTCAGCATCGTGGATTTGGCTGGACGTCAGATGCTGACTCTCCTTTTGACTCTGCTTTGGTCCCCAACAGCACACCACAACGAGTATTACAGTGTTCGCCAGTTAGATGCTAACGCCTGTCCAGCGTCTGGCTTAAATTGAACTATTTTAGCATAAAGAAAAAAGGGGAATATTGTAGCGAACACCGATTATATACAGTTTCATCACGCATTATTGATGAGGGGTGAGCCTGGTTGAGACGGAGTCCCACAAAGGACATAAAATCCAATTTCTATATACAACTCCTGCATCATAATTTCAGCCTTCTGTAGTCAACATCCTGAGAAATCTTTAAAACCCCCACTGAATACCAACTTTCTGGATAAAAGTCTGGTGGTACAAACTTATACGCAATTCGACTGCCGCAGGGGCGACGAGAGAATCCCCGCCCGGGCGAATGTGCTCCTGACGTGCTGAAAAAAGACTACGCAATGAGCTGCCGCGGTTGCGTCTCTTTCACGCGCGCGCTGGTGACGTAACATCTCAAAGTCAGAACCTGCGAGAAGAGAGATGGACCGGGCGGACTGAGGATACGAGGCTGGTGATGCTCAATTGTGTTCCTCGAGGCCAAATAAGAGCTTTCCAAGGCGGGAATTTTTGGAGAGATCAAAAAAACATCAGAGACTCGGGGGCGAGCAGTGCCTGACCAGCTAAAGCTAGAAACAGACATAATTTAGAATGATGCTGAAGTGAAAACAACATGTCGGAAAAGCGTTCTGACCTGGATGAGACCCGATATTTCCTGTTTGTGGTCGTCTTTCGATTTACCGCCCTCTTGTGGCCACATTAGGGCCCCTGTCTCCGGAAGTTAGCCTGGTCACCAGCCGGTGCATCTATCATTTCTGTCGCTTTCATGTGAGCGGCATCTGTTGCGGCATGCGTGACGGGCGATGAGCCACAGCCAGCTAAAGACGAGCTTCAGCTGTTCTGAGATCAGGTACAACACCGCACGCATTGTGAGCCACGCGCGCAGATGTGTGCGGAAACGGCAGCTGCGCGTCAACAGCCTTCTCTTCCAGAACGGCAGGAGGTGGCTGTGGCAAGGAAATGAGCAAATTGTGCTGCGGCTAATGAGCTCTGTACGAGACCTGCAGTGAGTTTAGGAAGTTTGAGACGGCGCAAGCAGGATCGTTCAAGGGAAAGCTGGGTGCATGGGCGTGCAGCCGGCGAGACGGAGAGAGTGGGCGTGCGAGGGCGAGGGTGGCCGAAGAGCGCTAGAGCGCACGCGGCGACGCATGTGCGGTTAAGGCTCTCTCTCGGCGAACAGATGCCGAGGCCGAGCTCCGGCGTCTCGCCGACTTCGGGCCCCCGCAGCAGAACGCGAAGTCTCCCCCGAGCTCCCCGACGACGAGCCGGACAAAGAGCCGGGGAAGGTTTACCGCACAGACGATTCTGGTCTGTCGCTGGAGCGTGCCATTTGTCACTGAATGGTAAATACTCAAGGATTACCGCAGAGGTTATTACGAGTAATAATACTAGTATTTCTACGGCTGGGAAAGAGTGCAGAAAGAGGCGGGAGAGACACTTTCAGTAAAGGAAAAGCAGGCAGCACATGACTGAACTACAACAATGGGAGAGACCACCTGTGTGAAGGGCATCTGTCGCCAAGTGCACGGCTTGGTATCTTCCTATACTCTGCTGGGCTCGCAAAAAGCGGAACGAGGTGGAACTGTACGCCTGTGTCTTCGCCACTGGCTTATCGCCGTTAATTTAAATTTTGAGACGACCCTGAGCCTCAGCGCGGGCCCCGCCGTTCCCGCGGACCGCCCCGCGCTCCCGATGGCCGGGGAATTCATTTCTTATGTGTAAAATGTGGTGGAGTTAATGAGAGCCTCGCAGATGACAAGCTGCGCTGTCACCCGCACGCAGCGCGAAAAAGGAACTCGCCGGACTTTATTAGGATTCCACTGATATATTTAATTACGGCCTGTTTACTTTGGGCGCACATTTGCATGCAGCTCTGTTGCCTTTGTGTTCCTGTCCTGGCTGCTTTTTTCGCAGTCACGGACAGAGGCTCCTGTCCGGGCTCAGGCTTCATCCCCTTTAGTGGATACAGCTGCTCGCCACAGCTGAACAGCCGTCGCCTCGGCATTATCATAATCCTCACCCCCCCCCAAACAATCCTGGTGCTGCTTTGCTTTATTTCGTTTTACTTTGTCATACATATCCACTGTCGAACCGACGCTACAACCTCACATGGTTAATGAACGCAGCTATTAACAATCGGGCGGTGTCTGAGGTGGTTTAGTTGATGGGAGTTACAACGAGCACTGAACGCAACATTAAACACAGTGGAAATACTCCCAGGGTCTAATTTGTGCGAACGTATTCGGGGAGTCGCTCTAATTACATGAAGGGGATACATTATTTATCCGTGTACGTTATTATAGATGGCGTTTTGCCAACGACCACGGTTTATCCTACGTGTCGGGCGCGAACCTCCGTGCACAAACGAGCCGGGAAAGCGAGATTTGTTGTTTGCTTGCCGTTTAGCGCGTTTCCCCATTCCGCGGGCGGAAGGAGGCTTCGGCGCCACATTTTAACCACCTTGTCATTACGTACCGTTAATGTTACTGTGCCGGGCCGGGTGCGCTCGCTTGGAAATGAACACGGGGTTATTACGACACCAGCAGTCGGAGCCAGGGGGAAATATTATGGAAATTACAAAACTGAATAGAAGCAGCTTATCAACACAAACTGTTGGCTGAGAAGAAAAACAGTGTGAAGCGAGTAAACCTTGTACGAAGTGAAAAAAAATAATCACACTCAACCCTGTGACCCCCTCCGAAGGAACCGGCTCACTGTTCACCAGGGTGATCATGTGATACGACGCTGACTGATTACTGATCAATCGGAGGCTTGATCGATACCGAGGGAAGCACTTAACCTGTATTGACTGAAGTTAGACATCCGCATTGGATTTCAGTCCGATCAATTTAGAAGTATGCTAATTACGTTTAGCATGGGGCCTTATTGGCAGCTATAACAAAAGCAGGAATAGCATTAAACCTGTGGATGCACTGAGAGCAGGGATACTAATATTGCAGTAGTGGTAGTAGTAACAGCAGCAAGACTTGGGACATCGAAAGTCCCATTTAAAAACGCACCGCTAGACTGTTAGCCTTAGCTAATACTGATTGAGCTCAGAATAGCTCATTATGCTGTAAAAACCTGGATGTAAAGGAGGCCAGAGTTGAAACAGTTTCTAGTCAGTGATACACTATGGTGCAGTAGTGACAAATGAGATTTCTCATTAGCTTATCAGCTAATACGTTTATCAGGGCCATAGGTTTTATGCATGCCAAAGGAGGAGCTAAGATGGACATTAAGCTAGCTTGAAATTTACAATACAATCCGTACAAGGTCTCTTGTTCATTTTGCACGAGGATGGTCCCTTGCATGGACCCTAACCACACCACATCAGCTAATTTCCTGCTGTCATGTTTCGTTTTCCAATTTTACAAAATCGCTTCCTGAGATAAAGGTAACACCTGTGCAACATCTGTCAAGCCTTATTCTGTACCTCACAACAAATCCGGCGAAAAATTGATTATCTTATTCAGAAGTCGGGAGGATTAATCTCCCCAGATGTTCGGCTTTCAAACTGAATCTAGTTTATATACTTTACTTCATATTTGTTTACAATTTGGCTAATTTGCACCAGTCGCGCTGAATTAGCTCCAAGCAGAAGCAGCCTCTATCGGCAATGTAAGCATGGACGGGCAACAATCAGCTGGATTAAGTCTGAATCTAGTTATTATGAGGCCAGATCTTTTCTTTTTTTTTTTTACATGATATCTCCTCATATTTATGTGCGTTTGTCCTCAGTGGGAGACATGACAGAGTGCAGACACTGTCACTGCCACCAGAAAGGGGGAGAGGCGATGATGCCAGGAGGGTGCGCGTACGTGTGTGTTTAGATTTTACTAAGAGGAAGCGGCGTCGCCGAGGCAAACTGTGTCAACAGTGTCCCATTAGCGAAGTTTCACCCCGGGGCCCAATAACGCGGTCATGTGTTGTAGCAGTGGCAGTTCTAGAGGGAGCGTTAGCGGTAGAATGAGCAGTTGTCTGTAGCGCTAACTGTGGCGGTACAGCTGCAAACAACAATACCGGCGCGCGCGCCCGTGTGTGTGTGTGTACGGAATTGATCGCAATGGTGATCGATTATGAACTGTCAGCCGCCTAATCCGCCCCGTCCCGAGAAGCCCCGCTCCCGTTGCCCATTCAAACAGGGCTCTGGCCGGGAGCGGAGGGCTATGTAAATACATTAGGGCGAACAGGCCTGGTGCAACCAAATGGAGCGTCGGCACGGCTAATTGGGTCCGGTGCTTTTTTGGCCGCGACGCCCCTGCCGCTCGTCAGCTGAGGCCGTCCCGTCGCCCTCTCCAGCGTCGTCTCTTCCGGGAGAGGCGCCGATCGGGGTGAGCGGATGGGTCGGAACGCTATAATAATAATAAACTCTTTCTGTCTCTGCCCCCGCAGTGCCTGCATCTACCCCCGCCGTCGTCTTTTTCATCCCGCGCTCGGCTGCGACCTGAAGGCGCTCACTTTGGAGAACGCCCCGCAGCGCGCTTCTCACTCGAAGGCACCGGCGAAGGTGTTTCCAAAGTCAGGGGGGAAAAAAGTTTTGACTGCTCCACAAATCGTGCAACTTTTTTCCAATTTTTTTTTTTTTTTTTTTTTTTTTAGGGGGAGCTTTTTTGGGAGCTGACTAATCACACGGAAGAGCAGGCTGGGATTTTTCACGCTGCATTGCTGACAGCTTACAACAAGAGCGGGATGAAAACGGAGGGGGTAATGCAGGCACTGCGGCGCCTGCTCCTCTGATGGGAGCGCACCGCCTATGTTGTGGAGTTCCTCAGGGTTTGTTCGCCGTACCTTAAGGGACTGTTTACTGATAGTGGCAGCTCCTGCCTTAAATCATTATGGAGGGAAAATACACAACGATTTTTCATTATCGCCGCAAAACGCAGTCGAGGCAGCGCTCTCTGCACCAAGAAGTAAACACGCCTCCACTTTCGTTTTCCATACACAGCTCACACGACCGCACGAATCCGAGTTTCACTCCACTGCTTGTTTTGCTTTACTTTAGTTCAACTTAACCGAGGCAAGGCTGCCGCGCATCGGTCGCAAGAGGCCTCCGGATGAGTGCTGGGCGATGCCATCCAGATGCAAGTGGGGCGCAGTCGCGCATTCAAACTTCAAAAGGAATACGCGACGTGTGCGGCACATGTGAGAGTTTTCGGCGAAAGGTCTGCGGTTTGGCGTTTCGGGCTGCGTCTGAGACGCCTCTCCGGTCCGCTCGCCTCCTTCTAGGTCGCGAAAGAGGTCGTGTTTAGGCACAGGCCCGCGCCCTGGCCACTGTCACAAGGCTTCAGCGCCTTCTTGCTATTAATCCAACCCTCCCACACACACACATACATATACACTCTCTCTCCATCCAACCTCCGGGCCCCCTTCGCCTCCATCTCCCTCGTGAAAAGACCCAGAGTTCTGGTCCTGCTTTAATGCCCTGTCACACTTCATTTAGCCTCTAAGGAGAGAGAGGAATGGAGTGGGATGTGGGCGCAGGCTCGAAACCCATACATCGCACCGGCACGCAGACAACTGTAGGCTCGCGCACAAACACACACACCCTCAAATGAAGTCAGGAGCTCTTTGTGCTACTGTATGCACTCTTAGAAACTCTACAGACAACTAGAGCCAGAGCTCGTCCCCCCCCACCAGTTTTCAGGTTTTCTATGGTCGGCCCTCCTCTTACTTACCGCCCTGCCTCTATGTTCCATCTCTTTGTGTCGGCCCATTCAGGTCAAGGCCACCCAGAGACAGAATGAGGTCAGAGCAAAGTGTTAAAGTCCAAACAAGTAAAAACACCCGGGCCGCTTCGCCCATTGAGGGATGCAAATGCACGTTGACGCGCGGCCAGGCCACGCCGTCCCACCGGTCCCGCGGTGGGAAAACGAGGCATTCGAAAAAACCCTGCGCCCCCCTTTTTTCCCGGGCCAAGTCTGTAGAGTAAGCAAGGTGGTGCATCATTAAGCAAACCATATGAGGTGTGCTGTAAACAGAGACTCGGCCAGGGGCTGAGGTAAGCTTGGTGAATACTCCTGCGCCCGGAGGACAATCCAGGTTTGAGTTGGCAGGGAGGAAAAGTGCCATCGCGGCTGTGCTAAAAACTGGCTCAGGGTGCCATCGGTGATTATGACTAAGATTTCTTACAATAGTCTGGACGTCCTGCTGTCACTGCGCCACCAAAAGTCTTAGAATAAAAAAATCACAATTTCAAGGATTTCTTCCTTGATCTAGTTCAGGGATTTGTAAGATGATTAATATTCAAAACTACGGAGTTGAATTGTTTTAAATAAATTGTCAATCGATTCTGTAACAAAACTCAACAAAGGGAAGATGTGAACGGTCCAGCTGGGTTTTGTATAACCGAACTGGCACAGATTTACCGTGTTTAGGTTGGAGGACTGTGAGGGCCTCTTGAGGTAGTCCATTGTGGATCTGCAGGTGCGTCTAGAATCATCATCTTGTTCCAGATGACATCCCCTCAACATGTCGAGGGTTCTTGACAGACGGTGTGAAAATTTGTTTCATTGCGTTTCATTGAGCCCGTTCCTCCCACGACTAGCGAAATGTTCCACGTGCCACCGACTGCGACACGAGCCAAGATACGGTCGATCCACCCCCGTGTTTCACAGTTGGAGAGGTGTTCTTTTCATAATATTCTGCACACTTTTTTTTTTTTCCTCTGCAAACGCAGCTTTGCTCCCCGTGGCCAAAAAAGTTCTACGTTAACTTAATCAGTCCACAGGACGTAGATGTTCCTTTGCAAACTTCTGACGCTGAATTTTGTGCGGAGCACCTCCAAGAAGGTTACACGTACACCGGTGCACCGCCTCTCCGTAATCTGATAAGTCTTCCTGAAGGTCTTCTGCGGGCGAACACGGGTTCTGATTTGCCTTTATGGGCGCTCTCGCTGTCTTGGCCTTCCAGACCTCAGCCCGACCTCCGCTGGTCCTGTTAACTGCCATTTCTCAATTACCTTACGAAATGAGGGAACGGCGACCTCACAGCTGGGACGACGTTTGTTAAGTCATCTGCGTCGCCTGACCTTTCCTCACGATGGCCGTGAGCGAGCCATAGTCCTGACAGGCTGATTAAGGTCTGAGAGCTCAGTAAAAGTTTTAGAGGCGTGGCGGGGTGCCCAAACTTTTGCATGGCACTCCTTCCTTCTTGCCTTTGGAGATCAGTTCATCCAACGAAATGCGACAATCGCGAAGAAGGTTAAATTTCTAATGAAGACATACAGCAATGCATAATAATTCTGACTAGATTTTAATTTTCCATAAGTATATAACTGATTTTTTTGTGTAGCTGTAGACACAGTTGCCCAGCCAATGATTAGCAAGAGATGGCGAATGGGTTTTGACACACAAAGTCAGCTTTACTGTACAGTCAAGCCAGAGTTGTGGTGACACTATCAAGACGGCTGAAAGAAGAAACTGGATTTCAGCACACACACACACACACACACACAAACACTCACACAGAAAAGCAAGACTGTCCAACTGCATTCTACACATGTCATGTGGCTCACACGGGTTCCTGCACACAAACCACATGGCTGCGCGACATTACGACAACTTCAAATCCTGCAAGAGCCGGGAGGTGAATGCCAGATGCTCGCTCTCCCCCCGCCCCCCCTCGCTGGTGTGGGAAATGTCAGCGGTGCAGATGGCGAAGGTTTTTTCTTTTTTTTTTATTTCGCAGGGTCCGGTTGCGACCTGTCCCTGTGGTACGGCACACGACATCTCATCCATAAACATGGCGGTAGGCTGTGGATGTTGCGGTCGGCCTGCCAGACGGCAGGAGAGAAACGCCGCGCTACCGTACAGACCTTTCATTATTCATGGCAGGGTCGCTCTTTGTTTTCCAGCAGCACCGGAATATAATAAAGAAACGGAAAATAATTCCATCCGATATGAAAAAAAACAAAAAAAACAGCTCGCCCTTCATTTAGCAGCAGCTCTTGTAAACACATCCTTTATTGCCTGAAATGGCCTTTTTTTTCCCCCCATTTTGGATTACGGTGTCTGTTGTTTCACTCTTGTGAACCACACCTGGAGAAAAAAAAAAAAAAAAACACACTCAAGGACGACTTTGAGCGCACAGACATTTCCAGTCCTTTCTCTGGCTGCTCTTTGTTCTCGTACAGTCTGAGGAGAGGGAGCCGCCGCCGCCGCCGCACACGGGCGTGCACGTGGGAGCGCCCAGGCGGCGATGCGGTAAACACGAATGTAATGTCACAGAAGGTGTGACATTGGGATGTGGGCCCCAAATATGATTACAGGAAAAAAAAATGTTGGAATGTTTCATTCCCATGTACAGTTTAATATATATATATACACACACCTTACAGTCTTCCCCATTGTGTACTACTGCAACACTATATTACATCTGCGTGATGAAAATGACACCCTGTCTCGACGATGTAATGAATAATCACCCCGGCGGACTCGCGCCTGCCCATCTGCCTCATTTAAAATATCAATGCAACGGCATTGGCATTCTGCACGCCGTGTCTTCACTCCAACGCGGCGCTATGCTAAATGCTCTCAAGATGCACTAATGGTCTGAGGGCTATTAGCTGCAGACGCTGACAGAGGAATATAATGAACCGACTGTTCCACGGTCGGAGGAAGTAACTGGAGAAGTGCCGAACGCCCGCCACCGGGCCGGCAGCATCCGCGCGCCACGTAACGCAATAATGGAGGACGCGCGCAGCATGACGCGTATGCGCCTTTGAGGTACATATAGAATAGTGTCTTGTATTTTTTTTTTTTTTTTGCCGTGCCTTTAAATCTTACATTTTGTTATTTTATTTGACGCTAACTAAATCCTTCTCTAACTTTAACCACATCACGGACACAGAGCTCCCAGACATGAGACAGTTGCTCCTCCTGGACAACACTGTACATGTGTTCGTAATATTGCCTTTTTCTCTTTCTCGGGGGTTGCGAGAACACATGGCCTCCATCGCGTCGAGGCTTCCAGGAACCGTCGGATCCCGAAAGCAACCGAGCGACGAAATGCAGAAAGGTTTCACGACGGCCTATTTTGTGGACACAACTTTCATACGTCTGTGAAGATCCCCGCTCATCCAGGTCACGCGACCGTGGGGTCGAAAGCAAAAGCAAAAGCAAGGTGTCCAAACCAAGGACGGGGGAGGAGGAGATTACACGCTGAATGCAAACGCCACGTCTGCTGTGATCGCCGTGCAGCGCGTCACGGGAATATGACTGCTGACGACATGAAAAAGAATGAAGGATTACTATAACAAAGGCTCCCGTCTGCATATGGTTCATGTATGATCAGAGAGAGGGAGACAAAGAAGATGGTGATGGGAAGGAGAACAAAGGGAGGAAGCATCATGACAAAATAAAAAAAAAAACTGTTACATGAATTTATGAATTCATTTTGTACCTTCGTCGCTCGAAAGCTGATGCATTCCAAACTGTTTTGCAATGCAGTAATGTCCACGTGCAGACAGACGGGGGATTTCAGACCGAGGCGAAAATGATTTGACAAGAGCAGAAACTGCGCTGCGTAAAGGAGGTAAAAGGGGGAGCAGCCAGAGGAGTAAATGAAACCTGACTGTGAAACTCGGAGAGACGCTAACGGGACACGACGCGGGCAACAGTGGCCGAATTCACAAATACAGCTTTGATATGAACTCTGTCGTAGCTTCTCGCGTCACATCAGCCGAGCCTGTGGCAGACGGCGGGTGAAAGCAGCGGCCGCGTTAATTGGCGCGCTGCTCTGATGTAACCTCGGATACGTGTGTGTGTGTGTGTGTGTGTGCGAACCTGCGCTATCACAGCAGAATAACAAAGAGGTTTTCCCCCGGACTCGGCTCGAAAGCATGTGCTCCTCTAACCCGCTGCCCCCTCGCCAGCCGGACACCGGCCTGCCGCTCGCCTCCCACGACGTGCCCTGGTCCGGGTCCAGGTCCAGGTGACGCCCTCTGCATGCTGAGTGCCGCTCTGGCTGCTTAGCTTTCAACCCCAACCCAAACACACACACACACACACACATTTCTTCTGAGCAGGTAGTGAGCGATACCTCTACCAAATCCTACACAGCGGTTTCCGATGTAATGAGACAGCAGCCGACGCCAACATCGACGTTACGGAGCGATCCGCCGGGAACGCGCGCGTGCACGCGTTCGGCCTGCGTGCCGCTGTGCACATAATTTATTCAAATTGAATGAACGCGACCCACGCGGCCTAATCCTGAAGCACAGCGAAGAAATTAACATTCTTTCTGTTCGTCCGCGGCATCTCCGCGCGTCTCGCGTGGGCGGCGGGGCGAACGTGAGGCAGTCTGCACTTTCAAAGCCAGCAAATAGTTTTAACGAACGATTTTTTTTTTCTCCTCCATCTGCGGCGTTGAATCCAAAAGGCATGTTATAGGAAGAATGATCACGGGCGAGATGAACGGTGCGCTTCACTAACATCCCCTGTTGGCGTAAAATGCGTTGCTTCTCGCACTTCCACGCCAAAAATCAATCGATACCGATCAAATATTTACGCAGTAGCGCGTCAGTCGGAAACGTTGTATTGTTGTGCTGCAAAAGTTGAGCCAGTTTCAACTTTTTTTTTTTTTTTTTTGGGGCTTGTACTGCCAGAGACCTCTTGCATCTGGACTCCTGCTGGTTAACACAGCAGTCTAATTAAAATGAATGAGGAGCTAGTGGGGGGGGGGGCTCAGGCAGTGCTGTCAGCTCGGGCTATACGCTGCCGCTCGTCTTTTCCAATCCGCAGCCTCCTCCGTTCACCTTAAAATGCAGCGCGCATCACTTCCTGTGCGCCTGCAGCTTTTTTTTTTTCTTCCACGGGGAAGACGTCGTAAAAGCGTCACGAAACAGGGGCATCGCTTTCCTGTTATGTCAGTCGGGCCGCGGCGAGGAAACATAATGGACTTTGTTCAAATGAAGGTGTCGCAGGTGATTACTTTCAAACGGAGCTTTACAGGAGGAGCCGTTCGGGGGAAGGGACGCGATAAATAGCCCGGTTCTGCGTGACAGCGATGGAGAGCGATGGAGAGCGACGGAGACGGCGGCCGGGTTTTGACACGTTAAACCGACAACACAATAACATTAGTGCGAAACACAAGAAGCAAAAGTGACCTGTGAGAAACAGCAACGATCTATACGTTCGCACGGACAACCGTCATCAACAATCATCCTACACGCTGCTGAACTGAAGTCTGGGACACACACGCACACACACACACACACACACACACATGCGTCCTATGATTTGGCCGTGCTTCGCCTCGGCGAGAGCATCTGCCAACTTGGCAGCACAGTCGTTTCTCCCACATTCTTGTTGCATTACATGGGCGATGACGGAGCGCGCAGACAGTCGAGCTGAGATAACGCTCGTAACCGACTGTTACGACCGTCACGCGTCAACGTTACCTGCACGGCGACGTAAGGAAGCTGCGGTAGGATTACCCTGAGCTTTCGAGGGGAAAGATGTCACATCTCGTGTTTCGAGCATCTTGGAGAAGCTCCCTATTCAAAGCCAAAACGTAGCAAATGTGTTTTTGCTGAGTTGAGGCCCAAATGAGACTTTTTGATGTTTATCTCGCTCTATAAAACACGCTTTTTTCATGCAGGAGCATATGAAATTTGCGGACGGTCCAGCTGCAGCACAGTAACTGTGTAACATCATCCACGTGCCTGCCCTCTTTGCTGCAGAGACAATCAGCTAGAAAGCTAAAGCAAGGCAGCTACGTTAAGCTACTCGGTAAGCCTAGCCTTAGCTAAAGCTACATTTTCCGACCTTTACTACTCCCCCCCCCCATATATGAAAAATCTGCTTTGATACTGCCAATAAAATCCCATGAAAACGCTGACAAAACAACGTTTAATTCCGACAATGCTTAAGACTCTCCCGCCCGGTCGACGGCGCTCAGCCCAAGGCACAAATGTAACAAATGCTACTTTTCATTTCATTAATGGCAGAGTAATTTCATAAAGCGGCTGAGCGCAAACAACTAAATGCCACTCAAACAGAAAGGAGCGGTGCATTACCAGCTGGGGATGAATACGCATTGTTTGAGACGAGCGTTCGCAGGAACGCGAACCCTCGGCAGAGGCGTGATATTAACGCCGGTTAACAAGTCAAGGTCAAAATGAGTGGCAACGCCGTTTCTTTTTTTTTTTTCTTCTCCCCTGCACTTTACATTTCACACTCTCAAGTCTGCCTGAGGCCACTCATATCCACATATTGACAGACAGACCTCAGACCCACGGCAACACCGCGGGACCCCAGCAGGCTTGATCAGACTGAATATCATTTCAGCCTGGCACAGCTCAGCGTGGCTATCTGCCTCATTCACGCGTGTGTGTGTGTGTGTGTGTGTGTGTGTGTGTGTGTGTGTGTGTTATGGAGGTCTTGCGGTCTTTTCGCTGCGTTCGTCGGCAATGAGAACGATACACAGCATTGCCGGCCTTCATTCATCCAATCACGAATTAACCATCACGTAATAAAACACATTAAGATTAAGTGATAAGACTGAGGGCAGTCTTCTTTCGAGCAAACCAAAGTAAGGTTCACACGCGTGCTTTTTTTTTTTCGTTTCGGCCATTTTTGACGTTTTGAATTATGCATTGTTCACGAACGTCCACGTTCACTCGTTCGCATCTTAATTCTAAATAGCATGAAACTGATGGCAGTTGAAAACTCCACTGGTTACCATCAGTGGTTTAAACAGACAAAGATGCAAAAAGATTTTTTTTTTTACCTATCACAGATACTCAGCACATTTCATTCAGACTGTGTAAAGGCAGACTGCATATGCACATTTTTCATTTCTTATACCATATTTGGATTTGATGGAATTTAGGCATAAATGAAAAGGTATTAGTTATCTACAGTTGGCCGGCCAACCAAATCAAATTCTTCACATCTTATCTTTTGTCCTCACTTCTCATTTTCTTTGTAGAGCGGTACGGCAGAAAACATTATTTACTGTATCTCGGTCCTATACTTTGCAGATACGGATCTGTAAAAGAAAACAACCTCTCTTGGCCGCCAACATCACTGGCAAGCCCGAACTCCCAGTGGTGTTAAGTTTGCAGCACGCTCTGGAGATGCTGAGATTTCCCGGCTTGTTGTGGCCTCGAGGCTAAGAGCTTCGGCATGACAATCGCGTACGCGCCGAGCGGTGCGCGCGTGTGTGCGGGGCAGCAGCGCCGCGGTCTCCCTGCGCCTGCCTCCGCGCCGCGCCACAACGGAATGTGGGAGAATGCAAAACTGATTCCAGGGCTGCCGCATCTGAGAGCGACTGTTTGATTCCGATGAGCTGAGGTCTGCTTGCAATTACTAATCGCCGGCCGGCCAGCGGCGAGCGAGAGATGGCTGCGCCGGGCTTATTACGGGCCGCCCGACGGCGGCGACGCCGGCGCTGGCGTCGCTGCGGCTGCAGCTCGTCCAAAACCTCGGCCGATTATTCCCCCCACCCCCCCTCGTCTTCGTGGCGCGCCCGAGCAGCCGTTCCGCTTTGTGCTCGCTTTATTTGTGAGGGAAAGCGAGTGGGAGGGTTGGAGAAGAGAGGGGAGAGAGGGAGGCGGGGGGAGGGAGTGGTGAGACGGAGCGGGCGGAGGAGGAAGAGGAGGAAGAGGGCGCACACGATGATATAATGAAAGAGATCGTGGATTAGAGATAAACAAAAGGAGGAGGCATTAAAAAAGCGATGCCTTTGGGAAGAGCTGGGCTCTAAGACGGGAGGCGGAGGGGGGGAGTCTGACAGGGGACAGGGTGTGAGTGGAGTGGGGGAGGAGAGGGAGGAAGGCTGTACTGGGAGAGAACAGTGCACTAATGGGACCATCCCGCTCCCCCACTCTCCCCCACCCCCCCTTTCTGCTTTGCAGTATTCCCCGGTGGAGGCCCTCTCTCCTCTCTAATCCACTAATCTGACACTTCCAGAGGCCAGGCATGCACACGTTCCACTCTCGCATCGACGTGTGCGCCTCGGCGTGAGCTCGCGCGCGCACTCACGAGCCCCCGACGGCAGCACCGATCAAGCGCGCTGAAGGCGCACGCGTAATTCCACGTGAAAACAAACATGCACTCTGAGCAAGCGCGAATACGCATCTACATCCCAAAATGCAAATCTTCGCTCCAGCAAATGTGCGTGCGCGCGCTAATGCGTAGCTGCGTACCTACACAATGTGGGTTAAGTAAGACGAGCCGGTCTGAAGTGTGTAATTTGCAACAAGCGGCTCACTCTCAAATTACAGGTGCCCGCGGTACTGAATGCGATGTCTAAGTGGAAGCCATTAAGGCCAAATTGGGCTAATTCAAATCCACAGATGTAATTCAGTGACGCGACCGCGGGCTTGTCGCGCGGCGGCGGAATTCGGCCGGGTTCACGCGAGCTCAGCCCCGACTTGATGCTTACCGGCGCACCGCGGGTCATGGTCAAGGAGTCGTTATTGACCCTATTTACACTGTACAGCATGCTGGTGATGAGCAACTATGATTATTGTGTCAACCTGAGCAGGTGGAAATGCGATTGATGGATAGGTGGAAATTTGGAAAAAAATTTCAAATATTTATTTGAGCTTCTGACGCGCAGAGATCACGGAGAGCGCTCTGAAAGATGCTGACGCACTGCTCGTATTTGTGCAGAGCAGATAACTGAAGCGGCAGCTCTTTAAAAAGGCACTACTGAAAAATTGCAAACGCAGTTTGGAGGTTGTCTGAGGCTGAAGAGAAGGCACGTCTGAAAACAATGATAGCAGCGAATGATATACTGCAGGCCCCGCCGTTGCTTTGTCTATAAAACATCAGAGAATGGTGAAAAATGGCTAATAAAATTCCCCGCAGCCCAATGTGTTCTATTTTGATCGCTTATTTTCCTCCAACCAACAACCCGATACCCACAGATCTTCTGTTTACTATGATATATGACAAAGGAAATCTCACATCCCACATTTGAGAAGCTGGAACCAGCAAACGTTTGGCATTTTCCTTTCTTTAAAAGTGACTAAAAGGATAAACTCAGCTCAATCAAACCTCTCTCTACAAAAGGCATAATAATAAGTGTAATCGTCGAAAGGGGCAAAACAACTTGTAACGTACGAGCCTGCGGGAAGCCCGTCCCCAGTTTGAGAACCGTGGCAGTTTACGCCTCCACCGCAACACAAATCATCCGCACCGTGTTGACGCCGCGTCGCAACTTCCGTCTCAGAGGGCCCAGGTTCAAAACCCGCCACAAGTCCCCCCAGCGGAGCCCTGTTGAGTTCTGATGGATCAAGACTCGGCCCTGTGCGTATGAGATCCTGCCGGCGCAAACGTACGGAGCCGCGGCCGCGGACACGACGAGTGGAAGGCGTCCAGTCAGCCACGTTTGTTTGTCTGCGCGTGTTTACGTCTCGGATGCATCCGCGCGTGTCTAAAGCGGTCGTCTTTAAAGGAAGGCCGGACGCAACCTCCGGCTCGCCCCGGCTGCGCTTCCTCCCGCCCGCATTAGCATGACAATAAAGGAACCGGCGCGCTCATCTCCGTCTGCCGCCGCAATAATCGCTTATTTACCTCCACCGCAGGGGCTGTTTCCTGACCTTGAGCGCGGCCGTACGCCCTGTGTGTAAGCGTGTGTTAATAAAAGGTTCCCGCTGCCCCCTGCGCGCGACTTTGTGTATGTGCGAGCGTGTCCGCGCCGGTGTGTCTTAACAATTCAAGCTGCCGTCACATCTTTAACAGCCCCCCCACCCCCGCCCCTGCACACAGAACACACTCACTTGGGGAAGGAAAACAAGTGAAAGGGAAAAGAAAAACATGCCAGAAATGAGGCAGCCGGCACGTCGGGCCTGTTCCGATTGGCTGGGCAGCGGTTGAAGGTTATACCGGCTAACAAACATATCACGCCAGCAGTGGAGGCGCGCGCGCACGCACAAGCACAAAAAGGTATCCACACCCATACAGCCTTTTGTGGCCAGTCAACAGTCTGTAACCTTCAATTCTGTGCCAGCGAAATACACAGCGCGACAAACAAAGTGAGTCCCTCGCATCGGCTGCGTCGCCAAGGCATCTGCGGCTCGCGGAGATGGAACAAATGCAACAAATGTTCTGTGGAATAAAAGTAAACGGAGGAAAAAAAAGAAAAAGAGACTAAAACGTGGCGAGAGCAGACGAGAGTTTTAGTTAAACAAATGTTTCTGGGAGGCAGAGCTGCTCCTAGGCAGAAATCATTCTGCTGGTTGACTTCAGGCTTTACAGTGATTTTTTTTTTTTTTTTTTTTTTGAAGATTCTTCCCCACAGCAAATACTTTGTTAAATTACTTCCCTTTGCTGTATGACAGGGAAGCAAGGGCATAATCTCCACTGGTGATGGGGTGTGACGATACCCCTCCCCCCTCCCATACTGCCGAGACGTCAGGGGTGAGTGTGGGGCTGCGGTGATTGGCCGGAGTGACTCAAATATCAACACCGCCATCGGTGGCTCTGAGGGGACCCCACTTGAATGATGCAAAAGGTGGTGTGACGACAAAAAGGACCCCCCCCCCATCCCCGCAGGTATCATCTGACAGCTATTTACATTTAGCTATTCTATTTAATTTTTTCCCCCCCGTCATCAGTGAAAGCACCAAAATCATTCATCCTCAGAATGTGTTATTTGCTACTTACACAAATATACTGTATATAAATGCAATAAATCGCACACAAATGGCTGCCAGGCCCACGCCCTTAACTAGAATCTCTTTTTGCAATGTCTTTACGACACCCGGTTGGATCATTAGACATTCACACCTCTCGCGCGCGCTCTCTCGCTCTCTGATCACTCATGTAGAGCTCAGCTATTTCATCTCACACTCGACTGAAGCCGGCAGTCACAACGAATTAGGGAAAGACGGGTGGGTTCTGGTGTCGGCCGAGGGCAACGTCGGGGTAATGTCAACCTGTCAGGCTCCGACCCCGTCCGGCCCGTCCCGCCGCCGACGCTGCCATGAATGATTTAGAACCGGGTGAGCCAGAGTGCAGAGCTTTTGTCTGGCTCTCCCCCGCGGGACCCATCCTCCATTGCACCCTTTCCAAAAAACAAAATGCTGAGGGTAACCGACTGTAAAAGAAGAAAAAAAAAAAAAGGGGTGCGGCTCGCTCGACGCATCAGCGCGCTTTGTTTATCCTGCGTCCTCTCTAAGCTAATCTGGAGCAGACACAATAAACATCAGCAATGCAACAAAAACGGCCAAATTGCACGAAACAGCGCAACTGTCGGGTGATTAATTGGAATGCCTTTGGCCATGATTGGGGATCAATATGAGCTTTTTTTTTTTTATTTAATTTTTTTTTTTCCTCCTCAGCAGAGCACGGCGGTGTCGCTGCTTAAAGGTGGGAATAGATTGTGCGCAATCACAATTTACTCCGCGCGCGTGCGACGCAAAACGAAACATCTGAACAATTAGTCAATTAAAGTCGAGAGCAAACAAGATGGTTTCGCGCCAGCCCTAGGCCAATCATTGGATTTTAATCAGTAGAGGGCATTCTGGGAAAAGCTCCAGAGTTGGTGCGCGGCCCAAGGCAGCCCGCTTTCGCGCAATTATTTCATTGGCTCCTCTGTCCTCCCATATGAGGGCATGTCGTTTAAAGGGGAATTTCAGCAGTTTGACAATTGAAAGGTCACTTCATACTGATCGTTGAGGAGTAACGCTGCAGTTACATGATGTCTTCTGTGGCTCTGGAGCAGCTTGAATTTGAGACAATAACCACAAGTGGGACCACGTCGTTGCTTTGCAAGTCACAAATAAAGTTCTCACATCTTGGCAGGCTGTCCACAGCACGGCGCCGAAACAACACAGGTATATGCGAAGTCACGTCCAGGGTAGAGTCCCGTCCTGAGTTTCTCATTATGGAATTAGCCAGATGACGGACAGCTAACGTCAGACAAGTGATTTTATAAGACGGCGACCAGGTGTCATTAACGGGATGAGTGTGTGGGTGGCTCACTGTTGTTGTTTTTGCAAAGCAACAGTAGCTCTAAGCTCTGAGCGTTAACTTAAGACAAAGCCCAGCTAAAGAGCTGGGGGTCGTTTCACCGCCATCAGTATTTTCTAGGAACCTTTTGCGTATCTCGGCCGCGGCTCCATCAATTTGGACTTCATTCTTCGTTAATCCAGCTCCTGCGAGTCCACCAATTTCATGTAAATCACCCGAGTGCCACTCTAAGAGCCCGGCGCCCTGATGACTGTGTCACTACTAAAGCGCGTTCTGTTTGAATTACAGCGGCGCACCGTCTCCGCACACTCAGTTATGATGTCAAATTGCTGTGATAGAGCAGTATATTGCTGCAGAATTACTGTACTGAAGCGTAACCCAGCATCTTCTGACCAGTTTAACAACCCGCTAAAACAAAGCGGGTCTTCCATCTCTCCGAATCAAAGGTGTAACGTGGAACGTCTCCTTTAGGGAGGTAAAATCCAAACTTTAATAGCTGAGGTGAAGACGTCTCCACATTTTTTTTTCCAGACCTGCAGATTTCCTGCTAATATCCCCTCCCAGCCTTCTGCCCTTTCATTATTCTCGCTCTGATTTCCACCCACCTCGCCACCCCCACCATCCCCCCAGCCTCTGATTTCTCTCCTCTCATCTCCCCATCATTTACCTGCTGCCTCCTTCAGTCCGACTCTCCCCCCCCGAGCAGGTGAGAAAATCAATCGCCGATTTGTCGATTCTCCCTGCGGCAGCTCACACCCAGACAGAGGGGTTTTAACATTGACCGGAGCCTCCCCCGCCAAGATCTGGGGGCGGGGGTGTGTGTGCTACTGATTGTGCACATACTGTATGTGTGCGTAATGTCAAACAGGAGTTCAGAACAAAGGCGGAAGACGAGCATCTTCCTTCCTCTTCCCCCCCTAAGGATGGACTCATGTCTCAGTTATTCTTTCTCACTCTTTGTTTCCTTGGTATCTAACGATCGCACGCACACACGCGCACAGGCACGCACACACACACACACACACAAGCACAGTTTCTGTTGGCCATGTTGTTATTTTGTCAGCCCTTGTGACTATGGAGATTTCTAATGATAGGGCAGCGTTGGCTGTGCTGCTGTTATTAAGATTTCACAGGATGCGAACACACACTGGCACACAAACATGCACACACGCAGACAGCCCCCGTCATTGTCCTGTCAAAGCCGCGGGCTATTTTTGGAAACCTTGCCCACAGTGCCTCAGTGCGAACGCCTGCCCTCCCTGCCACCACCCTCTCCTCGTCGTCCTCCTCCTCCCGCAGCACCCGTCAACCCTCTGTCGCCCTCTGTCACCGCGCCAGCCAATCGGAGGCCTCCCCGAGCGGCTCCGACAGGAAGAAAAGCTGACAGCCCACCAATCAACTAATAACTACTCTCCGCGGCAAGACGTCGACGGGGCTCATCGTGGATATGGATGCAGTATTTACGGTTATTTATGGTATAATTACAGCTTGATCACATGAAAACACTTTGCTGCGATACGCAGGCGGGCTATTTGGCGAGGTACAAACACAGGAGGGTGGGAGAAAGAAATATAGCGCCGAGGCGCAAGACGACTTAATTGGAATTTCAATAAGTGCTTTAGGAAGGGAACTTTTTTTTTTTCCTCCCTTCCACGGGGAGGATGCGCGGCACGCTTAACGTTGGGCGGATAATCTGATGCAGCCTGTTGAAATCAACTGGACTGTGAAATGTAAAGAACACAAGGAAATGACAAGTGCTGCACGCGCAACAGAGTGACTGGGCTACATATTGGATTTCCTGGAGGTGGTGGGGGAGGGAACAAGAAGTCACAATGACACCAGACGTGTTGCGCGGCCACCCCGCCGCCACTACCTGGCCTCGCAACGTCACGCGCATCAAACACAAAGTGTGAGGTGCCGGTGCTGTTTAAAGCCTTAAGGCGGCGAGCATTTGATGGATTTTCTTTCCAGGATATTAAATATTAATAACTATGCCATGATTAACACAGGAAACAAGGATTTATCAACGGGCCAGCCTTCCTACATTAAATACGTTTGCGTGTATTTGACATTACTGTCTGTGACTAATAGTTGTAGCATTAGTGTGGAGTATGGAGTCATGTTTTTACAGCTACTTAATTACTGAATGTGATACAGCTTTAACATTCTCACAAAGCCTTTGTTATCAGCTCTGTGTAAATTTTGAGGGACTGAATAACTTGTATCCCAAACATGAAACCTTATGTACAAAAAAAAAAACACACACACACACACACACACACACAACCGGGCAATCTGATGGATGCAAATGTCCACAAACGAAGACCAAGCTACACAGCGACACAGGAGTGGATGGGCCAAGCGCCCCGGTCGACCACTGAAGTTTGCCACGCAAACCCAGAAGCTCCTTCAAAGCCCCGCCGCGAACGCGCTCGGCTAACTGAACGCCGGAACGCACCGCCGCTCAAGACCCCACGGGTGAACGCGGCCACTTCCTGCCGTTCTCTAATTGCCCGTGCCGGGACGCCTGCAATCAGCGGCGGCGGCCTCGCCGCTGCTCACCACAACAGAAACATTTTGCGTACAGATTAAATGCAAGAGGTGGCAGCGCAGAGGGATGAGGGGAAATTGAGGTGACGGCGGACGGCGGGACGGGAGCGGAGCGGAATGAAAACGAAGAAGGGATGAGTCGGGAAACACAACCTGGAGGAAAATGCTGATAGATGAACTCACACCTTTTATAAATATGTTCTTTCAAAGAGCAGCCGCCCCCCCCGCGCTTCCTGCTCTAAAGACAGACAACATCCACCCAGATGGGGCCTCCTCTTCTTCTTCTGCTGTTGCTGTCTCCACAACAGTTCCCAGACAAAGCAGTCTGGAGAAGCAGTTTGTCGCTGATGTTGTTATTTCCATGAAAACCATCAATCGGCTGTTTGAATCAAAAGGAGCTCGCGGGAGGGCGTCGAGTGAGGCAGGCTGTCGAGCGAGATGCTGCGCACTGCGGCGGCGGGCTTCTTTCTGCCGTCATCCCGCGGCTGAGGAGAGCGCACTTGATGACATTATAGGAAAGAAGACAGCGAGCTACTTGAAAAGAGTCCCAATGCATCATAAGGGCCCAAGATTTTTGCTCTTTTTAGTGAAACACCCCCGGTCTGTCGCGATGAAATCAACGACTTTCATCGTCGAAAGCTGCGACAGATTTTCTAAGGGTGATCTAATCCCTGCGCCTCTTTAACATTTGGATCTATTTTATTTAAGCGGGGCTTCGGATGCTTCAGGCAGGTGTATGTTGGTGAATCTAGTCCGGAGGATTGTGTTATTTGAACTTATTATTATTTGAACCCATCACTGCAAATGTGGACATGTGTACCACTCAAGTTAGGCTGTGGATTTCAATACGAGAAACTAACAAATAGCTGGAAAGCACGATGATGGGAAGTCATCGCTTCTCGACTGGCGCGGGTGAAAATTGGCGTAACTGGGGCCCCACCAGAAAACACCAAACACTTTCTCGAGGAAATTCCAGCAGATACCAACAAAGATCACACGCTGCCGCGCGCTTCAACAAACGGGGCGGCCTCAATTCCGCCGCAGCCACATCGCCCGCAGCGCGGCAGATGAAAGGCGACGCTGATGACGGCGGGCTGGACGCGAACGAAAAAGAGCGGGGAGGAAGAATGGAAGAGGGGAAGTTAAAGAGATAGAGCAGAGGAGGAGGTGGGAGGAGGAAGAGCGAATTGAAAATATCTGTGGAGAGCGCCATGTAATTACAGCGCTGTTCCATTATTAATCGTCCCCCGGTCCAGATAGGACTTGCATGAGAGTTGTATACATAATTAATAACGGGGACTGGAGCATCCTTTGCTTTCTATTCGGTCGTGGATGGGTGGATGACAGACAAAAGGGCGATGGCTGAAGAAGACTCATGAACCCAAATTAACCAGCAAACGCAGAATTTCCCTCGTCCTCAGAGTGCCGCCTCCGAACGCGCCCTGCATTTCATTAAGCGCTCGTATTCCAGGCTTTGAATGAGGATATGAATTAAATGAATTAAATATGAAAATCACAGAGGGGGAAAATTCTTTCGCTTTATCAAGTCCCACGCAATATTGTTGCCCAAATAGCTCCCTGTAGCCTCATGAATAATCCAATGAAAGCCTCTGATGAATTGAACTCGTCGAGTAAACCCTATCTATTTTTTCTGCGGTTTAATAATGCAAAGGGTCTCTGTTGGTTGTGTACGCACCCTATTCAATAGATTATAATTGACTGCAGCGGTATCATTACTGTACCACTGGACGTATTATAGCAGGTGCCCGTTTCTCCATGCGCAAGCTGGATGTATTAATAAGCAGAGATGCTTATGATTTAATAATCTCAAAAAGATGCGCACTCTTACGGACGCGTCACTCATTTTCCTCTGGCCGCCGACGCTCCAGGAGTTGCGCCAGCACGGGCGTCCGAACACACTCGCGCCGCCGTTTCTCTATCTGGTTAAATCACGCGATTGCATTAGCCCGGCGCCCCCCCCCCGACCTCGTCTCGTCTGAGTCGCCCGGATAGAGCGGCAGAGAGGATTAGAGCGCGGCGAAGAGGCCAGAGGGGAGCCGCGGCTTACATCCACGCCGGCGCAACACTGCTGCCTTTCACGCGGGATTTATAACCTGCTGCATTATACAGCCTGTCACTCCTCATGCCGGGGTTATTGGCTAACAAGCTGTAGCCGATGTCGGGGAGACATAATCTTGCGGTATCTGCTCGGCGGGTAAATGAATATTTTATCGATCGCCATTAGGAAATTCTCTTTTGCCGCGGCGCCCGCTGCGGGGAGGTCAAAGATCATGTCGGTGACAAAACAGCATCCCCCGGAGACGGTTAAGTGTTTTGGTCGAAGATGTCTGATCATTAGCCATAAACTGTAAACACCGAGCTTAATAAAGCAGCGGCTTAAAGCAACGCTGTGCCCCTTTTAAAAGAAGAGATGACACAGTCTTCCTCCTGCACACAAAGAGATAAAGCTACAGAACACTCTTTTTAGAATTCACGGAAATACACGCAGGCGTTGCCATGACAATCGGACGTGGCCTGGTGTGACCAGCAGCTTATGGGGGCAAATTTTAGCTAATATTTGCTTCAAGTTAAGTTTACATCCAGCAGACATTCATGACTCTTTGACTCTTCTCTACTTTTGCTTCTTTTGACTTGGAGACTGAGAAGACAATTGGAAACAACGTCTTATTATTTCCATTTCTTGCAGCAAAGTACAGCTGAGCCCGTTGACACATTTACATGATGTTGGATTTATCTATTTATCATCTGTATGCTGAGGAATGATCACAAGTGTATTGCTCTAATGACATAACGATCATTATCAGAGCACGGCTTTACGTTCCTGTCTGCCTTTTACTACAAATATAGAAAGTGAGCGAATGAGGCTGCCTTCATTTCTGCAAATCGCTGAATGTCGCTGTGCTTTCCTTCACCAGAGCTTCCTTGCCAATCAGGAAGAAGCGTCAGGAGCGTCACGCAGCTTCGTCCTACGGCGGCCTCCCCACGAGCTGCCGCAGCGGCGGGCTCCAGCCTCCGTTGGGGTGTCAAAGTCAAAGATGCCTCGACAGCCACAAAGCGGCTTGTCTAACCTTTAGGCTGCCAGTGAAACCCTCAGGAAACTGCGCAAGGTCTCCAACCCGGGACAAATATTAAGTAATAAAAGAGCACTGGAGGCGTTAAGGCAGAGGTGAGGAGGGCTTCTTTGAAGCTACGCTGTTGCGCGCCTGAATATGCGCACGGCACGCAGAAATGCCGAGTCGGCGGGATTTCACCGAGAGGGTTCCATGACCCCCTCGGGGGAGTGCGACTTGGTATCCGGGGCTGATAAGGCTCCACTTCAGCCCGCAGCGAACAAAGCGCCAGCTCTCGCAAGCGAGCGGTTTGGGGAACGGGAGATAACCGAGGAGTGGGCGGGAACGCGGGGAGGCGCCAAACGCGTGCATGCGCCCAGATATACGCCGCGGCTCGAGATGGAAACGGCGAGGAGGGGGGGGGTGGGAGCGCGGCATCCGCAGACTGATTTTGGGATTGTCGGGGAGAGGAAGGATTTGACGCCTGCGACAATGTCAGACTCCACAGCACTGGGTTTTCTCGTGATCATGAATCTGAAAATATGATTACGTTACCTAGCCTCTGCTAAACGAGCAGCTTTTTATCACATTTTTCACTCCGCGTGAAAACATCAACAACACGAGGCACTTGTTAGTTCCACAGATGCGCCGTGAAAAGTCATAAACGTGCGCGCTCGTAATCAATCTCCCCCAATCGTCCCCTTAATCATACATCCGCGCTGCACACCTCATCCTCCACCACCACCACCCTGCTCCTTTCATGTGGAGCTAATTAAGCAACAGTGTTGCTGCTAATTATTCACAAGCCCGCACTAAAGGCCCCCCGCTCATTTGGACAAATTAACGACGTCCCCGTTATTGTTGCCGTCTAAAAAGGAGCGCCGTGGGTTTGGGTAATGCGTGTACGGGTTTGCGTCTGCACGTGTGCGCGTGCACGTTGCAGGTGCGTGAGAAAAGCGAGGCCGTGGCGGGACCACTGGCACGACGGCGGAATGGAGTGAAAGCACGAAAAAAAAAAAAAAGGCAGGGGTTGGAAGCTTCTCTATCAGCATGGAAACACTCGTATTGTTCAAGCGCGCACATTCACGCCCCCCCGCCATGTGTTTGTGAAGTTATTGTGCCCAGCCATTCACTTCCCCCCCTCCTCCTCCTCACGCCCACTCTTCCATCACTCCATCCAGCCAGCCATCCATGTCCAAAAATAAAGATCTAAAACAAAGCACAAAGGGACCCCCTGTGCAGCTGGCCTGGTGGCTGCGTCTCGGTGAAAGCCCGGGCGGTGAAGTTTGAAAGCTCCGAATGAGGGGGCGAATTGAAGTGGCGTACAATGTACCCACCCCCCACCCCACCCCCCGCCTAGAGGGTCTGCAAACTGGCCCCGTCCAGCCTTGCTGCCATTTACAGAAGCTGGGAAACGCTCCTGAGTGAAGGAACGGGGCACGGTTCTTGCATTCAAGGCTACTCTTGGCCCTTAAGGCTCAAGATTCAAGACTCGAGCGGGAATTTTCGCCGACTTAACTGGCGCGATTTTTCCCTCCCTGTCTGAGACGAGCAGAGCAAATTAACGCGTGGCAGCGTTTCCAGCCTACAAGCATATTGTAATGGGCCGTAATGTAATAAGCTTCAATACCGAAGGGTTCAGCACACAGCTCTGGAGACAAGTCGACATTGCTGAAGCCGTTTTCACATTTGAAAATATGAAGCTGTTATACCCTACACACATCAACGCACAATCTCTGCAAACTCTTGTGCAATATGCTCTGCTGTTCACGTGTATATATGCTTCTCTTTCATCCTACTGATGTAATACTGTAGCCTGCACTGAGGACACATCTATCCTGTAACCCACCAACCAACACAACATAACCATGAAGCAGTGAGGCTGTGTTAACACAAACTAACGCCCCTGTCTTAGAGAGGAGTCCTGAGATAAAATTAAAATTGAAGTGGATTAAAAAGGCAAATTGGTTCAAACTGATCCTGGACAGCACACATTCTACTTGTCGGCCATTTAGAAGCAGATGAAGTAATATCAAGATCGTGCTCCCTCGACAAAATTATAATATTCCGTGTGATAATCGACAGCTGATTTGGGATGTAGGTCGGCATCAGGGAGCAATCCGGTGAACTTGACCGTGGACCGGCATGTGCCAGGTGCGTGGACAAGCCCCGGTTGCGAAACCGGAGAGGTTTGAAGCGGGGCAGACAAGAGCACAGTCAGACGCCGGGCAGCGGACTTTAATCTCGACCTGATTTTTGTTGTGATTGAGAAGTCGTGGTTTCGGTGAACGCTCAGGGGGCATGCCTGCCTTTTATGTGGCAAGGTGGAGACGCAGCCACCCATCACAGCAGGTTGCCTCTTCCCTGTGCAAATACTGTCAGCGCAATTTGTTTGATAATTTCCTGCACCGATGCACCAAGATCGGGTTCTATCTCTGCACTGTGCGTGGGAATAAACTGATTGTGTGTGTGTGTGTGTGTGTGTGTGTGTGTGTTTGCATGCGTGCAACCAAGCATGTGTCTGACACGCTTGAGAGTCCAAGAAATCCAGGGACGACGAATCTCATATTTGAAGCGTACCGACAAGTTAAACACGCAGGGCTGTCAGAGTCACTTTGCGCTCGTCATATTTCAGCAGCTTTCAAAACGCAAACAAGTTCTGCGATTTATATCAATTGGCTGTTTTTCGGCTGCGCCGCCGACACCTCGCGAGCAGATTAATGTAGACACGACTAATCGGCCGCCGGGCATCCATCACCCCTCTGTAGTCGCCTGCGATGCTTTAACGAGCGTGATGTCCTTGTCACCCTGCCGCTTTTCCCTTCCGTAGATCGTTGCGCATAAATCACGCAGTATTTCCATATGTTAGAATATCAGCGTCGCCGCCGCCCGAGTGAAGCCGACACCGGTGATAACGCGCCTTAAAAGGTCTTGATGCGGCGGCAATTGTCCGACGGTCGCGCCGATGTTCCCTTGAGGTTCGGCTTCGCAGCGGCTGCACGCCTGCCCGAGGAGAGAGAATGCAGAGAGCAAACTATTCTAATTTATTCGTGAAGCATTTGAAAAGTGCTTCTGCGATTTCCCCCCCCCCTCGCAGTTCCTTCCTTCTCGCCCCGAGTTTCGAAACTCTAATAGTTGGCCGCCGCGCGCTGGCAACGTCGATGCATTCCTCGGGGTCAGTGCTTTTTAGCAGCAGCAGCCCTCCTCGCCCTGACACCCGTGATTCATTACGACGGGAAGCATTATTGCCCGTGACATCCGGTTATTTGTCAGGAGCGTCGAGAGGATCGCTACGGGGATCATTATTCTTTCCCCATGAATTAGCAGTAACCCTCGGCAGCCGATACCAGGGCGGAGAGGCGAATGTTGCATCGGTTTATCCGCCGGCGAGATTTCATTTACAGAACAGCAAAAAGGTGCGCGTAAATACGTTAGCCTGAACGAGACCTCAACGGGTGCGACTCCGTGCGTGTGAGCGTCGCTGGTCTCAGCACAGAAACAAAGTAAAGGGGGAGAAGATGCGTCGACAACACTTCCTTGTGACTGATGAGTCTCGTTCAGACTCATGAGTGGGTCCATTTATCCCTCATTCATGTCTGACTGATTGCATTATACTGTATTCCAGCAGCTCGCAGACTGACAGGCAGAAGGGTGGGGAATATTTAAGATAGCCAAAAACCCTAATAAATGTCATCTGGCTGTCAGTGGTAGTGTTGCACTGACAGGACTTAAAAGTTTTATATACACCCCGGGGCATTGTGGCATGACAGCAGAGTGGCTAACTGAATAATAACAAAGGAAGCAGGTTTTTACTGGGAACTGTGTTTTTCTATACAGAGAATTACGCTGCTTTTTATGGTTTTTATTGCTCATAACAGTTTTATGTACCCTGCTGAACCGACATTTTGAGTTTGCTGCTATGCACACTGTTCCCCTTAAATGGGTATATGCATTTCACAAGGCCTTCGCGGGGTAGCGCGCGTGTGTTTATGTATGTGTACGAGATTATACGACAGTGATAAATTCTGCTGCTTAACTCGCCCGCGGGGAAAACGCAGTTTCGGCTCAGGAGAGGTCAGCCGGCGATCAAGTGTCGGTATCAAGAGGCGCCCGTGCGCTAATGCTTATTGCAGGAGAGCGCGAGCGTGCACGTGAACCGGCGCTCCCCTCCTGGGGGAACAGTGAAACGCGTCCCCGGGGGAGCGGGGGCGCGCTGGGATGCTGACACCGGGGGCTCGAAATGAGGAACGAGGCGGCCCTCCCGGGTGCCGGCGATAACTCATGGCCCTGATCCAAATTAACTGCACCCACAGCGAGGAAGGGGTGAGGGCAATGCCGTGGCAGGAATTCCATTGCAGGTCCCGGGTCCAAGTCATTTTCAGTGGAGCTGTAAATACACATGGCGGGGTTCCCCAGTCTCACTCCGTAATTACGCCCCCGTCGGTTGTTTGCGCCTCTGCGCTGCGATACTAAAGTAAAACATTAAGACCGAGGGAAAAGGAAGAAAAGTGGGGAGCGATGTGCACTTACGAGTTTTACTGAGCTTTGTAACTGCTCACTTCCTCAGTCATATCCCGTTTAATGCTGTGTTAGTGGCTCTTCAAAGGAAGTCTTAAAACAAGGGAGTAGCTCATCTCAGCGGGGTAATAGCCATTGTTCAGTTAAAAGCCTTAGCATGCACGCAAGACTGTTTGTGTGTGAGTGTGTGTGTGTGTGTGTGTGTGTGTGTGTGTGTGAACGCGCTCTTTGACTGAGTGACCCTGAGCGTGCTCATACTGTATGCAGAGGGGCCACGTATATCAGTTCTAACCCAGAAGGATGAAGCTGTCAACATCTCCCTAAATACAAGGTCAGATGAAGGTTTGCGACTGGGACGCTGCTCGCTGCCATGATGCCTGACTGAGAATAAGACGCACGCATTTGCATACTGCACAAAAACATAAAGTCGCACCCCCATGAATACACATCAGCCAGTCGTCCTCTCTCTTCCACAGCGCCGCGCGTCAGAAAGCAAACTGCTGCGCGCACGACACGCAGGTTGGTGTAAGCTCTGACCTTTCACGGCTCGATACTTGGTGCCAGAGCCTGAGGGAAACATCTCCCCACCTATCAGCGCTCCGGCTCAAATCCATGTTCATTTACAGATGAGGCCTTATTGGCTTACAGTCCCAGCCCCGCACTGGCACTGCAGCATAGCTGCCTTTCATTAGCCCCCCGCTGGCTTATAAAGAGCTGCCTGTCTGTCACAGTCTCCACCACACACACACACACACACACACACACACGCGTACAGCATGTAACCTCCAGAGTTGCTCAACATATTCCATTCTTTTAATATCCCACGTTACATCCAGAAATTCATCAAAACCCCACCTGCTGTTTCCTCCCTCATAGATGCTCCGTGACACGTCCAACGCCTCGGTTGTTCAGTCAGGTAAACACGAGGCGCTGCAGCGCTGCACCTTGATGCACACGCTGTCTGTGTGTATGAACACGGCATGCATGAACATGAGAGTGTACACAAGACTGCCCCCCCCCCACACACACACACACACACACACACACACACACACAGACACCACAGTGCACTTCTGGGTTGTTTAAAGCTGTCAGAGTCAGCTCCTGTAAATGCAACCTGCAAGGCCTGAGTGTTATTTTTTCATAATAAAATTGCTTTAAATACGAAGAACCTTTCCAAATGGATATTCAGTGTTTCCTCCAGGAACACATTTTGAAATGACTTTGAGACGTTACTTCATCGCTGATCTTTAAAAATATAATGTTAAAGAAACTGAAAACATTTCTTACACCTTTTGATGTGCAAAAATCAATACAAGCTGAATGCTTTCCGAGGAAGTGCGCCGAAAACAAACTGCCTGCCCAGATCTGCGTACCGCACACATCTCAGCCACTCGCGGCCCTCTTTTGTTGTGCGTTTGGAAATCTCTGCGCATTGGGGCTTTTAGAAAACAAATTACAGCGTGTGTACCTGCTTGTGTGCGTAGAATGCTGAACCGAGGGGGCACAGTACAGTACAGTACAGTACAGTGGGTGCGGTACATATGATCGCGTGCTCAGCTGCTGAGGCTCACATGCTTTACATTCCTCATCCACGCCATCGTGGAAGAGGGATCGACGTGAGATGATCGCGCCCTGTTTGAACATCACAGGCCCGTGGTGCCCTTCCGTTATCTTATTGAACCATGGGAACAATAACTCACACAGCTCCATGTGACATGTGAAAGAACGAATCACTTTCCCCACAGACGACCCTCTCTCTTCCCGACTATCAAAACAACACGCTTCATCCCGGCGCGGGATCTTTTAACCATCTGTCCCGTCTCACGATGCAGCAGTGCATGTTGTGTGCATGCGTGGGTTACTCTCGGGTGAATGAATGTCCTCGCGGGACGGCTCCAGGTGAAGGATTGTGGGAAAGAAGACAGCTGCCGAGTTTCACACCCCTTCAGATTGCTCAGTGCCACATACCCAGCATGCCTTTAGGTTTAGGACCCCGTCGCCCCCTCCCACCCCCACCCCCAGAGCCGGCTGCCGTTGAGCCGACCGTTTGGTATGTTTGGTTTGGAGTCACCGCAGTAATCCAGGGAAGTGGTGTAACCACACAATGTGGAAATTTTCACTTTGATCGCTTTCCACTGTGCCCCCTTCTCTTCGGCTGTTATCCCCCGTTCGTTGCCGAGTTTCAGGAACATCGAGCATTATGAGCCCCACTTATGGAACTCAGTCATCTGGAAAAACCAAAAAGACATGTTGAAGAGGACATTATTAGACAGACAAGAGCCTCATCATGCGAGACGCGTCACCATCAAGCCCCTTTTGTGTTGCGCCGACGATAAACGCTGCATCAGCATCCCTCCTGGAGTCTAGACGTAACAGGCAAACATCCCAAAGATGCAGCGGGAAAAAAAAAAAAAAAAAAAAGACAGATTCAGGATCACACACACGCATTCTCGCTGTGGGCACCGGGAAAAGACAACTGGGAGCAGGGAAAGCGATCAAACCCAAGTAGCCCTGAGCAGGAAGTGAAGCGAGCTAGCTGGCACCAGCCAAGACAGTCTGTGTTTTGGAAGATGAATGACTCGGTAGCGAAAGAAGCTTTGCCTGCTTTGTGGTCCCGAAGTGGGTGTTCATTAGTACTACGTGCCTTCCTTCTGACAATATGCATTAAGCAGACCAGCTGCGCTAACAGTGTATTGTAATAATAATAATAAACAAGCAGGTACAGAACTGACAAAACATTTCTTTTACCCTATCACTGTAATGCTAATTTTGGCTCCAGGATTTCATGATGCTGTGTTTTACTCGAATGAAAAAGTTCTTTAGGGGGAAAAAAACTAAACCTAATCATACAGAGAATTTATGGTTATCACTTAATTTATTTGTGTATTAGGTCTTTTGTTGAGCAAAAATGCCATCAGATTTAATGATATGCTGCTTTTCTGGTTCAATCATAAAAAAAACACTGTTGACTGATTCCTTGCTAACAAAAATAACATTTCTCCTTGTCAGGCTACAGTAATAAGACTACAAGATAAAGGAATAAACATTGATCAAATGAGTGAATGGTATAATGTCTGAAAATCTATGTCCGATGCAAAGAGAAGCGGCTCACCGTGTAATCAGGTAATCGCGGTTACCTATGGAAGGCTTTGGAAGCGGATACGGGCGAACAGAGCGAGCTGGCAGCCACCTCCTCCCAGGATGTGCTGTTCCTCCAGGCCCTGTAGGATGGGACCACTGCCACCTGCCAAGGCTTCCCCTGGGGAATGGATGTTTTTCAGCTTCGAGGAGGATTCTGGCAGCTCGCTCTTTGATGAACGCCCAAGTATTATGCCTTCGTATGGGCGGCAGCATTGTATTGTTCGAGGAATGCGCCAAAAGAGAGAAAAGACAATCAGAGCTCTTAATTACCCGCAATGCTAGGTTAAGCCATATTATTCTCCACGATTGTAAGCATAGAATAAGTAGCATGGAGGGGAAAGTGTTCGCTGGCTGGCTGCCCTGATGCAGCACGATGTAAAACGAGCACACCTTAGAGGCAGACCATGATGAGGACCAGCGCTTACCAAAAGTAGGGTTTAGCATAGTCCTACTGTAGGAGGCCCTGAGGGGAGCGCAGCTCACGATGAAGCCGTAAATCTGATGTGACAGTTATCCGAGCTGAACACTCTTCCGCGTGTTTCAGCGCAGCTGGGGGGAGGCCGCCCCAAAACCCCAGCCTACACAGAGACACCTGTGCGCCGCTGCGAGTCTGGAAACAGAGATGTGTTATCGATCTGCGGCTGAGAGAGACAATCACACACGAGATGGCGAGACGCGCGAGAGGAGTTTTCATCCCCACGCTGATGAGTCTGGGGACGCGGGGGGTATCGCGTCGAGTTGCGGAGAACTGGGGATTGTTCTGAGCTGTTCCACTGAATACAACCTTGAGATGCCGCCTGGCAACATCTGAAGCATTGACCAAACTCCACAACACCTTAAATCGGTGCTCCTGCTCGTGTGCTGCGGGATGAAACGCGCCAAGTGCAGCCCCTAAATGTTCTGCAGTTGCTGTCCAGTTCCAATATGGACAGTTTAAATAGCAAGGATTCAAACTGATGCAATGGAACCTGAAGTATTTGTTCCACACGGTCCACCCTTTGTCAAAACCTGGCACCTGCAGTACCCACGATGCAACTTGAAGATGTGGGTGTGTTATGTTAGCAGCAGCTGAGGTAGCCTCAAGCCACAAACATGAGCAGGCCACAGAGGTCTGCTCAGCTCACTTCTTTCTGACTCCACACCTCAGTATTTTTGTTTTCAGCCTTGACTGATGCTGCCTCATGCGACCTCACTCGAGGCAATATATCAGACTTTTGCGCAGCTCCTTCGCATGTGCAGTGCCGCTCCCCAAGACCTTTGAACAGATTTTGATGTATAAAATTGGCGGAGGCGGAGATCAGGGAATACATGATCTTTTACTCCGTCGGAGAGGTTTGGTAACATTATATTTTTGAGATAAATTATTGCTCCATGACCACGTAATCTAATGAAACCGAAAGGTTAGTTGTTTAGTTGTCTGTATGCCTATGAATCTCTGTCATGGTCGCCTTTGACTGCCTTCAGCAGCAGCACAGACACAATATTCTGCTTTGCCCATTTTCGGGTAATCTGCTCAAATAGAATCCATTCTGTGTTGACCGTGCAGACAAAGGAATACATTAATAGGTGTCTGCTATCACACGCCGGCTGCTCCGTGTGTTGGCTGAGGTGGTTATCAGCGCCGGTCTACATGAACCTGTGTTAGCTGAGGTGGCTATCAGTAGTGCTAACAGTGTGGACCCGCCGCTTCCCTCGATATCCCCTGCTTAAGACAACACTCCCTGGGCTAATCGCCACACACCTCTTATCTGTCCACCGGCAGACTGTGTGCGTGTGTGTGTGTTTGTGGATGACTTGGGCGTGTGTGCACGTCCCAGATAAAAGAGCAATAGGTGCGCGGAGACGGGTAGGTGAGGGAGAGCGACGCGAAAAGAAGACAGAGGATAGGACTCCTTCGCGAGGAAGGAGAGAGAGGAAGAGAAAAGAAGAAGAAGAAGAAGGGGAAAAAAATGGAGGCCGATGGGAGGAGCAAGGCGATGAAGAGAGACTCGGCCAGAATGGAGAGACGGTGAAAAGACGAGCCAGCGAGGGGGAACGAAAACAGGCAGAGGGGAGCGAGGGGAGAGGAAGGGTGATGGTTCAGAGGAAGACAGAAAGGGCAGACAGAAGAGCGAGAGGAAGGGCATGAGAGAGATTTACAGTAGAGTGAACTGAGATACTGGACGACCAGAGAGCCACAGGGGACCTCAGACGTCAGCGGCTCTCTGTGGATTGAGTTTGCAGGGTAAAACCAACACAACGGTTCGGGATACAGCTTCTCGTTTATTGAAAAGGTTACTGCATTATCTGCCTGACTCCCTTACCACACACAGACACTCATCTTCCAAGCAGAAAGACATGGAGATAACCCTCTGAACACACGCTAATCTATGGAGTCAGCTCTTTCATGCGCACGAGAGGACTCTCGGCCTTTTTTTTTTTTGTTAACATTTTAACACGCCGCGACAAGGGCAAAGCCATTTATAGCTTAAAGGAGGAGAAGCCACCGAACTGGCGATAACCTCCGACCCCGCCGCTCTCATCCTTGCGCGGTGGTTATCGCCGCGACCTGAAGATAAGCGGGGGCGCAGAGTGGACTCGCGCGGTAATGACATCCGGCCGCTCGACGTGGAGTCTGTAAGCAAGAGGGCAGGCAGCGGCGCCGCAAATGACGTCCGTGCCAACAAGTCCTGAACCGCGTCTTAAAAAAGGAAAGAGAAATAATTTCGCGCTTCGACAGGCTGCAGAGCTGCAAGTATGATGTCACCTAATTTAACAAAATACTTTCAACCAGCTGCATTGTATCCAACACATATTGTCATTTGGGACTGTGCAAAAATGACTTTTTCACATGTGCCTTTTTTTTTTTTTTTTTATTCCCACCACAGAGTCTACCACTAATTCTGACATTAAACGCAGCCAAGGATTCTTCCAGGGCTGAGCAAACAAATTTGGGGGAAACTTCTCACTCAAAATTAATTCCTGCTCGCACGGTGAATGCAAAGCAGCGGCGCCCGCGTTCTCACAGGCATGACACAGAGGATTAGATAAACCGCAAGCGATGTTGAGGTTTTAAGGGATTATTCTGCCTGGAATTTGACGGCGTCCCTCTCTCATCAGACTGTCGAGTGCTGCGATGGAGCTCTCTCCGCCTCCCGTAACAAGTGCTTTTTTAACCTCCGGGGCGCCCTCATCCTCTCCCTGCTCCTCGGTAAATTAATTACTGCGTGTTAATTACAGCCAGTACACCTGAGCCCCCAGGCTACCGGGGCAGGGACTTAATCAAACACTAGTGGCAGTCATTAGTGTCATTATTACGCCTCCAAGACCCAAATGCCGCCGCCGAGTCCATGGGAACCGTCAGCATCTGGAGAACCCGAAGCCTCGTAATACCCCTACACACGTCCCTCAAGGGGCGTTTTATGATCGGCGGGACGGTCCGGGATGTCGTAAAACTACGCCTCTCCTGCACTTCCATGCGCTCCGAGCACATCCAAATGGCATTCTGTGGAAGACGCTCGCTCGGTTTTTCCTTCCCCCGGTGATAAATCATTCCCGTGTTTGGTGTAGTGACAGCTTTTTATATCTGTTTCAGCTGAGAGCTTCCTCATCCGCCGAGGTCTGACGAGGTTTCGGTGCCTGAACATTCGATTGTTTCGCACAACACATTTAACATCCACGCACACACGCGCCAGCGTCGTCTAATTCCTATTAACATATTCATACGATGTGTGTGATGCGCATCGCCAGGACTGGCTGGTCAGGTCGTGTCGCCTCTTCTGAAATGCAGGTGTATTTTTCACGTCAGATGCTTTGCCCTCTTTCCACACACCCCCCCCTTTCTTGTCATTCTCAATTTCTTCAATTGTCACAGTTGACTGGTGCTATATTCCAGTTTTCCCCTTCGGGCGAACACAACCACATCACTAAACAATTTCTCCATTTACATGCGGAGGGGGTGTACAGTATCATTCACATGCACTTAGACACTTTCACACCAGCAAACACACACCAAGAACGCGGCGCTGCGCAGACGTCTCACGGTTCGATTCGCGCTAGCGGCGCGCCTCGGCCCGCGACAACTTGTAATCACTGTCAGGATCCAGCGAGAGGAATTCAAATGCTTCCACGCTCAATGCTTTTTCAGCTTTTGCTGCCACGGTATAAGACACACAACAAACAATGTTACGCCCGATACTTTTGCAGGTGAAGAATTGTTTGTGTCGACACCGTATATAAAAAAAGAAAAGGCGGCCCCTTTCTTTGGGGATTTACACGTGGGCATAACTCCACGTGGGCGCGAATGGGTCCTTTTTCTGTTGGGGTGTGAAGTTACGGGAGAGGAGTGATGACACTCCTGAGAGTTGCAGGTTGGTGCACCCCGCAGACAACAGGAGAGGCAGGAAGTGTTTCCGCCCACGCAGCCAGGCACGCACTGAGAATACAATAAAAACAATAGACTGCGAGCCTACAGTTTTTGCCCTTCGGGTGTTTTCATGTAACAGGCACAAGGAACGCTGTGTTCCTGGTTTATGAACACACCAGACTTCACTTTACACGGCTCGTAAACGAGAAGACTGTAGCATCTAAGTGCATCAAGAAATCGCGATCACAAAAAAAAGAAAAAAAAAAATGCTCCTCAGCATTTTTCCGGGTCATTCCACAGGTGCTATCATCACAGCTCAGCTCCGTTATAATTACCAATGCCCTCCGAGGTCACCCATGCTAATTAAAGGTGTTACTGGACAGGTAGGCCTATAAAGGTGGACCCATTTCAGCTTCACAAAGAGCCATTGTCTGAAGGGCAGCTTGTACCAGGGGATTTAAGACGCCTCGTTTTGGTAGCTGGTAGCTGCCGCTCCTTTCCTCAGCGAACCCTCGCGTCCACACCCTAAACAACGCCGTGTTTAGTTCTGCATGAACTGGGATGGCATACTGTATTTTTCATGGTGCACCCAATGTGGACAACAGTTAGACTGCGGAGTTGTCGTCTGGGTCAGTGTCGGCCGAGATGACCTTAAACTACTGTAAACAAAGCTCCTTAAGCTGCTTACATAGAAAAATAAACTTGACAAAAAAGGAGCTGCCGTCATCACATTGCAATTAGGAAACTTTAATTAGGTTGCGCTATCAATAAACAATAACAAAATTAGATTTCAATTATGGATGGAAGCATTTTGCATGCACTGTTTTGAGACTGTTATTATTATTAAGTATAAATTGAAATGGAACATTTGCAGGAAGTGCTTAACTTGGAAATCATGAGGTCCCAAGGTTCGAATGAAACTGGAGACCTCAGATTCTGTGATACTAAAAAAAAAAAAAAAAAGGAAAAAAAAAAAGAATTAATGGATTTAGCAAATAACAAAATAACAGATGGAGCGTTAGTGTTCTGCAGATACACTACCAGCCACAAGTATGTGCCTCTCTAATATGATTCGCAGCTGTCAGGATTTGTGCCACAGTATAAATACTAAATATTGGCTCACCAGCTATGAAAATGAAATACATGACCATGGTAAAGATTCACAAATTAAGAAATGTAGACACACTAGGTACAAACTAGGTACAGCGAAGCCAAATCCCCCATGAGAAATACGACTTGATCACAGCACGGAGGCCAGCGTTAAATGAACTGTGACAGACAAGCGTTGGGAAATGCTGCCATGGCAACCAATCACACCTGAGCTCTGACATACCGAGGCTGACTCCAGTATGTTAAGACTCTGCATATAAAAGCGTCGAAGGATATGCATTCTGGAAACATAGCCCCACTTTTGATAGTAAACCAAATAAAAGTATATTGTATAAATGGCGTCTCCACGTCGGATGTCTTCACCCTGAGCCTGGGAAAACGGGACGTGCGGACTCCAGACTGGCCGTTGATGGACGATGACCAGGAAAAGGCCCAGCTGTTGCTGTGGCTGTGTTTTCACGGCTGATAAGCCCCATGGCCATGTGCACATCTGGTGCGTTCCCCCTGATCACTCAGCCCTGGAGTAAATCAATGCAACTTCAGCCACCATAGGAGATTACGATTCCAGCGAAGCAAACGAGAATTCACAGGTTTGCCGGCAAAGAAAGAACCAGTCGAATGCTTCTTAATGACACTTCAGACTAAAACATTATATCGTATATGGAAAAAAAACAACTTTTGCAACATATTTAATACACAGCAGTAAACCTGCTCCTCTGCTTCATTTCCATTCGCCTTCACTTCCATTCATTGCAATAAAGCGGCAACACTGCACCACAGACAGTAAATGTCACAGACAGTGTTAAGTTTCCGAGGCATTGTGAGAGAGCCAGCGCAGCCTCCACCAAAGGTCAAGACTGATCCTTTTCCTTCCTCTCTTCTCCTCACAAAGCGGCGCACCAACGACAGCTGCTTTTCAGCACGGTCCAGGACATGACTCACTGGGCCGCAGATGGCTTTGATCTACGTCAAGCCACCAGGCATAAGGTTCGCGGACGGCGGTGAGCACAACGATATGCGCCGACACTGAAAAAGTGCATGGTGATAGGGGTCTCAGGAGTCTGAAAGGAATTCAAGCCAGAAACTTTTTTTTTTAAACATTTTCTAGCGTGTATTCTATTATATCCAAAGCAGCCACAAAAAAAAGTGGTATGAAAATTAATTCAGCTTTCTCGAGCAGGGACTGAGGAGAAAGTTTTTTTTTCCCCCAGCAGAAATGATTCAACCAACACACCTGGATGAGGTGAGGACAGTCAGCCTTTGCAGATTCCCATGCAGGAAAACAATCTGCTTCTCCTCCTCCGGTGTGACTCACAAAGCCTTTGACATGACACGACATAAACCTCCGCAGCTGCTCGGCTACTTGGGAGACCCATGCGATTCCTTTGTCCCTCCGAAAATATCTTTTTTCTGTGCAGAGCGAAACTATGAGGGTGGATGACCGTAACAAACAGGCTATCTTTGCCGTTTTCATACACAGATTCAATCTGGTCACAGTTTCTGAACGCTTTGTTTGAAAGACATGCTACCAGAGATCCTGTGTCCATCACCTCTCCACTTCCAGGGTCACATCCTCCTCAGAGATGAACAGTCTAGAAACAGCCCGTACACGGCAATCTGTGTTTGGTTTTTGTTGCCCGTCGAGCCAAATCTGACCACTGTGGACGACTCCACAAAGAGGATTCAGTGTTCTCCAGGATGTGCAGCAATTTACAGGTCAACGAAGAAAAAAAGATCGACACAACGGCTCATTCTGGCAATGCCGGAAAGTGGACCAGTCTCACCGGTTTGCAGGGGGGTTCACATGGAAGGCCGGTGCAGATGAGGGTCAAAGCAGCTGAGCGAAATTCGATTAGTGGACTTCCTCCCTGCCTGGCCTGGAATTCGGTGTGGCCTGGGAGAGGGCCACTGGGACCCAGAGCCAGCCAGCAGTATATGGCACACTACATGCACGATTTGTGCACGCATGTACAATCTTTTGAAACCAAAAAGGTATGATGGGAGCAGCTGGGAAGCAAGTCGAAAAACGCGTAGAAAAAAAACGTACAGTCCATCTTTCTTCTCGTATCAGACCCGATCTCTGGCCCCGGCTGCGATCTGCTGCTATGATTTGGACACGAGATGAGGTTGGACAGTGGAACCAATGGATGCAGTCAGGACGGACGGTCTGGATAGATTAGACGCAGTCGACCGCAGCAAAGGACTTTTCACGGTTTTCACTCCTCACCTGTGCCTGAACAACTGATTAAAGGGTGGGGATTATCAGAGAATATGACCATTAAGAGCAAACAACACCAGTTGCATCTTAAAGTTGCATTTGGTGGATCTAACACACATGCCATACAAACAGATGCAGCCAAAGTATGGTAGCCGCAACGTGCCAAGACTGGGAATTAATATGAAAAATGTGCTGTCACTGACAGCTTCAAACACAAGTACAGTATATGACAGCTGGATATCCCAAATCACAATACAGTGCATTACACAGAAGGGTATTGTTTCTAATTTGTGAAAATATGACTCAAATTCACCGGAGGGGGCGGACAAAGTGAAGGACACATGAGAAACTGAATGTGTGTAGCTCAACACAAACAGAAAAAGGGCATCAGAAAGCTGCTTCCATAATCCTGTCCTGTTTTATCTCAGTGCAGACACAGCACGCCGGCTAAGTACATAACCTGCCGTCCTCGCCTTCTTTCTCTTTCCCTTTCTATCGCCCGGTCTATCATCCCTCTTTCCCATATCTCTATGTTTTCAAAAGGAAGAAAAAAATCCCTCTTTAGATTCTCCGTTTCCAATCATCCCACACCTCAATGCGCTGACCGGCCCTCTCCGCTCTCCCATGCACCCACGCACACCAGTTGTGTCCACATGAAGAATATGTAATTACAGGAGAGTCGAGGCTTGATAGATGACTGTGTGCGGAGCCACAATGCAGCCCGGGAAGAGCCATTCTGCCCAGGAGCCATTATCAGATTAACAGACCTCTCTTCTTCTGTGTTTGGGCATCGCGGAAATCTCTGAATCTGCCCCCTTTCACTGTACGCCTTTCTGCCCCTCTCTGTTTTTGTCTATCCCCTTGGTCTCCCAGACGTGCCAGGTTACATGCCATTGTCCAGCTGGGTACCACATACAAAACCCAGAGCAGGAAGTGAGACAGACCAGATGAAAGTGTATATATGCAGCGATCAGAAAAATATGTAAGTGCTGGGTGTTTTGGGTTTTTTTTTGCAAAATCCCAAATGATATGGAATGTTCTGCTTGGAGTTTTTGCTCTCCTACTAATGTTTTTAAATGCTTGTGGAATGATAATGATAGGATATTATGTGGGTTTTGCAAAGGCAAGTTCATTTTCAGTGTAGTGTTGGTTTGGAGTTCCCAGGCTCTGGATAGTTTCCCCTGACCGTCCACTCAGCCAATCAAGCCCAATTACCCCTGAGCAGTGAACACACAAACACAGTGGCACTAAGTTTTTTCAGGCTTCTTTAACTGGCCCCCCAGTGGAAATATATTCAGTTTCACCCCGGCTGAGGTTTGCTACACATGAGGGAACAGGGGGAAAATCCCTGCGAGGAAACGCTACGAACGTTTTCTTTGTATTTACAAGTGACACTCCGCAGTGAGGAAACACAGAAAGGAAGAGGTTAGAAAATTATACGTGGGCCAGTGTTATCCTGAAAGTGGTTATTTACGAAATAAACGCGGCGCATTTACACACAATATTCCACACTTTTGCTATGCCCCAGTCTCACCTAATCATCATGAGGCTTCATAGAACAGATTTCAATTAGGAGATATGGTAACACTGTGACATTTTTCAAAGTCTGAGGCTTAAAGTTTGGCTAACTGATATCAGAACACTTTCCTCAGACAGAAAATCACTTTGACGCTAATGTTGCTCCAAGACAGTTGGTGTTGTTTTTGTTTTTTTAAACTGACATGTTTGTTCGCTGCCGGTGAGGAGGCATGCAGTATAATTTGCGGTTCTCAAAAAGAAGTAGCTCCTGAATAAGTTCAATTTGTGCTTTCTGTGCAATAACAACATTTGGTTTCAACAATGTGTGTTGGACAAATTTGAGGGTATTATGAGATTTCCGGCGTATAATAGTGATGATTCATTGTTCAGGCGTCTCTTCGGGAATAATAAAAGCGACGCCCGTCCCCGCATCTCCTTCCTTGGTGCCGTCGTTGGGGACAAACAAAAAGATCATGGGATCACAACAGCCGCATGTTCTGACCCATGAGGACACGGTAGTCATTACTTCATAATTGCATGAGTACGCTCCATACTTATCGGTCGGACCGCACCAAGCTCCCAGCTTCACTTTAACTCAACTACACGCCTGTGTAGTTTGAGTATCGTGCATGGTTGCGATGCTGTGACCGCGGTGGCAGTTTCTGCGACAGTAGGTGTCTTCAGTGACCGCGTTTCGCAACGATGACACACACAGGCTCACAGGGGGAAAAAAACAACACTAGTCACCGCCGGTAATCATCGTCAGCTGTGGTAAATAACCGTGCACACTTATGAGTGGCGGCGCTGAAATGAATGCCGCGGCGGTGGCCTCCGTGTTTGCGTTGAACTCGGCCAAGGCGACAGCTGCTTGTCTGAAGAGAGTCCCCCCGCCTGGCTATTTTCTCATGCAACGTTCAGCGGGCCATATCTTGGCAAATATGCAACTGTCGGACTAACATGTTAAAAGTGGAACCCCTGACGAGCCCAAGCGTTGAGCACGAGCAGCTCAAAAGTCTTGACTTGTTGAACTTTGCAGGTTTTTTTTTTTTAGGACTCGTTTATTAGGAGCACGACCCCATTTTTTTTTTTTTATTTTTTTTTAAATCACCCACACGTCTGAGAAACTGAAGCAGGTACAAGGCAAAACGTTCTGCACACTAATTGCTAGGTACAATGACATTAGTTGCATAAAGTATGAAGCAAATCCAACATGGTGATTTTTCTCAAATCTATTCTTTTGTCATGGAATTTCCCAGAGATCCTCGGTGCCTGACTGCACAGGCTGTATTACAAACTAAAAAAAAAAAAAAATGGTGTTTATGTAGGTTTCAGAGTTGTGTGTGGATGTACAATCATGTGCACTTGTGTTTGAGTGGCTCATCCACCGGCCATTGTCTGACATGGGAGATGAGCCCACAGGCATTAGCTCGTCTGTATACTCATTACTGTTTCCTGAAATACACGGGAAAGTTCCATCAGCTGGCTGCAGCGGAGCGTGGACGACAAAAGGAAATGATGGCGTCCTTTGTGTAGAAGACAGAAGGGGTTTGAATTCAAGAGGCTCTTAGCGTGAGGGCTGATGACAGGCATGATACGCTGACACTACAGGGGCGCACAAGTGGTCTCTAAATGCCACGGTGGAGAAAAGGGCAACGGCACGCGGGACGGCGAAAAAAATCCAACCAGACGACAGGAACACTCATAAACACAACACGCACGCACAGCGGGCTGTAATTGTGCTGACATGTGCGCGCAGCATGCTCTGAACTCACGCACCGACAGGCAGCTGCTGGCGGCCCGCTGCGAGTGTGCGATTGCGACTCTCCTGGGTTCCGTTTCTCATAAGCATGTCATCGCATAGGTGTGTCGTCGTGAGCAAGCGTGTGCGTGCGTGTGCGTGCGCGCTTCCCCGTGCAGCTGTCACGACCCGGCGTTGCCGTGCCGCGCTCACATATCCGCGCCAGCCCTCCGCCGCCCCCCTCGGAGGATTAGCCGCCGCGCATGCTGGGGGCCACATCACAGCCAATCACGTATTCATGGGAAATTCAATTTCTCCGACACACTGGGGTGATTTGTACCCTGACGCGGGGCTCTATCTCACCCGGCGAATTGTGTCTCAAATTGAAAATGCAAGCGGAGGACGTCTTTCACAATGGGCCCGAGCCGAGCAAAATGTGGGAATGTGAGGCGGGGCGGAGGTGGTGGGGGAAAAAAAAAGTTAATATGTGTGTTTCCAGTCCACGGTGGAGCAAAAACAGCCCTGACTTATTCGTTACACCCTTCCCTGTGGTGTGGGGGAAATTCATCTGCATATCAATACGACTGTACACGTCTGCCTTAAGTATTTGGCTGCAGCTGGTGGCAGCAAGGAGGCAATCTTTTTTCACTGCTCCACTTTTCCATTCCAGTCTTTTAATACAGAGGTTTTCCAAACCCCCGCCATTGCACCATAAAAACGGGTGTGAGGCAGGTGTTCACCCCCTCTCAGCGTCATTAACATCACACATCCCATCTTCATTTTTATCTCTGCCTCACAGATAAGAAATCGTCGCGGCAGTAATGGAGGTGGCACCGTTGGGACGAGCGTGTTGCGCGGGTGCCAGCGGGCTAATTGGCGCCAATTGCCGTTTCACGCGGCAAGCATCACCCGCATAATGAGGTCGCTCCCTCCAAAACTCCCCACAGTGCTTCGCTCGTTTTCCCGCTCCCTCCCTTTGTTTTTCGCTCACCACCAGCGGCGTCGGCCCGAGCGCGCCGCTCGCGACAACGTGGACTCGGCACGCGGCGGGGTCACAGGTGGGGAGGGAGAGGTGCGCGGTGGGAGTTCGGGCGAGGGTCCGTCTCCGCTCGCCGCCGAGACGTGTCAGCCGCAGGTGAGGTAAGGCTTCCCGTGAACGTAAAATCAGACAAGACCAGCGGGAAATGTGGAGTCCCCCCACCCACAATGAAAAAGAGATAAAGATGGAAAGTGAGGAGCCTTGAAGATGGGGATATTTCCTGAGAGATAATCCCCTCTCCGGGTGGGAGATTTTGAAGAGGGGAACCTTTTCATCAGCCTTAATTTTGCTCTTTTATCTTCTCTCTACCCAGCAGCAGGCCGGGCGATTTTCTTTTTTATCCCGACTGTCTCCTGAGGTTAGAAACACACATAATATTTTAGACCAAATTTAGTCATTTCAGAAGGCAGAGAGGAAATAGCGGAAACAACAGAGACGGCAAACATTATCTCACACTGTGTGGCTGATGCCGTATCAGGATGACAGATCGTCCTGTCTCTAAAAGGTAGCGGGCTGGATTTTGTTATATCACTCTGGAGTAAGACAGTTTGCCAAATGAAATGTCTGGAAAGGCAAAACAGAAAAGCACAGCATTCGACAGATTTCTCCGCCTATTAAGTTGTTTGTCTGCAAACGTTGACTCAACATCCCCGCCGTCAGCCTCGAGCTACAACTTATTAATTATGGGAAATCGGTGTTAAAACATTCCACGTGGCTGCATTTCTCTGAGGTGCGCTACTCCTTGAATTTCGGTGAGAGCATCCGCCGCTCGGTTTAATTAATTTGAGGGGACCTTCGAGGAGTCCTGCAGCTCGCGCTACGCCGGCAGACCCGCACACATAATTAACCCGCCATGTTTACACTTTGTGCATGCTTTGCGCAGTGACCAACAAAACTCCAACGCTTTTTTTTGTAAAATTCTTTAAATGCAGCGGGCGTCATCCATTCAGGACAAGTGCCCCCCTCGCCAGTGAGCCCCAGCCCGCCTCTTTGTAGTTGAAGCAGTGCTAATGAGAATGAGGTCATGGGGATTTTGGCAGCCATTGTGACGGATGTGGAGAGAGACACAAGCCAGAACCATAACACCCCGTTTTTCTACAGCGCACATGCTCCCCACCCAGTGTGTCAAAACACGCTGACTGTCGGGCCACTGGCGGCAGCTGACTGGGGGGGGGGGGGGCAACTTCTTGGCAAGGGGCAGCCATGTTGGAGGCCAGTTCCAGTAAAAGGATTTATGAGGGAAGGGGAAGAAAGACGAGGGGAAAAAGTTCACGTTATCTTTTCCACTTGACGGTCAACTGAGCGACACGACTGGTGCAGAGATGGAGGTACGCAAACACGCTCGGTCAAAAGAAGCATTCGAGAGTACTTTATATTTACTCCAATCAAACATTATGCCCCTTTGCTTCTGAATGGCAGGTGACTGAGTGTCTTTCACTGCCTGGAGAATTGGAGAAGGAGGAATGGTTGAAGAAAGGGGCTGTGAGAAAGACTTAACAGGGGAGGAAGTGGGGGGGGGGTTAACGAGGCCGTAACACCGCAGAAAAGAATGTCCTCTTTCCATGGGCCAGTGGAATGGGACTAACAGGGACGGACACTGTGGACACAGCAACATTCAGGCATCCAACAAGGATGCAGTGTCGTGTTTCATCATCAAAGATGCATTTTTTTTTCATCAGTTATGTACTAAAGGACTTCCTGTGATCTTACTCAGACTGAGCTGTGCTCCGCAGTGCACAGGCCCCTGGGTAGAGAAACGAGGTCGGCTCCGACAGTCCCCAAATATCGTGCGGATGATGTCATTTTGAGTAAAAAAAAAAAACTGCTTTGCAGACTTTGCTCATAGAAGGACATACTGTAAAAAAAAATCTATGGTTAAGTTGTATTGAAGGTTTTCTCTGGAAGCGTGAGATAAAGTACATGACGTCAGCCCACTCTTCAAGAAACACGTCTAACCGCTGTTATCGTAATCAGCATCTGCAGCCTCTCGACGCCAGCGCACAAATGGTGCTTTACACATTGTGGTCGGGTTCAAAGCGTCATTTTGCAGTACAGCAGATAATTAACCGGTGCTATTTTTGACTGACAAGTGGCAACCAAAACAACAAAACAACCCACACTTAAACTGATCAATACAGCAGCTGATTTGTGCTACTGTTCTTGCTAATGAGCAATTACTGAAGATATAAAATTTGCTTACTGAATGTTATTTTATGTAGATAGTAAAGCCTCTCTGGAGTGTCATGAAAGCTCCACTCTGAAATTTCAACTATGGCCATGTTACCAGACAGCGTCAGCGTGTCCGGAGCCCTGTCACCTCCCTTCTGTGAAGATGTGCGCAAGTTTATATCGAATTACACTCCAGTGGTTCTGACCTCTTCTTGGACGTTGTAATCATTATCAAAACCGTGGTCTTGTAATAACCAAAAATAACAACATATTCTCGTGGATACTTGATCTTGGGCATTTTTACTTCCGGTTGGCTGAAGAGTTTACAGACAGGAACGCCTTCATGACATAATCACCTCTATCGTGTTGGCGGAAGATGACATTTCTTGTCTGCCACCTGATGTATTAGCCTTGTAAATCTCTTTTGACTGGTTTGATGAGTCATAAAGTATGGCTATGAGTTTCCAGCGCTACACAGCATCGACCTCAATATACACAAACACAGACATGTCCAACAATGACCTACAATTATCCCACAAAACAACACAAACTTCTTAGCCAAAGCGGCTTTAGAGATCTCTCCCAGAGAAAGAAAGAAACACCACACTCCGGAAATCCACCAGTGTGTTGCGCAGTGTTTGGCGCTAAGCTGTTTTTCAGAGGCAAATGAAGAGAAAAGGATGATAATGAAAAAGGGGATTAGCCATAGAAAGAGAGGAGAGAACCAGTTGGACCAGTTGTTAAATACACACAATAAATTTTAGAAAAAGAGGTGTGGGGGGGGGGGGGCAAACGCTTTTTCTCTGCCGGGCTCCATTGCCCTGCTGGAGTATTGCTTACCTCGGCGAGCCAGCTCTGAATCTCTACTGGGTTTTCTGTGTGTGTACTGTGTGTAGTGTGCATGTGTATTGGGCAGAGGGTCTTCCAAACGGCCTATTTGCATACAAACAGCCTGTCCAAATTCGCGGAGGGGAGGAGAGGAGAAGAAGGAAAGGAGGGAAGAAAGAAAGAGGCAAATATGTCGAGCGCGAACGCATTTGTGCGCATGTTTATGTATGTGTGCGTCTCTGGGAAGGGAGTTTGTTTGTCCTCCTCAGGTGCTGAGGGGCTTTCGATTTAGGCAGAGTGGAGAATCTCATTACCTGAGTGATGCACTGCCTATGTTTACACGCGTTATTCCAAAGAGGCTTCAACACTCCTTCATTCCTCCCTCTCTCTCTCTCGCTCGCTCTCTCTACCTTTCGCCTCGGTTCCAACTGCAATAACAAACAGGCCGGCTCAGCCACAGTGGAGGCTGAGGGATCAAATGGCTCTTTCTCCCCAGAGCGGGGCTGTCGCAGATGGGATGCTTTGGTAGAATTACTTCACTGAAGTTTGCCCCCCCCACCACCAATGACAGAGCACTTGAGAAGTTGCATGGGCATGAGCGTGGGACTGGAGGGAGACGAGTGTGTGTGTGTGTGTGTGTGTGTGTGTGTGTGTATTCTAGTGCAGGACTGACAATAAGGCCTTTAGGAAAAGGGCATTGGTTACATGTTAAGGTAACGTGTTAAGCAGGTGTCTTCATGAGGAAGCATAAGAAAAGAGTAAAGATGTCGTTGAATTACCTATAATATCTATTGAGAGTGCCAGTGTTGAACAGCCTGCAGACGACGAGCCACAGCAACACTCACATTACAAGGAAACACTATTTTACACTTAAAACATAATGGAGAAAGCTATGGTTCAATATGAATCATCTAACAGATCCAAATCTCCAGAGATCTCCCACCTAATGTTGTGAGATGCCTAACTGCGTCCATTCCAGCCAGGAGGATGCAATATGGCAAACCCGGAGTCAGGTTTGGAGTTTCGCACCCAGCCAAGTTAAGAGTGTCACACAAAAGGGTCCGAGAGGTTCTTTACAGATTGAGAGGAGGCTCATCAGTATGCAGAGCACCATCTGGACCCCCAGAGAAAGGACGGAGAATGACAATTTTCCAGTCCAGACCTCCAGATAATGAGGACTTTTCCACGCGGACGTTCAAAGAAAGAATGAGGACTCGAGCGAGACCCTGCTGCAGGTGACCGTACAGAGCGGCCCCGAGCAAAGGTTACTGCCTATCCTGAAGGTTAAACTGCTCATTCCTTAATTATTAGTATTCTCCAAAGGGTTATGGCCTATTATGCGTGTTATCCTGGATTTAAGTCCACCAATGTATCTGTTATTGAGTCTAACTATACAGATGGGCCTTAACAGTTGTTTGATTACTCTTTTCATCGACCGATTCTTTGCTACGTGTTACTGGAGAGTGCAGAGCCACATCTTTCAAGCCTGATGGTAAGAGGCCAAGCAGAGAAACGAACACTTAGGAAGGAATTCAATCTAAATAACTGGTCTCTCAAATCTTTATTTACTTTTTATCCCCTTAAAGTAAGATAATCCGCATAAATTGTGGTTTTGGGTTCATATAACCGAAGGACAGTATGACAGTGATTAAGAGGTGGTCGATAAGTAGCTGGTTTGAGAGTTTGGACTTCTGAAGAGGAGGGCCGGTTCAGAGGTTCAACTGCAGCTATACATGCTCCAGAGAATATGGGAGTTTTTGTTCTTTTGTTTGTTCCTTTTCGGGTGGAAAGGGGGTTAATGGCGGGGTGGGGAGGAGTGCTACTGAGACAATATCTCTTAATGACAAGTGGCAACGCATCAGGAGATATTCCCGGAGAATCGGGAAAGCAGAAACGCAGGAGTGGGAGGAAAGTTCGCTTTCCTGCTCATGGGACGTGGACGGAATTGAGAAGCCAGTAAAGTGGGTGAGGTATTGTCTCGTCTGAGAGCGCTGCAAGCGGATGAGAGACAAACTTTAAAAACAGAGCACATGGTAAAATTACAGGCAGATGGATACGTCAAGTATACTATTCCAGGTTTTTGACAAAGGTTTGGGGAGTAGCTCTAATAATTCCATTTGTGATGTTCCATTTTTACGGCAGTCTGCGATTGATATCACTACCACAAATCTGATGATGAGCTAAAAGAAATCCTGGAGATCCATGTTGGGAGAACTTGACACTCAAGATCAACTGTACATTTCTACACTCATAATAATCCATTCAATGCAACATTAGCTGACTGAAACTCCTGACTCGCTGCTGAAGCGATTATTGGCGATTTGGTGGGTCCGTGCACCAACTCTACAACTCAGGCATTTTTAAGCTTTATTATTTGGTCTCTTTGTTGGATTGGGGGCATGTAATGGTAAGAGGGAGCATGACTTTGTCTGCAGTAGAATAAGCAGAAGCCAGTACCTTGACATCAAGGTTATTTTCGAAAAGTGCATTTCCAACTTCCTTTATTGCATCCAATCCTTTTCCTTAAGCTTTTTGTTGGGTAGTATTTTAGTTCTTTTTGTACATTTCTGTCCTTTTTTTGCAAAAATTAATAACTACTTTAACTGCTGTCAGCGAGAAAAAATAATTTTGATTTATCTGTTACATTATTCTCAGTTCATTCTTTCTCTTACTTACTTGTAAGTTCTACTCTTCCCTGGAGAAAGTTTTACATTTTAATCTCATCCTGTCTTCCAGACCAGTGCAAGCCGTAAGCGTTTCCTATCTTTAGAGACTTGCTCAAAAGAAATGCTGCTGCATGAATCCATACCTGAACGGCTCACATTCAAATGACTAACCTGCATATTAAAAACCACATAATCACCCCTTTAGTTTGCATTTTTGTCTATTTTTAGGATCCCGGTGGCCGACTGTCACCTCGTCTTTGCAAGCCGCCGCGTCTTTCCCTTTTCACGCTGTGGAGGACTAAAAATCACCTGACGCCACTGTTGTGACAAGCACCACTCCAAACAATAATTCAATTTGTCGCTGCTTTGCATCTTTACTCTCACTCGTCTCCCGAGTCTCCTTTCAATCATGCAAAAGTAAACCAGCGAGGGAGGTCAAGAGACATAAAAGGAGACAGGGGGAGAGAGACGGCGGGAGCACACAGTGTGTGAGCTCAGCAGAGTGCGCTACACTGCTGCCAGCGTCAGATCGTGGCGCATGGCTTCGTCTTTTTCATGTAAAACAACTGCCGTTTTTGACGGCACGTTTGTTAAAAACCGCTGCCAAAGAAACATGCAGAGTTTAGATGAAAGACGCCTCAATGTAGAGGGTTTTTTTCTTCCATTTCCCTTCTTTCCTTTTCCACCCACACGTTCGCCACCGCCACCCCTCCCCTGATACACCGGTGCTCTAATTGCTATCAACATGAGTCACAAACGTTCAGCTCAATTTTTTTTCCCTTTCCAGTGAGAAGAACTATTACTGGCAAGCTTCACATCCATCATCACAAGCTATAATTCCTGTTTTACTGCTCAGAGTTGTCTTGTGTGTGTGTGTGTGTGTGTAGGTGTGCGTTTGCTTTGCGCGGTGAATGAGCATGTCATTTCTGGTAGAACTTGGGTGGCAGAGTTGCCTTTGAACTGCAGACAGGCCTGAGTTAAAGTCTGTGCTTGAGCTCCAAGACATACTTCAGCCAGCTGGATACATAAGACGACTACACTTTTTAAAAAACAGGGTCCCTCTAAATAACATAAAGCATGTTCCTTCATATTAAGCCAAAGCAAAGCCCTTCATGATTCTCTGAGGAATCCTAGATAACTTCTTTAGCACCATGCTGAAATGGATTTGGACTTAGCTCATCCATGATAGATGAAAGAGCCTTTTACAAAACGCTCAAAATCCAGAGTTTTAAAAGAACGCTGAAATGCTATTTTGCAATTTTAATACATCAGAGGATTGTCTGAGTGATTACGAAATCACTCCCCTCACCAGAGATGTTTGATGAATGCTGTTCTTTCTACTCTGAATATATGTCTGTTCAAAATGCTAATTAACACTACCCGTTTCACAGTAGGCGTGAGTGAGAATTAGCTTAATCATCAAGGATCAAGAGACTGTGGTCTGTTGAGGTGATAGATAAGAGGGGAGGGGAAAAAAGGTAGTGATCATCAGGTAAAGATGAAAATGTTCAAATACCTGTGTTGGTTAAAGAAAAAAAAAAACAGAGCACGCTGCTATCTCTTGGTGGGACAATTCATTGAATATACATGCCCAATCTCAGTGATCATATAACTGCATCCATGCACCACAACCAAGTACCACATATAAAATCAGCTGGTGTTACATAACCGGTGCATTAAAAAAAAACATTTCAAATTTCATCAATGAAATGTATCAAGTCCTCCAGGGACACACAAAGTGCAAACTAATTAAATAAATATATAATACAGACAGTAATAAACCACAGTCCCAAATGCAGGGGCCCACCGAGGTTGAGACCACCAGCCCTGCATCGGCCCACTGCTCATCCAAGCACCAGACAATTCTTCCAGACTACACAACTGCACATGTCGTTTATGCATGCCTTTAAAAAGGAAACATATGAGTGATTTTGGAGCAGATGCCCCGATTGGCACGACAGCATCATTTTATGAGTGCCGTCCAAAACCACTGTTACAAAAATGATTTATATTGCTTGGTCCTTTTCTGGTCTGCCACTGCCTCGGTTAAAGATCTAGCCACAAAAACGCTTGCTTGCGGTGAGAGAAATATCACGCTCAACTGTCATGGCTAACAGATGCCAGCACTGCTGACCCATTGGCCCACCTCAGTCACCTTTCAGGCTTCAGGGGTGTGTAACAATGCTACTTTATGTCCGTCTTTAATCCCATAATTCATAATCCACAAGGCCACGGGAAAATGTAAACATATTGGGCTTTTGAACTGACCACAGATGCTGCCACTGTACTTAGGACAGTCCCTAAAGACCTTCACCTGCACTTGAAAGCACATATTGATGTATATGGGACCAATTGCAGTTAATTTAAATGAAAAAAGATCTGAGTATTAAGTAGCTGAATTTTATATTAAAAGCTATGCAGCCACAAGTGTGGGTCTATCTAATATTAATATCTATAATATTGTAAATTATACTTTTATTTAGGTCAAATCCATGCATATATGTTCTGATATGATTTGCCACAGTCAAATCATAACCAAGGGCATATTTTTTATTTGTTATACCTGTAACTATTTTTCTGTCATACCTGACATGTGTGGGGCTTCATGCTGTTGTTGTGCAATTGGCTTAAGATGGAAACTGAAAATACCCAGGTATCTGGTGAGAGCAGGGGTTCGGATGGGTGGGAGCTTGATAGAAAGCGCGGACAGCTCTGCGCCAAGCGAAGAAGATCCAATCTCTAAACGTGTTGCCGTGAAGGTGACATACCGGAGAAGCCCTGCTGAGCCGCATTTCACAACTCTCCGAGAGGCTCCGTCGAGAGAGCGTTCCCGCTGCTCCTATACGAGCTGCAGGCGGGCACGCACACATCTCACACCACCCCCTCACACACACATAACAAATATAATAACTTTTTTCAGAGCCAAATACTGTCAAGCCTGTATATACCGGATCAACATATCATAATTGTCATGTGAAAACTTCTTACCTCCATTCTTGGGAATTTTAAGATTTGATATTCAGTGAAAGAAACTTGTTGTTGGTTGCGAACAAAACAAAATGTTTACACCCAAAAAATATGAATATACAAATAACTTTGCTACTTTTAGAGCCTTATCAGTAGTGTAGCTCAAAATGTGAAGTTTCCCTGTGGGTGCCACAGAAGGGAAATGTCATGCCATAATATTAAGAGGTTAATCTCCTTGGAAGCATGAATTTAGTTGCAAATGTTATGGCAATTTGCTGATTAGATTATGGGATACTCTGTGTGCAAAGATGACATTTTGCTCTAAGACTGGTGCTAGAGGAAAACTGTGGAGCATTCAAAAGAAATGTGCATTATTATCCTCAGGGGAGCATGAAAGTGCTCTTGTAATTTCATGGCAAATTTGGCCACTCAATGATATTTTTTGTTTCCGAGTGGAGATTCTGGCCTGATGAGGCCGCTCGAGGAAATGCCATGAAAAATCTTGCTATGGAAATCCTATAATTATTTTCTGTGACAGCATCTCATGGATGGCAATTAAAGAGAGCCTGTGACTCCACATACTAAATTTCATGGGAATCTGGGCAGTGGTTATTAAGTTTCCTTGCACACAGGACACACAGGCTTAAGTGCAGACAAGAGCATCAATGACAGGGCAGAAAATTACAGGATCAATGAAAAAAAGCATAATGATCAGCCCCCCAAAACAGGTCTCATCGTTTTCTGTTCCTGAAAAGATATTTGGAGATACCTGGATATCACCTGACAACCAACATGTATTTATGCTACAGCTATACATGAAATATGCAGGACCTGGGAAAAGTGTAAGGCGAGGGGCCACTCTGAATTCAGATCAGAATCCACACCACTGGAAGACCCCAACAGGATTCCAGTGTGGGTTGCCAGGGCAACATGAGCAAGAACTTTCAACCATGACAGCCAAACTGCAGAAGATGATGACAAGAGCACATATCAACAGGGAACCTGGGAGAAAGAAAAAAGGCTTCTGTTTACAGGGACAAAACTGGAAAAACAATGAGCACATGCTGCGTGAAAGGAAAGAAAGTTTGGAGAATGTCTGGGATGTTCAAGCAGATGAGAGGCTTTTCTTGTGCACCACAGCCTGCCAACTAGTTGTTTTGGCTGTTGCTTGGTAACCAGTACCCCCCAGCTTCATCACACACACGCATACAGAGGCATGTAGACCAACATGCATATGCTTATACAAAGTTATTTTGCCTTCAAGTCTTTCCACCTTGCCAAGCCAAAAGGACAAGTCCAAGAGAAGAGATGAAATGGAGGTGCACACACAAACACACAAGCACACACCTTCCTCTTACACATAAAGCTATGCAGGAACAAAAGGGATAACAATCTCTGTGCCCTGCTGCCAACAGCCTCGGAACAACCTGTAAGACAAGCCAGTCCCAGTGCTTTCATTTAGCTGCTGGGCAGCCAGAATCCACCTGGCATCACCGAACACAATTAGAAAGTAATGCTACAGTACCATGCTGCGTTGTGTACTTTCCCAAGGTCTCATTAGCAACACAACCGTGGCATCGCAGCTACAAACCCGATCGGCAAGTGACAAAGAGCAATGTTGTGCCAAACTTGAGGCCATACTAAGAGGGAGGCTTTGGATAAAGATCTTATCACTGGATAAGCTCCATCATCCACGGTGCTTTTATGTTTCAGACAATTAATTCACCATTGTAGTTTGTGTCAACTCATGCCAACAGATTGGAAACAGATATATGCACTTGCTTCACAGTCAGGAGTACCAGCATTGTGCAGTGCCAGGTAGCCTGATTAGATTTCACTGATGCGTGTTATGGAAGCTGACTGACTTTTCAGACTGATTTTGACATTTCATGCCTATGTTTGTGTGAAGTTGACCATTTTAAGAAATCTAGAAAATCTGGAAAATATCAATGCTCACGCTTCGTTTAAGTTCTCACACTGAACCCCAACGCTTCTGTAACGCTACTTAGATTATCATAAAACAACTGAAACAACCAAAACTGATAGAATTCCTTGGTTAGCAGCGCATTAACACATGGAAAGGCAGATTTGACATCCCTGAAACACTTCAAAAATATTTACTACCATGGTCCTCGTTCCATTATACTTTCATGTTAAAATAATACTCCACTGAAAACCTGTTTTAAGGATAGAACACTCTTTGCTGTCATAAAGGGTGGCTCTGCCTGAAGCTTGCTGACCCAGCCCTTTGTCATGCTATTCTTATGTGACCCCTGTGAAAATATCTTCTGAATAAATGAATTTTCCCGAGCTGGCTGGCGTGTCTGGTTATTCCAAATCTGCAATCATCATCTGCATTTATGACACGGAACATTAGCGTAGAACGGACATCTCTTGAGAACAAACATGCAGAGTCAGAAAATCCTCCATTGCTTTTTGAATTACACTATAAACTACACTCTGTACAATGCACTGATACAATAACTGTGTAATGGGTTTAAATTTATGTAAATAAAATAAATCAGACAGAAAAGAAACTGTCTTTTATATCCACAAAAGTAATACCTATGCTGACTTAATAGCTTAGAATGGCTAATGACTAACAGTAGCTACATTGAACTTTTGCATTAATTAGTTTTTTTCCATTTATAATGTGACTTATAATTATAAAACACAAAGAATATGCTCGCACATATTAACACAGTCTGTGGCGCCACTTAATGTAACGTACCTGCGTTTGGGACACAGAGTAACGGAGCAGACGGTTGTCTCCTGTGGACCAACTGCGCATTCTCTGTCTGAAAAGACGACGTCACGCTAATGTTAGCTAGCCACACCGGAGATTTTTTTTTTTTTTTTTCGACGATAAAACACATAAAAAAACGAACGTTGACTTCATAAAAACGCGTCGAATTAACTCCTAAAACAAATTAAATTAAACTCATTAACCCCTGAGTCAACGTTTACCTTTCTTGCAAGTTTGTGGAAGTTAATTAGTCCACAGCTCGTTGGAGATTAATTATGATGCGCAACATCTTTCGAAGCTTCTAGAATTTCCCATGATCCTTCGCAATCATCAATCAACGCAGGGACAGATTTTCCACAGCAGGTGACGTATTTTTCCCATTTTGCGGAATTTAATCTGAACCTGTTCAAATATGTTACACGACATTATGTTAACATTTATCTCGGCCCATTTACTGTATATATAAAGATTAAGACGAGCCAGGATATATTTTTTATTTTATCAAGGCAGATGGTCAGCCCCCCACCCCCCAGCCCAATTCCTCTATTGGTTTCTTCCTATTAAAAGGTTCCTGTTTTTCCTCTTCAAAGGTTCTTGGAGACTGTTGGGTGTCCCTGTATAATATTGTAAGGTATCGACCTTAGTCTGTAAAGTGCCTTGAGATGACTTATATTGTTATTTGGTGCCATACAAATACAACTGTACTTGAACTGAACTGAACCTAATATGTCATTTTGAATATACAGAACCTACAAATCTGTGTGAGGATATTCAGAAATAGTTTTTTTGGTGAAATTTTCCTTTGACTGGAAAATATGCATTCTCTTAAAAGCCACTATCAGCTCGACATAACATCACAGTCATATATCTTTGAAACCCTACAGTGACATAATTGATGGCATGTCTCAATCAGCCATAAAAAAGAAAGCAGAAGCCATCTGAAGTTGCAGAAAGAAACTGTGCTGTGCTTAGATGTGTCCTGTCGGCTGCACTGGTTGGCAAGCCTGCTGTAGTGGTACTGCACTTTGTAATTTGGAGACAGTGAGTGATTCATATTTAAAAAGAGACAGAAAAGAACTGAGCAAACAAGTCTGATGATTTACAGTCTGGGTTTTGGAGTGTCTCTTTAAGCAGGATGAACAAGGACGGACAAGATAAATGACGAGAAAGGCTCTCCTCACATGTGCAAACAATTTTCCACCACAGAACAACCAGGGGCCAAATGAACTGTCGGCTCAGTATGTGAAGCGTGAACAAATGCCTTTCACATTAAGTCAGGACGCCGGAGACCTCAACAGTGTGTGTGACCTGAGAGAGAGCGTGGCTGCGTATTGTTACAGCTTACATGAGTGTGTACACACCTGCAACAGCCATGATTTACCATGCAAATGCAGCCAAGCAATGTATTAGAAAACATTATGGCTCCCTCTAAACACTCAATTTAAATTCATCCAATGCCGTGTTTAGATAAGCAGGCGGATAATCCTTTGACCCGATTGGCTAAAATACAAAATGCTTGCAATCTGAAGGTGGTGTTGGCAAGGTAACCGCAGGGCTGGGTGGGAAGGAAAGGAAAGATGAGAGTAAAAGGTGAGAACACTGAAACATCCCATGTGTGCCATAAAATGACATATTTAATATTAATCTCATCATTGTACTCCAGCATCACTGATGAGGAGTACGACCATGGATCAGACTGTTGTTTTTCATCTAGATCACATCAAAGAAAATTTGCACAGCTTGTACTCTGCACTCTTCTTATAGTTTCACTCGCACAAACCCAGGAGAGCTCTTAAACCAGGAAGTGGCAGGAATTACCCACAATTCCCCCATGCGGCTGGAGGGTGGGGCGGGAGGTTGGGCTGTCAGCACCCCTTTCGCCGCCCATTAATCACTCAGGCTACTGTGGGGCAGGCCATGAGGGATGTGCAACGCGCACACACAAACCACACGCGTTCACAAATTTAAAAGAAGTGCACGAGAAAAGCCAATGTATAATCTGTCCCTCCACGAAACGAGTGATACGCGTAAAATAAAGAGACCCTATTAAACATTGGGCTGTTTCCTCGCTGATGCAGAGGCACACACACACACATACAGACACAGACAGTGACGCCCTTCATAACCATAGAAAGGAAATAGAAATGGAAGACTCTTGGTGTTCCCTAAGGCAAGTCAACAACTCAGAGAGAGGAGGGAGACAAAGACAGGCCTTACAGTAGTGGAGTCTCTCTTCATTCAGAAGGCTGGTATCATGTTATACAGCCTCATATCCCGTCCCAGGATGTCTTCCAAGACTCACAGACTCTATATGCATGCAGATATTTGGGAAAATACACACTTTTCTCATGGACAATTCAGGAGCAGTTCACACTGGCCATTATAGCACCAGAAAAAGGTTGCCCCGCACTCATCACTCAGTGAGAGCCATACCATACATGCAGATTTACACTGCAGAGCTACAGACACTGAATATGCTGGATAATGAGTCGCCTCGTTCCGAAAAATCTCCTCTTCCTCTCTTCTGAATTCTTTTCTTTCAGAAATTCTCTCTTGTTTGCTCATTCCAATGTTCATGAATATTATCAAGAAGCTGCAGCTGTGACCTTTGACCTCTTCCGTAATGGATTTTTTAAGTGCTGATGATCTAGATCCTGAAGGGAACAGTATTTTTACAACTGCACTATTTAGATCTTGATTCCACATCCACTTATTTTTCCATTTTCTACGAATACATTCTTGCTCTGACACACCCTGCTTTACACACACACACATACAGACACACACTCTTTATCAACTATCTTTGCACTTCAAGGACACAGGAGGACGCCTGAGGGAAAGTTCTTTTATGCTGTAAGCCATCAATTGACCAATCAAGGCTTGCCAAAGTGAGTGACTGTCGCCATCACTGCTAGAGGAGAATTCACAAGAGCTGTTTTCAATAAATGCCCTTTTACTGTGAAGGTGGTTGTCCAATTCTTCCTCTTGTCAAAATGTAGCAGCTCTGTAAGACATTGACGTCAACCAGAACACAAACATACACACATAAATTAAATTTCCAATCAGCCTTAATCATCATAAGGAAGATTTCTATATTCAGGGTGGCCTCGATCACATCCCTGACAAGCCGTCACTGAGACAGATGTCCTCCTAACAGCCAAAGTCCTCTGCGCCGTTGACCCTCTCATCAATAACTCATATTTGCAGCCTCAAAGACTTGAAAACGAAATGATGAAACAAGAGAGGAGGCAGAGACTCGTTTTTTTCCACCCATCAATCTGCACACTGCTCATAAATGTCAGCCTTAGGGAAATTGAATGGCACCATTTGTCTGTGTTTATTAGGCCCAGATGAACTTGGTCTGTCCGACCTTTCAGAGTACATACCCATGCCAAATTAATTGAGAATAGGTCCAACCTGGAGTTCCTATGACTGGCAGAGCCTGAGCACTACGGGATCCCCGCGGACGTATCATTGCGATTAAAAAATGAATGAATGAAAAAAAACGCTGAGATGGAGACAGGGAAGTTCATCACGAGAACGATCGAGAGACCATTGGGAGAATGTCAGTTTCTTTTAATTACTTAAATGCCCAGTCTTAAATGCCAAAGTACTCATCAAGTCCCTCAAATCCCTCAAGTCTTTATTGAATTGCAGTGCTCCGCCCTCAGGGGTGACTTTGGGCAGTTTGATCAGATCAAGTTTTGGAACCAGAGTTTGAGTTCTATAAAGTTGAACTGAAATTTAAAAAAATTCTGGCTTCGAAACACTTTGACATTCTCAGCACCAAGTGGACTGCAGCTGCTTTTGCCTCAGTCATTAATCCACTGAGTTGAAATGATGGCAGCCAATGTCACCATTCACATTATTTACCAAACAATTTTTAAGGAAATTCCAGCAAATTTGAGGTGGTCTGGCTGCAGCCACATCCAGTAAAACAGCCCTATGGTGCACTGACAAAAAAGACTCTGATTGCAAGTGATGTCCCCACCAGACACCACCACTCAAATCCCCTGGGCGTCTGTCAATATCCACCACAAAGGCTGCTCTTGTTTACGTGTAGCTGCTCTCACTTGACCCGGCCATGAGGAAAATCGCTATAATATTCATACAGTTATTCTATCATACTGCAAAGTGTTTCATCTCCAAAAGATTTTTCCCAAATATCCCTAAAATATTCCTATAGCGGCTTAATTTGTTTGTTTTTGAAATATCAGTGATGGCTTTATTGGATGCACCATGTTGTGCTATTTTTGTCTCTGCTGACATCACTCTTCAGCCCCAGTGGGAAATATTTTTTGTGATATCTGTGCAACATCTGTCTGAAATCTGTTTTAGTGTCACTGTTTGATGAGACAATGGCGGTAAAAAACATAAAAAGTACTCTACCACATAAATTTTCACACCCAACTTGAGTTTCAAAGCACAAATAAACAAGGCACTGCAAAATTCATGGATGAAAAGCTCCATCAATATTTTAATCATGGCTTCGTGCGACTAAATCAAGCAACGAGCTGTCTGTTTAGTGCGCGCTCCTAGTCTCCACACTGGCTCCGTGCGCTCATAGGCGCGTCCTTGGACTCAATCTCAACGTTACACAGTGACACGAGTGCTTTTTATTATTATTCTTAATCCTGTCAGGTCAGTAATTAAACCTTAAAAAGATGCTTCTCTGTCAAACGAGACACAGTTCATATTACTGCAGGTAAATGTGAAGCGAAATCCACACAAAAGACACAGAAGATAATAAGTTTCACCCTGAATGCGAGGATTTCCTGCGCGGCGCAGTGCAAACAGACAGTAAGATGCTCGTGACCCTGGACAATCATGTGATGTAATGGAAGTCTGGGGCGACACTGTGCACGCGTCTGTGGGGATCCTAATCCTCCTGATGTTTCAACAAAGCCCCATGCCTGATAACGGCCACCGCGCGTCCATGTGAACCAACCTGGATGCGTAAAAAGCACACCGTGCCTCCCGCTCTCTATAAGCCGCGCGGTGCGCGTACGCAGCGGCAGCCTCGTGCGAGAACAATAACTTGTTTCTGGTGATGAGTGCTGTGTGCCGGGGTGATGGATGGTGGAGGGTGACAAAGAGGGATGTGGTGGGGATGGTGCGTGAACCAGCGGATCGTGACGGGACGGGACGAGGAGGAGGTTGGTTACTTACGCTGCTGTTCTCTCCTGTCCAGTGGACCATCGCCTGGTTGTGGGTCGCATCCCCTTTGAGAACGAACGAGCTGCTGAGCAAGGACATTTGTTTTTCCCGGGACAGTGCTCTCCTGAAGCGGGGCGAGCTCTCCGCGCCGAGGGCTTCCTCGTCACCGTCCCTCTGTAAGCCCGGCGGAGAGCCTCCAGATCCGACGCCCATGTCAAACGTACGGTCCACCCCGCCGCGTCGGTTTAAAGCCCCGCTGTCACAGCGCACGGGTCCTGGCCATGCCATCCAGGCCGAGGCGGTCAGCAGAAAAACGCAGAGGTGCGCAGCGGCGGAGACCGGTTCTTTGGGGCGCAGAGGTGCCATTCTTCGCACCGTAGTAGCGCTCGTATCGCGGATACTGATGGAGAGGCTGCTTATGCTTGTGGAAGATAGATAGGTGTACACTGTAAGCTGAGAGGGAGAGATACAGAGAGAGAGAGAGAGGGAGGGAGGGAAGGAAGGAGGGGAACTGGAGCGAAGGCAGACAGCGCGAACAACGTGGACGCGTCTCCGTGCCAAGCGGGCTCCACAGGACGGCGCAGCGGTGCCATCTGCTGTCCTGCAGCTGCAGCGTCCCGAGACAATAACTCAGCCCATCTTGTGTCACCACATGAGGAGTTCACAAGTATGACATATGAGATGTTTCGAAATTTGTTGACATTTTAATTTAAAGCGCTTGAAACTGATTATCATTCCATATGGAGGAGACACAGAAACATCGAGGTTAGAAAGGACTCTCAAAGTATTTTAGTCAGGGTCATAAACAAAACACTAAAACTGTCTTAAGTGTAAGGCTTTTGAGTTGTCGGTTTGTTTGGATTTCAAAACAGTAATAAATGACTAAAATCCAGGCGTGCCTGTCAGTGAATTCTGCATCTATACATTACTTTTCTGTCAGCGGGTGACATCTGACATCAAGACTTTGAGGCAGTTGCTCCTAAATTTCTAATACAAATAAATTCCTGGATTCTTTCATTTGATTTTCACTTTCCATTTTAAATGCTAAAAGTTTCAGATGACATCAGACAAACTAACGCACTGAGACATCAGCAGATTTGCATGTTGTCTGTCTGCTCATCCTCCTCTTCCTGCGCCAGCTGGCCAAGAGGTCATAGGTCACATTTGATCCCACGCAGCAATAGCTCTCCTCTTTGTCTGCCCTCCTATCCAATTATAGGTAGAGGCTGGATTAACCCATGACCTCATGGGTCAGGATTGGCAGGGGTTGAATGTCTCTTTTGGTCAAACAAGGATTTACCTTCTCTCCATGTTGACATAATGCTACCGCCACAAAAACTTAACAATGATTTGTTTGTTCTGTCTGAAGATTATAAGATGTACTGTTCATAAGTAAATCCTACTTAGTTTAAAGAAATAAGACAAAAAAATCAAGTTGAGCGAATGATATTTAAAGATGAGTTATGATGCTAACAGATGCTTCAATAGGAAAAAGATTCAAAGATATATTCTGCGAGACAGGGTTGGACATTATTATTTCAGCAGAACCTCCTCTTTAAAGACAGACCTGTGACCCAGCAGAGGTATCAGTGTTGAAAAAGTGATCTCTGTTAATTATTTACACGTCAGCGTCCTTCTGTTGTTGCTGCTGGTTGGGAATAAATGGACGGAGTGGTGTTGTTGCCTCAACTGGTCTAAGATCAGTGCACTCGGGTGTCCAGCGCGGCAGAGTGGGAGCACAGCCGGTTTGAATATTTGATGGCTGTGAGGGCGGAAGGTGCATTGGCACTGCAGAAAAGTAGTGAGGAGGAGGAGAAGAACATAAGAACATATTTCCACAATATCATACACATATGTACAAATTTGGAAAAAATCCACAAACTTGAATTTTACTCAAGTTTGGAAAAAATAATTGTTGCCATAGAGTTAAACCCCTATGGCCCTATGAGTATAAGAACCACAGGTTTGATATTCGTTATTTTTTATTTATTTGGTCATTTTAACAAAATAATTCAATAGTCAACACTGTAACTAATGCATGAGTCTGCAAAATGTTGAATAATTCAGTCAATATTAATAATTTGTTACAAAATGAATACTGTACCTTCACGAGATGCCAACAGAAGCCACAGATTAAAACATGGTCTGGTAAAGTGGTTGATCTGAAGGGACTTCAAATTAAATTGTTTTGTGATCTTGGAAATAGGTTTGTGTTCTGCCTTAAATCCAGCACCCACACACAAGCAAGGGCAGGCAGATGATGGCAGGATGCGCACCCTCAATGACCTCTATTGTCAGCACACTGCCTGTAATTGTGCCTCCTAAACTGGAGCATAAGTTTAAATATTTCATACCACCGTGGAAGTGTGTCTGTGTGTGTGTATGTGTTTGTGAGTGGGAGGACAATGAAGCTGCAGGAATACAGATTGGAGCCTGCAGCGACTCTGCATGTAATGTGTTTTAATCTAAATGACAGGCCCCACACGAAAGCCAATTTGCAGTTAAGGAGAATTGTAAACTGCATTTGTCCAAATGATCGCGCTCACCAAGAGAATTCTGATTGACCAGGAAAACAAAACAGACTTATTTTGACATGCCAAGAGAAAGTTTCCAGCTTCCAGTCGTCTGGGAAAAATAAAAATAAGACATCAAGCACTCAGTGACACCATGGAAACTGGGTACTGGATCCTTCCAGTGGTGACTAATAAAAAATATAGACTGGGACATCACTCCAAATTAGCTTCGTAATTGCTACAGGGGACGTTTCAGGCAAACCACACCTCCTTAGCGAGTGCATTGGCAATTTCACAATAAATAGACACGATATCAAGATATCCAATCGGCACAACAGGTCCATCCCAGCAGGGGGAGCCCCACTCACACAGTGTAGGTTGTTTACACCTAAAACAGCTGATACACAACAAAAATGTGATGACTTCATAAAAAACAAGCAACTCAATAAAAAACACTGGGAATCAGGGTACTATGGGAGTGTATCCAGGTTATGACTAAAGATCATGAGAGTTATGACTAAAATGCCTATTCACCACTGATTTACCACCACGAATACAAATAGAAACCTTGTGTTCACAGATCCAAGGTTTGAACTCCTTTTGTTCTACCAACATGATCTCATTTACATGCATACAGGCATTTTAACAGGTAAACCATATATTTAGGGTTTCATGTGAGCCTGACCTTGATGTCAAAGCCAGTCTTGCAAGAGCGGTTTGATACAGATGGTATGGCACGTTTGGTGCACAAGGGCAGCATGTGCATGACTGAAAGAATGAAATCAGCTGATCAATCGACTGATCAATCACCATTAAGAGATAGAACTAATACCCTGATAAGCTCCCACTAAAGAGGCTGCAGATAGCCTCCGGACGTGTCGAGAGTCAGAGTACTTTGCAGGTTCTCCTGCAGCTCTGTAAAAATTAAAGCACATTAATCTTCATAACATCCAATTATCCGCGAAAAGATTTCATGATGAACAAAGCCACGTCCAGCAGCTGCTCGGCAGCATGCTAACAAGCCGAACACCCGCCGTTCAAGGTTTGCCTCCCCCTGAGCTGTCTCGGCGCTCAGATGATGCAAGACCTGTTTTATTCATCCATACTTCTCATCTGCAATCACACACACACACACACACACAGGACGATGCCACAGGCAGCCATCAATGTGGGCCATGAAATATTTACTGAATTTAGTTTGCTAAGAGGTTGTGCTGTGGAGATGCACTCTGAAATTTGTCTCTGATTTTGCAGCGTTCCTCTCACAAGTTTACAATAGGATTCTCGTGCTATACAGCAACTCATATGAACTAATGTGTGTTTTATTTTATATGGCCTCAACGATTAAACCATTTTGACAACAGTTGCACATATAATCACCTATGGTGGAAAAGCAACAAGTCCTTGCTCCTTTTTGCTGGGGATTAAAGGTCTTTTTGGGTCAACATAGCTCAACTAATTAAATATTTTGTATATTGAAAATGGATCAAAGGCTTATGTATAATGTAAAAGGAGTCGCACGAACATCTGTGGAGCTTTTTAGCCTCATCTGGCTCGTTTTTGGTTTTCTGAACTGCTTGTGTTCAGCAGAACCACTTCGATAAAACCACTTTACTCGACTTGCCCAGCACAAAATGGCAGAGAGACATTGCTGGGTATCCAATGAAACATTTAGCAGCTGAACAGTCAGATATTTTTCTTGTGAGTTAGTGAAGACCAAAGCCACAGAGCAAGTAAATATTCATTAGGTGGCAAACTCCAAATGAATTCTTATGTTCCTTCAGGTCTGTTGTATGTGTAGGTATTTTTTAACTATGCTTTCATTATATCAGATTTATACGGTGATCTGTCAGTGTCCTTCCCTCTTGGCTTAAACCTGGAGGCACGATCACAACAACCTGTGCACACTGACACATCTTATTAAGTTGTTTTGGTGAATGTGTTAGCAAACAGTCACAGTAACAGACCATTCATTTGGTCTCCAGCAACGAGATCATTCTAGCTGCTAAATGCTCAATACTTTTTACCAGGTAGTGTCTGTGCAAGTTTTTGAAAGTAGTTGTTTGCTGATGCTGGAAACAAGACTGAAGAGAGACCAAAAAGGTGTGGGCCATAAAATGAAAAACAATGAGCTGGAAGATGCAAAAACGATAGCGATAATTTTCTCTGGCTGGGTTACTATACGTGACCTCCTCAGATAAGTCCTTTAATCTATTGCTAATATAAAAAGTATTGATTACTGCAGCTTTAGGTGAAGTAGAAGTAGATAATACCTGAAAAAGGCCATTTATTGGAATAAAGTATTTAATGGCCATAATAATTCCCAGGCCCTGTGGTGAAGCACAAACACACACACACACACCTTCATCCAGCATGAGGCCTGCGACCAATACCGTTTAATAGGATGTTCCGCCCCAATAATAAGGCAGCCAATGGCTGACCTCACTGAACTCCTGAGGAATCATTACCTTCATTCAGGAACCCTACAGAGGCTAACACACACACCTTTAACCACCCAGACACCAATGCTCACCCCCCACGTATCTCCTCTTTCATGGTCTAAATGGTGTGACCATCCTTTAGGGACCACATGGGGGCTGCAGCCAGGTTTGTGTCTCCACGGTCATGCTCTGTCATCCCAGATTAAAAGTGGGGAGGTTGACAACTCACCCCGGTTGCTCAAGTCACACTGCAACAGGAAGAAACAAGGATCTCTGAAGGCCTCTGTGTCCCTGTGTGCCACCACTATGTATACAAATACTGTGTAGGCTACTTGACAAATTTGTGTTTTCAAGTTCATGCCTCCGTGCAAAGCAATGTATACATCATGGACCTTATCTACCTAGTAGTAAATACGCCAGTATTTTTGCACTGAAGCTATACGATAAGCACAATGACAGCAAAAAGTGCAGCTGTGAATAACACTAGTTTTATTGCATTGCAATGATTTTGTAATTAAACACGTAATTATGGGAAAAACATGCAACGCCTCGTGCAAAACCACTTCACTAAACTCTTTACGCAACAATCTCATCATAAATCACTTGTTTTCCAAATGATGAATAGCACTTGTTCATGGGGAGGAGAGGTGCACATTCATGAAACTTGATCATTAGCATAATTGGTGCCCCTAAAATTACCATATCATGCTTCCTGCTGCAGTTCATTTGTGGGAAAGGTTCATTCACAAAAACGTCATTCGAAAGTTAACTAGAAAAAAAAGACTAATATATGAGGCAGTCAAGTGGGCGACAATCGCTGAGATATTAGACCTGAGAATATTACGGCCTACAGCAGATGATGTTACGCTGTCAAATGCAACAGAGGATGACACTGGAGCGAGACCCGCAGAGACCCGGATGCAGTGAGAGGAGAGAAATACGTGAGCTGCTGTGATGAATAAAACGTCTAAGATTCAAAAAATCTCTCAGTAATGAGCAAGCCATGATGGTGAGAATGTGGTGAGAAGAATATTAATTTTGTATTAAGTTTTTTATGGATTTTTAAAATTAAACTGTCATATTTAACTCCCAATTCATTCAGAGGAAGTCACTTTTATTGTTGTGTGTTCTTCTGTCAGTGTACTGCAGCATACATGTAAATAGGATTTAATTAAGCAGAGCAATGGACGATTAATGAATGAGTCAAAAGGAACATTTCTGAAGCATGTACTTATTTGTTCATTTATTTCGTGTTTTTTGTGATACATATTTGTCATTACAAATTCCCATGCAGATGTGCCCTTGACTGGCACGCCGATGTCAGACTGTGATCTTTTCTGGCAAATCAGAGAGCAGTTTCCCTATTTTTTCCAACCACGCTGACCCATTTGAGCGGTTCACTGTTGTGTTATGAAGCTGAGTTCTGATGAGGGATGTGCGGCGCTCCATCTTAGGCAGGTTTAATTATCAGTGCTAACACATTGACCTACAATAAACCTTCAAGGATGACAGGCTAATCAAAGCTGTGGAGCTGTGGTTGCATTAACCCACTTATGAATTTTGGACTATGGTATATGCCATACTGTAAATGAATTTTATGTGTATTACCAGATCAAAAAATATATTGTCTCACTGAGATGAGGGAGTTTTGATTTTCGGTTTGGGAAAATGTAGAGATTTAAAGAAAAAAAATGTTTTGTTTCAGAACCAATATAAAGACTAGTGCCTTTAGATGTGAACGGAACACAAATTAGTGCATTTCGAGAATACATCAGGCAACCCTCAAGTGGTCCAGTGATCCATTGCTTGCTTTAGGATAATAAACAACAACCAATTGGAATTTTGCACAACCTGGTAACCCAAAGGTCATTCGCATGAATTACTTACAACAGATCGATAAAGAATTAGTGAATTATTTATTTACCAATAACAAGCCATTAGTTAAACCCTAAACCATTTTAATTGATGTCTCATTGGGAAAAAATACAATTTGACAAATGTGTGAGATTCCAATCAAAGATCCTTTATTGTCTTTAAGTAGCTTAAGCAACATTACTCAGGGCAGTGAAAGTGTCTGATGCAGCACTGTGACCATGACAGCACACCATGCCTCTCCAGCAAAACTCAGGACGAGAAGAAGTTCTGTTGTCATGCGATGATAAAAGCATTCTCCCACGCTTTAAAAGGCTTCAGCTCCATTAACTTTCAACATCTTTAAACCCTCCCCGCTGCAGCAATAAACACATCGGAGCAGTTTTATTCTGCCGCTGCTTGATGGAAATTCATGCTTTGGGAATTCTCACAATACGTTTCCATTTGTCAGATTTCCCCGGAGAGCCGGGCCGCTTTCCACCAGCCTTCCTGCCCACAACTCCCACTCAATCAAACAAGCCCCCCACCCCTGGGGTTTTATTTTCAACAGAGCATCTCAGCACTGGCACATGAGCCTTGCAGTACCCCCACTCCCCCACCACCACCGCCGCCCTGGACCCAAGCTATGCTACTGAAACGCACCCTGCTGTAACCATGCTAATTGTGACAGATTTGTTTACCTTGCAAGGCAAATGTCTTAATTGTTGTCAAGGGAGGGTGGGTGGAAGTGCAGCGGGATGGAGGGGGAGTGTGTGTGTTTGCGTGTGTCTGTTGGTGTTGGTAGATGAAGCGCAGGGGCTGGTGTGCTTGTCTTTGGGGATACGGGGAAATGATGCGCTGTCACATCAAGAAATGCAGCAGTGGATTAAAACTCCCACAAATTATTCCATGCTCAAGGTTAGCCCAGGGTCTTCAGCTGGAGTCAGAAGATGGAAGTGTCACAGGGGAGGTGCCATCTTTGTTTGTGTATATCTATATTGTAATGTCCTCACACAGTCTGTTATCCTCAAATGTAATTCAATGATATACAGACATAAACTGCGTTATAGTCCAATAGGGGTGGGACAAAGGTATTGCTTTGTCCAGAAGTCCACAGTTAAGTCTGACGCTTTGTCAGTTTCCAACAAGACATACAACAAACTGCAAGACAAACTTTGTGCTTTCTACTTAGGTACTTTATTTGAGTAGGATTTTTCATACAGGATTGTTTTTTTTTTTTTTACATTGCTGTAGTGTTACTTTTACTTAAGTAAAGGATGTGAACACTCTGAACAGAGGCTGAACAGGGGTAAACCAGGCAAGGCACCAGGGCCAGATGGCGTCCCAGCAAGAGCGCTCCATCTCCGTGCCATGGAGCGCTCCCTCTGCCATGGCTCCATCTCTATGGGAATCCTACAGGAGAATAATATCAATCAATCAACGCCCACACTCTGGAAAACGTCCACCGTCATACCAGTGCCCAAGAAACCCCGTCGCTCAGAATCCAACTGCCGCTGCCAGTAGTCTGCCCACAGAGCCAGTCCCCCCCCCGTTCTTTTACATGCTCTTCACAAATGACTGTATCAGCTCTTTACCTATGATCACATGAGATCTGATGACTCTGCCATACTCCCACTACTCTACTCAATGAAAATAACATCATATCATATCATATCATCATATAATAACTACCAAACTATCAAAACTCCATCTCTTGCTTCACAGTGGTGCACCAACAACAGCCTTCAGCTATTGTCCTCCCCCCCACTGGGCTGAACTCCACCTCCAGCCGCGGCAAGGCAATGAACAACTTCAAATCTTTTGGACTAATTATCGATAATAATCTCGTCTTTGATCAGCACATCACTGATATCCATAAACGATCCCAGGCGAGACTCAGAGCAGTTTGTTGGCCCTCACCTGCTGTTGTTACTTCAAATAATCAGAAATCTCACCCTAATGATGTTGACCATCACCCAAAAAATAGAAAAATGATCAGGATTACATGTGCCATTACCAAAGTTGCTTCCCCAAACCTCTCAGACATGAATGATAGAGCATCACGTGTCTTGCAGGTACAGTAGCAAATGACATGGATCATCCAAATAGTCTATGAGGGATCTCCGCATATACATACAGCACTTTTACTTTTGAGCAAATACAAAGTTGTCATTTTCCATTCTAATGTTGACTTGCACTTACAAATGTTTTCTGTAAAAAGATGTAGTATCAGTGAATGCTTGGGGATGGGTTATGAATTTCAACCTGAGGATTGATATTTTGCTCTTGTGATCCCATTACACTTAGAGATAGCCTGCACAGATAGTGGTGGTGACAGGGTTGTGTGTGTGTGTGTGTGCGTGCAGGGCAGGGAAAAAAGACATTGATGAATGAATTTATTTATTTATTTATTTGTTGCGCGTTGCCCTGTGAGTGTCAGTAAAGTTAGATCCTACTAGATCCTACCAGGCTACATGTATTCCTCCTGCACCGTCTCAGATCAGATGAACCACTCCAAGGCCATTGTGTTTGACTGCCCCCTGCTGGTGTTCTGTGCACTCTCCCCATCAAAAAACAAGCAAACTGTGGCAATCATCTGACCCAAGTGAGCCTTTTCCCCTCCCTTCTGAATCTGATCCGTGTAAACAAACACCCTCCTGGTAATAACGCGAAGGTCTTGTTAGTCTTGTTGGATGAGAAGTGAAAAGGCTTGGAGACGATCCCCGAACATGAATAATTGAACAACCTTGAATATGTTGTCTTCTAGTTCGTGCTTCTAGTTTGCAGGGGGGGAAAAAAATAACAAATAACTTTCAAACAATCTGTATCCACCCGCGCGCTCTCGACCTCTCTGCCAGTACAAGTGGGCTTTGATGCGAGGTTTATTTTCCTTCATGCTCTTCATGTTATCTCTCATCGCTGGTGTCTGCCTTCCATCAGCCCCCTCCTCCCCCTCCTCCTCCTCCTCCTCCTCCATCTCCATGCTTCCATATGACATTGGGGTTTAGAGGCAAGTTGCTCCAGCATCTTTGGTAAACAAACAGACAGCTCAGTGTGCCGCTCCATCCCCAAGGCTGAGTGCTCACAATGACTATTCATAAGGACTGAAGCCTTAACCCAGATAAGCACCCAACAAACACACTCAGCATGTTTTCCCAGTCAAACTTTGGAGAGGAGGTGGAGGAAGGCCTGGAGAAGGGATAACGTCTGTCACAGCTGAGTTTTTCAACACATTCCTCTTGAAAAATAAGACATTCCAGTTGAAAGGGCTGTTTTTTGTCATTTATTTCGATTTACTATTGTACTTCTACTAAGCTACTGGAGGCATACAGATGAATGTACAAGAAAATATATTTATAACAGCTGCACAGTAGTAAACAAGTATACAATATTAAGAGAGCTTAAAATAACAACTGCAAATTCAGCAAATAGCAATGATTTATTATACAGTCCTTAAAATGAGCAGAAATAATACAAATTTGAGCATCTACATTTTCATGACAGTTGAGCATCAGCTAATGAAGAGAATGTGTTATGATTGAAGATTTCCATGCAGCTACCCCATTAAATAGACCTTGACATGAGATTGTGTTGTAAACCGGATATTTTCTTATGCAACTTTGAGGCTTAGACACCACTGGTTTTGTACTGACTGTCACTTTGAAACATGGAATATTTTTTAATGATGTCAGTGATACGCTGCTTCATCCAAATGCAAACATCTCATGCCGTATCCCAGTCATCCTCCCTGCTTGTCTCACTCCACTGGTCTTACGAATAGCTTACTGTTATGTCAGAAAACTTCACATTATTCTCAGACCTTTAAACCATATTCAACTCCTGGATCCTACTTTATATCTACATTCTCACTGATTAGACTAAACTCTACTCAATGGAGACAGTGGTGTTGAACAGGCTTGAGCTCAGGGCCGAAGACAAGTTTTTCACGCTAAACTGGAAAATCCATTCACTGTCACATCATTCTGTTGAAACAGGAAAGGGACAAACACAAACTGTTGATACAGATAATTGACTCATTTGGGACTAAAGGGCCTGGTCATAGTCATGAACTTCAAACAGAACATACACAGTTATGGCAAACAATTTGCACCATTGCCATCTTATAGCTATGATGGCAAGTTTGATAATAATAAGGAAAGGCAGCATAATTTAGTGAGTTTAGTGTGTTTTATATAATGTTGGGCAGAAAGATTTTGTTCCCTTCAAAAAGAGCAAGGCTAGCTGTTTCCACCATTTCTAGTTCTTGTGTAAAGCTAAGCTATTCAGCTGCCAGTATCTTTTTTTTACTCTTAAAAAGAAAGCAATTATTTCCAAAATGTCAAACTGTTGCTGTAGCAACTAAATATATAAAAGCTGCAATACAAAAGTCCTCAGTCATGTGTCCATATGAAACAGGAATGTTCATGAAAGGTGCACTTCAGTTTGGGCACTAAACCAAAAACAGATTTAACAAAAGAACAGGTGGAACTGGAGCAGCAGAGGCCAAGATATCTTAAGTTTTCGTCTCTAGTATTGATCGGGCTCCTAAAACACAGCATTCTACACTTCCCATAATGAAACTTGATGGCAGGTTGAGAGAAAAGTCAACAAACTCGGTTCAAGCTTCAATCAAACGATGCCAGCCTGAAGCAGAGGCTGTTGTTAAGCCCCCGTAACCGAGTCACTTTCCCATCAAGCACAAATCAAAAGTCTTTTAAGGGGTTCATCAATGACAGACATTAAAGTTCGACCCTGCAAGGCCTCATCAAAGCAGAGACAAGAGATCCAAGCTTCACCTCGTGAAACAAACCTCCCCCTAATGAGGACGTGCCAACTTGTCTGCTCCACTTACTGCAAAATGAAGGAGTAATTTGCCTCTTCCTTTTCTCTCCCACTGAGGCAGCGACTGAGACATGTGAACAGGTGGAGTCACAGGGCTGGGAAGGAGCAGAGAGAAATGGCATGCCTATCAATTAGCTCCGCCTTGTCAGATGTGCACTGAAAGGGAGAGCGAGAGAGAGAGACAGGAAATTAAAAGGAGATTGGAGGGTGTGTGCGTGTGTGACAGCAAAAAAAGTGAGGGAGAAAGATGATGCAAGATTTCTTTTCATCCACAGTGAAGCTGATTAGCTGACGAGAAGCAGACAGAGTGACAAAAGATCTTTGAATGAACAGCCTATAACTGGGGGTGTCACTCATAGGGCTGTGAGGAGGATACAGGCAATTTGAATGTCAAAACTCACATAACAGATCCATGTCTGCACATTTCACCTGCGATAGTTCCCAGGTGGAGATTCTCGCCACTCAGCAGACATCCCGACAACGCTCCCTGGCAATGTCTTTTGAGCTTACAAAACCTGGGTCCAATCTAAGTGGGGAGAGAGCCATAAATGCACTTCCAATGGTCACTAAGACATAAAAACTTCATGTATAGAACCACCAATCAAATCTGGTAGAGAAAGCGCCCCACAAAATGTTGGTATTTCACAGTCGAACATAGTAGAAAAAATCTTCACTGAAATAATGTTTCATTTGAGATAAATTATTTTCCAGTAAGTGTTAGCCCAATTGTTTGTATTAGAGAAATAGCATAATCATTTTTTAGGCACAATATATATAGTATGCAAAAAAGATGGCTCAAGTATTAAATCTGATAACCCAGGATTTGAACATGAAATCAGTCAGTCACAGACTGACTGACTGCTCTTAATACAGAGTGACATCAAACAGTGACTTGGTCAGTTTGTAAAAGGCAGAAATATTCTTATATCTTACAATGCAAATAATGCACATTTTCTAAACTGGAGCTGAAACAAACATTTAATTCAGCACTCACTAATACCTATATGACCCTGGCTCTGTGACTGGATGTGACAACAGACATGTTCACATAACATGACATGTTTCAACCATGTCAACAGTAAATCATAAGGCTGCAGCTTTAATGTTCTGTAACAAGCCAAGCAAGTCATTTCCCATTAACTGTAGGAGGACTATCAAACAGTCTGAGTTGAATAACCAAGGGATGAGTAGTCTTCTGTTGAATAATCCTTTTTTTTTTATTGTCCTTGGTCACATGTGTAAACTTCACCTTTAACTTCAAGTCAACCAAACTACCACGTGTCGTCTAACTCTTCTCTGACTCTGATTGGTCTGGTGGGAGAGGCGTTCTTCTCACTAACCCCTGATTGGCTCAGCCCGCACGGCGCTGCCAGCACGGTCGTTCGTCCCGTCAGCGTGCGGTACAAGGAGATTTTACCTGCACAGTTATTTGAAAAATGGCGAGCTGGTGTGCCCGCGCAGTGAGACAGAGCTACTCACTAGTAGCTTCGCCTGGACTAATACGGTAAAGAGCGTTGATTCGCGAAATGTGCCATTCATATAGACGCTGCGCTTGTCTTCGCGGTCGGGTGCTTAGCTCACCCCATGGCTGGATGTAGCCGGCTAGCAACTGTAGCTTTCGTAACAGACCATAGTCCTTAATGTTGACCTTCGTGTTAAAAATGCAGATTCTAACTGATCACGGAGACCTCTATATGTGTGTTGGCCATGACAAGGTTCACCTATAGATCTGATACATCTTAGTAGCGTGTGCCATGGTTACTATATCATTGAGAGTGTTTATCCAAACTCCATTCATAAATCCGCCAATTTAACGTTTCCTACATCGTTGGCGAACGCTTACTCGTTTTGTTTAAGATTCCATTTGAAACGAAGTCAACAGTGTGTGAATGGACTGTGGCGTAATGTTTCCACACTACTCTGTTGGCGAGAGAGATGATGACACATGGTGAAATAAGCCACTGGACTACTTCGCTCACTCGTAGTTAGACGATAGAAATAAGCATTTATCGATCTGTGATATAAAGTGGGGTTGCATAACATTCTTACAAAGCACTACTGGCAGGTTGGACAGTTGGCAGTGGTTTTAATTAAGCTGCTTGATACCGTCAATTAGCGAGTCTGGACAAGGAACTAAAATACCCTGACTTCTGTAGAAGTAATATGTACAGTACATACAGTAAAGGAGGATCGTAGAATGCCCGTTAAATATTAGGGGTTGAGATCCTGTCGTTGTGAAGACCAAATCATATGCAAATTAAAATTTGGTTAGTAAACTGTCTGACGAGGGTAAAAGAATCAAAGGTGACAACTTCAGATGAACAAAACCTGAAAATATTCACATTTTAGAATACAGAATTACAATTATTGTTTGATTTGGAGTCCGATTATTGGTTAAGAACATAATTAAAGCAGGTAAGGGAGGGTGTAGCGGCACCATCGCCTGCTAAAATGACAGATTGTGTGACCTTCCCACCCAGGGCGTCTCCACGATTGTTATGTACAGCTGCCCAGCAGAAGAATGGCCACGGGGCAGAGGAGGAGGCCGAGAAGCCAGAGCAGGCTGCAGCAGAGAAAGTCCTGCTGGAGGAGAAGACCAAGCTGGAGGAGCAGCTCAAGGACATGACAGTAAGTCTGAGCTGGCTGCAGACAGGGACAGGTTCAGCGTGGTCATCCGGCAGGAGTGCAGCTGACGGTGTTTTATGGTGAGCACACCACCTGTGAGGGGGTTAAGGTGTCGACTGATGTTTCTGCCACGTTTCCAGGAAAAGTACAAGCGGGCCTTAGCTGACACAGAGAACCTCAGGACGCGGAGTCAGAAGATGATCGAGGATGCGAAGTTATATGGTAAGAACTCCAACCGCTACATGTTACAACAGGTCAATAAATTGTGTCGTTATGACACAATTACGCTGTTAGTTTATTTTAAACTTGTATTTGTACTGTCTAAATATTAAATTAAAATTTTCAATTTAATTTCATAGACACTTTTTTTTAAATTTAAAGCATGCAGAATAATGTTTTCTCCACTTTCCATCACCAGGGATCCAGGGCTTCTGTAAGGACCTGCTGGAAGTGGCCGACATCTTGGAGAAGGCCACGGAGAGCGTGCCCAAGGAGGAGGTGACGACCCAGAACCCCCACCTGAAGAACCTGTACGACGGCCTGGTGATGACTGAGGTCCAGATCCAGAAGGTGTTCACCAAGCACGGTCTGGTCAAGCTCAACCCGGACGGCCAGAAGTTCGACCCTTACGAGCACGAGGCCCTCTTCCACGCCCCCGTGGAGGGCAAGGAGCCCGGCACCGTCGCCTTAGTAACCAAAGTGGGCTACAAGCTGCACGGTCGCACCCTCAGGCCAGCGTTGGTGGGCGTGGCCAAAGCCCCCTAGAAATGATGATGAAACTGTGACAAAGCGGGATTTGTTTTGTTGTCTGGGCGATGGATGACCTCAGGTGCGGTAGACTGGTCAAGGCACCCTGCCCTCCTTTACCCCGCGGACCTGTCCTCACGCTGCCCCCCCGACCCCACCCTCACCCCAACCCTAAGGTGCCTCAGAGAGACAGGAGCCCAGCTGAGATGAACTTTGTATCTGGACAACATTCATCATGTCTTTAACAGATACACAACACAGACAGGACATCCGTCACAGTAAAATTTCATCATTTGAGTCCCGTCTTCTCCCTCTGCTATAAATCTGAACCGGAAGAGAAAAAAAAAAATCAAACAAATGACCATAAACTCCTCTAATTTCAAGGCTGGGTTTTGGGGTTGAGAGATGATGTAAAATCCCTCCACAAATTGATTTCTGATTCTGAACTGCTGGTATCATTCCATACGTTTGTTTAAAGCCTGAATAATCTTGGACTTCATTGCTCAGCCGTTTTTGTGAGTTTAAAGTGTTGTCGAGTTTAAGATTAATTATGTGAATAAACCAGAAATAGTACTTACGGATCTGAAGAAAGGATGAGATTTTACTATGTACTAAAGGTGTGACTTTCCGAAGCCTTGGTGGCGAAGCTCTTTTTCCGGTTCACGTGGACATCGTCAGGCTTCCGGTAAGTCAGCCTCAGTCACAGTTTGGCTCGGTTGTGTCGGACAGTGACGTAACAGCTGTATCTGCAAACCATTACAATAGTTATGCATATGTGGACCTCTGTCCAAACTGTCACAGCATCAGAATAAACTGATCCAACTTTAAAAGACACGTTGGTCTTTAGTGCTTGTCCAAAACACATCTGCTGAAGGTTTTCAAGTCGTGCGGAGGCAGAGCTGGGATACTGGAAGAAAAATGATGAAAAAGGATGCAATCACTACACCCAACGCTTCAGAAAACCGTTCTGTCATCCAAAATCTGTTTTTTTTTTATTACAAAAAACTATAAAAATTGACACAAAATACTGTACATTTCACAGGTCAGCAACTGTACTTTCTTTATCCAACTTATCTTACAAAACTATTTACATTTGGTGACATAAAGTACACAAAACCCCTCCTTTTTACAAAAGGTGTAGCCCCGCTTGAAAGCAAATAAAAAAGAATCTAATTGCCATATTTTCCTTTGAGACATTTACACCAAAACACAACACTTTGGAACATGCAGAGAGACACCGCTGTCAGAAAACCAAAGGAAATCGCAAAAGGTGACGTTCGAATGAAGGGGAAGCGTCGGACAGCTCCAGCTGACTCTTCTGTCTCATCGCTGTTTGGCTTTTATCGGCTGGAAACCGGCTTTTCTAAAACACTCTGTCTTCTGGAGCTGACCTCTGACCTCAAAGCTGCTTCTTGTTTCCATTTTCAACGGCAACACAAAGCTGACCTGCCTGCCATCTGGGCAGTGTAGTTTTTTTTTTTTTATTCATAAAGAGAGGAAACTGCATTTATTGGGGACTACTTTCAGTGTGGACTCATCCACATAAGGTAATGCTATTCAGTTTTTCACTAGTGTGTGGTCAACAGTGGAGGTCTGTGGCCCAGAGGAATGAGATATATCAGGCTGTGTTGCTTTGGGTCTTTCTGGGAGATTTGTTGAGATTAAGAGAAATCCAGAATATTAGCTGGCTTTGACTAACGTGGTGCGTGGTGTGGAGAAGCACCGTGATGAAATCTGATTTCTAGCGATAAAAGACCATGAGCACCCTCCACAGTCCATCCACAATCTCTCATGTTCACGTACAGCGAAGAGGCCACTCTTCTCCTCCGACCTCAAAAAAAGGCAAAACCGCACTTTTTAAAAAAAAAAAAAAAAAGGTAATCACTGCAGAACTAATGCCACGCGTGACTTGCTTTTCCTCCACCTATTTACCAAAAGACAGCAAAGCAGAAAATTACATGAATCTAGCACATAATCCAGCTCAGGCAACATCCACAGGCCCCTGTCGTCTTGGATTTTAACCCCCCCCCTTCTATTCCTGAACTGACGGCCGATTCAACAACTTCATTTACATTTAAATAGTGCGATGAGCGCTCAGCTCAGCTCGGCCTACGAAAAAAAACAATAACGTACAAAGCAGGAAAATGAGAATGAGGCACGGATCGCTGGCCTTCGAGACATAGGCCCTGTTCACGCCTGGTGTTACAACGCGTCTGCACTTCCCCACTCCATATGCATATAAACGTGAGCGTCGTTACGCCTTGCAAAGACCAACTGCGTTGTGGGCTGTAACCGGCGGGAGGCAGCAGTGCACCTCCTGTGTCTGGACTGCTGGAAATCGAAAGAGGTAGAAGAAATCATAACAATGCGGACTGGGTCTATACCCCGGTGTTTTCCAGGCAGAGCGAACGGCCTGTTTCTATGGGCTTTTCCAGATTTTCAGACATCATGTGTACAACTGCTATCTGCCAAAGCTGTGGTTCTTTCACAGAAGTGACTCTCTGTGTTTCTGAAGTGTGTGTGTGTGTGTGTGTGTGTGTGTGGGGGGGGGGTTAAATGATTCCATCAAGTGTCATGTACTTCCACGCACCAATCAGGATTTGGATTGGATGCACTGTTTGATCGTCGATTATCAAATCGGATCAACGCATTGTGTTACATTTTAGTTTTGTCGAACTTAAATCGTTGCTTATTTAGTGTGACCACTTCATGTTATAGAAAAAGTGGCCCATGCTCATAATAAATATTTTTAGGATCCTTAAGGATTTATTAAACAAAGAACTGTCGTGTGCTGAGTGGGAAGTTAAGCGTTTGAACTGACTTGCCAGTGCTCTCTAGTGGACAGACTGTGTAATGGCAACACTGTTTCAACAATATCTAACATCTTTGGCTTTTTTTTTTTTGTTATTTACTGGCCAAAACATGACCACGTAAACGACGCAGCTGTGATTAGATAATATCAGCAGATGCATGACATCAGTTGGGCTCTGATGCAAACAGGCAGGCAACAAGTGCTCAGTCAGGAGAAAGCTCCAGAATGGTTGAACCCTGCCGATTCTTCCTCTCCTTCCTTTGTTGCCAGCGAGAAGGAAGCAAAAGGGTCGGAGAACTGAGAGTTTGGTGAAGTTGCGTGACGGTTTCTTATAAACGAAGGACGTCGAGTGTTAGAAAATTCAAACAGCTGCTTCCTGCGGGAAAAAAGTTGCGAAAAAACCTGCGACTGCAACAGGGATCGGTTTGATCGTAGCCGCCAAACGTTCCACTTCTCGTGAACGTGACGGATCTAAAATATAATTTCTACAATTTTCAATGAACCTGTTGCAATAAAACTACAATACCTCTGCGACTAGGTTATATTTGTTAGCGCTGCCATTATCACCGTAGTAACAATACGGACACAAAATACTGTGAACCCACAGTCCCCTTCCAAATGCAAAAATAAAGGCTTATTTTTGTTCCGAGCCTTGATATGAAAATATAATTTTTTTTTTCCAGCGAAGCATCATCTCTTCTTTGCAATGTACATATTCACAAGGTCACCTTTGAAAAACAAAATGGTGAAAGCCAGTAGTCATGTCCTGCCTCCTCTGGAGCTTCGAGCAACTCGGCCCACGGCAATCATCACCGTTAACCTTGGCTCGCTAAGAGGCGTCTCGGGATATCCAGCCACTTTCTGTGAGGAAGGTGAGAATGCGCTTCTTGAGGACTTTGTCCAGGTAGCTGGGCAGCCGGCTCTTGGCCGGGATGCCCTGCCTCTTCTGCAGGTGGTCTTTGATGATGATGGTTTTGACAGTCAGGTAGCGCGCCGGGCTGAGGTTCAGAGAGTTGCACAGCACCTTCTCCCTGTCCGACAGCAGTTCAAAGCCCGTCAGATTCTCGATGGCGGCGAACTCCCCGTCCTTCCCTTCCTCTTTGATCCCGCAGCCGACCCCCAGCCCTCCGGCGAGGCCTCCTCCCCCTCCAGCTCCACCCCCGAGTCCCATCCCCGAGCTGAGGCCGCCCCCTCCTCCGCTGCCCCGCTTGGAGGTGACCACGCTTTTGTTCTCCTTGCGCTTTTCCCGCTTGTGGCGCGCCGCTTCATACTCGGCGGACTCTTCCAGGCGGGTGATGCCGTTGCGGCGGTAGCGCTGCAGCTCGCGCACCTTGGCCCTCAGCAAACGCTCTTTGTGCATGTTCTCGAAGAAGTCTTCAAATTCCCGATGGGCCATGAACTGGCACAGGCCCCGCAGCCTGACCCGCTGCTCCTTCTCCTCCTTGGTGATCTTTCTTTTGGGCGTACTGGGAACAGAACCCGATCCCGCTGCCGTCACGGAACCTGTTCCGATTGCGCCACCGCTAGCTCCCGCCCCGCCCACGCCTCCAGCAGCGCCTACCGCTCCCAGCGCTCCTGGTTTCTCCTTCTCCTTGTCTTTCTTGTCTCGGCCCAGGAACACGGGCACCAGGTTGTAGTCTCGGGCGATGTTCTTGCGTCTCTGGCGTTCTCTTAGCTTCCGCACGTACATGTCCACGTGGGCGCGCTTCATCTCGATTTCCACGTCCTCGTCGTCGTAGTTCACAGACAGGCCGCTAATGAGCTTCTCTGCGTCCTGGTCGTATTCAATCTCATAGTCGTCACGTAGCGGCATGTAGCCCAGCTGCTGCTGCTCGGCCAGGCTGATGTCCAGCGGGGGGAGAGGCGTGGTGAGGCTGGGCGACAGGGGCCCCCCGCTCGGGCAGGTGTGGTCGGTTACCCGGTTGGGAATACTGTCAGGGATGCAGGCCTTGCCCAGGTTTCCGTGGATGTACATGGTCACATAGTGTTCCATGACTTCCTGCGGGGTACGAGATGCTCCAACGTGAGCAGCCATGTCCTCCTGAAAGACACAAACAGGAAGGTGACACTAATTAGAGGACAAATTCTCTATATACTCTGATTCCATTTTCTTGTACAGTAAAGTAAAATTGAGTCATTCTTGCAGGGAAATTCCCTTTTTCCCTATAATCTGTAACAAATTAAAAAATTTTTCAGTAAATTTTGGAAGAACTTTTAAAAATGACATACTTGTTAAGCATTCCCCTACTTTCTAATATACCACGAGACTATATATGCTCTAATATACCACCAACTATCAACATTAATTTGAAACAGAATCATGAAACAAAAGCTTAATCTAAAATGAAGTGCATTATGGGACAGCATGTTAAAAGTTCTTTTCATGCAAAGGAATGTGCTTATACAATTACTTTATGATATATATATATATATATATATTAGTTGGTGCTATTGAAAAAGTTGGGGATGCAGTATAACTGACTGTACAGCATAATGCACACATCCACTATAACTCGATTGAAAAAAATAAGTCACTTCTTAAACTCTCGCCTGTACTTTGGCATATTATTAACGCCTTGTTGAGCTTTTTAATACACAATGTAAAACTTTAAAACTTAACCTTGGGCAAGCTCTTTCGCGTCGGAAGTCACTGATCGTATATCCCCCTCGTATTTTAATGCCCAGTCGTCCAACTTTAACGACCTTATGAAAAGAAAATGGATAGTCGCTCTTTTCCCTCCCAAAGGTCATTAAGGTTGTCGCACCGTCCTCGCTCCTAGCTAACTTCTACCACTGACAGATACTCTTAGCGCAACTCCCGCACGTGTGCGCGCGTGAGCGTCGCGGAGATAAATTCGGTAACTTAAGCCAGATGTACCCAGTTTCCAAATCCATACTGCTCGATGGCATCGAGTAGCGACTGCTCTTCCCTGCTGGTCCATCCTCCCTCTGCCTCGGGACCCCAGAGAGAGAAGCGACCGCCGTCGACCTGCTGGTAGCCGTGCCATCTGCGGTGATTCCCGATCTCCGCGCCCGCCGAGAAGCACTCCGGGCACAGCTCGATGTCGGGGCAGTCGGTGCAGCGCAGCCGCAGGTTGGTTACGTCTGCGAGGCAGTTAACGCAGTACTTCTTCCCCAGGTCGGCCATGTTGCCTGGCTCCTGCTTCTTGTTGTTGGAGGCAGAACTGCGCGCCTGCGCACCGCGAGCCTCGCCGCGCGAGCTGCCCGACATCCTGCTTTTTAATATATAATGAGCATGGGCCGGGACGCCTGTGATTGGCTCCCATGATCCCAGTTTCCAGGACAACCGAAACACAACGAATAGTTTCATGGACCACAGAAGTGCACGAGCCTTATGCTACAGACACATTTAATAACACTGTTATTTTATAATTAAACTTGTATTTAAAAAACTACTTTTTTTTTTATTGAAAATGGACGGAGAACCACAACCTGACGAAAATGAGGTGAAGGCTGACAGAGAGACCGCAGAAGATTCCTCCAATGACAAGGACAATTCTCCCGTTACTGTTAATGAAAATGAACAAGAAGGTGTCCCAGCTGAAGTGGGTGCGTCACACCAAGAAGAAGAGAGCTCTGAAGTTAAGGAAGCTACTGTGGAGCCCTGCGCTGAAGCCGTCCCCTCTGAACCAGAGGAGAACAGTGGAGATGAGCTCCCTGGTGTCTGTAGCGACTTGGATGTGAACGTGAATAAGGTGGATGAGCAGCCGATGTCCCTCGAAGACAGCGTTGTTTTTGAAGTCAACGGCAATGATGGAGACGGATCCCCCAGGCTGCATCTTGAGAGCCCGGAGAGAGAGGGGACGCCCGGTCCTGCACAGGAGAGGGGAAAGGAGGCTGAAGAAGAGGAGTTCAGTGCTGCTCCCGCAGACGACGGACAAATCAAGCGTGAGGAATACATGCAGCTCCTCCAAGAGCTGCGTGAGGAGAGAGATAAAGCCGGCCAACGCAACGGCCAGCTGCAGGCGAAGCTGGCGGAGTACCTCCGCAAGAAAGCCGGAGATGGCGCCCGGCTGGAGAGGGAGATGCCTGCGTCGGAGCAGCTGCAGGAGTATGGCAGGTGCATCGCCACCCTGGCCGACCTGAAACGGCAGCTCACCGCCGACTCAGAGACATCCCAGCAGAAGACAGAGGAGCTGAGGTCACAGTCCCAAGAGAAGCTGGACAAGGTTGGTCATATTGCAAAGGCCTGAGCAGATCTTCCACATCGCCCACGGATTTGCGGACACAGATTTCCCAGTATTGCAGTGATCTGGATGAACATGAGATGCATACTGAACAATGCAGCTTTCAGCACTATATAAACAATAGTGTGTTTGGAACAAGCACCAAAAACATTTGCAAAATAGGGTTGGGCTTATTATTGGTCTTATTTTCATCCACAGGTGGAAAATGAATGGCAAGAGCTGGTGGCACTGAAGAAGCACGTGGCTGTGACGGTGCTGAGCCGATCCCTGGGCAAACAAGCAGCTCGGGCCAAAGTGGAGGAGAGCCTGGCGGCGGAGCAGCTCCGGCAGGACCAGCTCACCGAGCTGCGGCTCAGGCACATCAAGCTGAGGACCAAGATCCGCAGGCTGGGAGCGGAGCTCCGAGACGGGGAACAGCACGGCGGAGACCCCCTGCAGCGCCAGTTTGAACAGCTGCAGGCCGCAAGGCTGGAGCAGAAGAGACTTAACGAAAAGCAGAGTGAGGAATTGTTGAAGCTGCAGAACAAGATCAGCAGCAGCTTGGAGGTAGGATCCACAGATGCAGACTGTAATTGCAGTAGTTGCTTGACTAAATATCTTTTCCAATTAATAGGTAATGGTCTGTGTTGTGTTTTTTTCCCTGCTGTTTCAGCTCCTGTCAAATGTAAAGGAGAAGCTGTTTTGGAGCCAGATAGCAGTTCAGGCCAAGCGAGAGCAGCTGGCTGAGGCGGAGGCCATGGTGGCCAGGAAGAGAGACCTCCTGACCAGGACCAAGCAAGCGCGCAACAGCCTGCAGAGGGACAACCTGAAGCTAAAGGAGTGCCGGGGCTTGCTGGGGAACAGGGTCCTGCTGCGGGACTTCGAGGACACGGTGGACGCGTCTGACCAGCTGGAGGAACAACTGGAGAATCTGAAGCGCTGGCAGGCTGAAATGGCCTCCAACTGTGTCAGATGAAAGCCGGAGACGCTTAAATAAATGAGCACATGACTGAATTAACATCGTAAGGCGAAATCAGACGGCCCGATATCAGCGTGAAAAAAAGCCACGATGAATATCAGGCCTTAAAATGTATAGTTTTATCCCGTACGGGGCATCATTGTAGAAAACGACAGCTTCACAAGGCGGTAACTGTACATTGATTCTGGACCTCAGGCGGAAAAGCCAGACTCCTCCCCTCTGAGATCTACCAAAATCAGAAAAAAATGAATGGCATAATTTCATTTCTTCATGTTTTTTATATGAATAAAGCTTTCAGTGATATCGCTGACATTTAATACCATGTCATTTCACTTAAAACCCTTGAGCCATGTGTATGAATGAAGGTAGACTACACCATTCATTCACAACTGATATTACTAGACTACTTTAATTTTACGATGTGTACATAACAAACTGGCAGCTGAATATGTTTATTGTATCCTAATATGTCATTGACTCAAATACTGTGATTTCTTATTTGAAAAAAGGCCTGAAAAATATGCACACAGTGCAAAAGACATTTCATTCTAACCAAAAATGTTGTCCAATGTCCAAATACAAGACATATAAGAAGTAAAATGAGCTTTTGTCCTGGAGAACATTAAGTAAGGAGCTAAGGTCCTGCTTCACAGGGCAACTAAAACAAACACACCCATTCCTATAAACCGCAGTATAACGTCTAAGTAACCTTCTGTCCACACGGACAGACGAGGACAGAGCACTCTGTCCGCAGGAAGGACACACAACAAGCAGAGATGAGAGGGGGTGTGTCTCTTTGACCAACCAGCATCTGAAGCCCACCTTCTCCGTCCATCATGATGGCGAAGTGTCCACTGTCCAACAACTGCCTCCCATAGTTTCCCCACTGGAGTCGGCGTCCACCACCACACACACTCCGCAAAAGTTAATGGTTATTGTCCAACTGTCTTCTGTCCACCTTTTTTGGACTTCTGCCTGTCTTCTGTCCATGCAAATGTCCACTTTCAGAGTAGTCGGGTCTTTCAGCGCTTTCTTCTCTCAGTCCAACATTTCGCATGTGCGTTTTTTTTTTTTTTTACCCGGCAACGTAGCTTGTAGCAAAGTAAGCTAATGTGATGAGCTTCGCTGACGCACACAAAAAAAACCCGTTTTCTCGGGTCGTTTATCTGAACGACACTCCCACTTTTCCCGAGGGTTCGTTGAAGTTGAGCTACAGTGCGGCGGCCTCGCTCCACACTTGTTTTCCCGGAGTATTCACAGTTGTGAGTTTAGCAGAGCAACAGTTCACTAATTAGGGGCTGCTAATTTCACCTGGTTCCTCCTGACAAGGTGTAGTGCCGCACAGACTGAGGGTTTCGCTAGGGGGCGCTGTTACCCAACTTTTCAAACTTGCGCTTCAAACTTTTATTTATTTATTCTATTAATTCATCTGTTCATTTATATTTTTAAATTTAAAAAAATTTATTGAAAAATATTTATTTTTATAAATACCACAGTTAAAAATAAATATATGAAACTGGTAAAAAAAAAAAATTGTAAATTTACATTCACTAGTTTTCATGTTATCCAGACATTGGACATTCTATGAGCCCTGTTGGCCTGCAGTGATGCCTGCAGGTTAAGAAAACACTTTACCACTGTACAATGGGAGAACACTAGAATCTGAATCATGCATCAACAGTAAAGGCGTTGACTATTTTAGAATGTTTGCTTAACATGAAATGTAATTTCTAATAAATAAAGCACAATAAAGTCGACCTTCAAGCCCACAGTAACATGTATGTGTTTCTTTTCCATTGTGAGAATTAAATATTTCTATATGTAATTTAAATGTAAACCTTTTAGACCAGCAAAGCTTTGTGTCAAACCTCAATTTTATGCATGCTTATACAGCAGTGTCAAAAAAGTAGTTTCTGCTTCAGTATTGAAATTCTTGCATACCATTGGTAGTCTAATTATACCAAATGCCAAGCAAAAGAATGCTAAATTATTTCTAACCCTGTGGTAAAAATATCTCATCAATCTATAGAATTGAAATTGTGTGGTTAAAACTTGACAAATTGTGGATTAAATTATAAATAATGCATTAGAGATGACAGGACATTATTTAACAGGAAGACCATGTTATTGTATTCAATTTTTTTTATTCATGCAGGTCAGAATTTAAAATGGCAATACAAAGCAGAGTACTGTAAACTTCTCACCTCCATCAAAATTCTTTGTGTAAAATCAGTTAATATAGCAATTTTATTGTATTCACTTCATTTTCCTGTTTTACAAGGGTTTCATGTCTATGAAAACAAAATCTAACAATTCAAGATACTTTCCTCAACTTTCAGTCAAAATATTATCTCAAGTCCAGTTCAATCAAACCTAGCTATCCTAAACACTGCTCTAATTTCCACTTTCGAAAACATTTCCCCCAAAGCCAAGTATGGCCTTTAAGTTTGGGGTTCAATTTGCTGGCAGTGCTGGGTAAAAGGACTGTCAACTACACTGAGTTCTTTCCCAGCAAACATTGGCAATAAAGAACAGCAGAATTACAGCTGAATGGATCTTTTTTTGTTTCCACTGTCCCAACCCTCTGTTGTACAGAGCTAGTAACATTTACCTGTAAAACCAAGTAGTCCTTAAAACCCTGGACTTACCTGTTGAAGTTGTCCAGGAGCCTGTGATGTCATCTCCCCCAGATTCAAGGTTAACTAGTCTCATCTATGAAAAGGCCTGCTTGAGTGTGGCTGGAGAGTGTTACGTCCATATTCACATCAGCTATAAAGTGAATAGGTTTCAGATTTGGCACTGAGGGGGGGGGGCAAGGTACAACGTAACGCTCAGGAATGACAGAGGCTTGGAGTGTTTCAGCGAGACGATTTTAAGGTCGTTTGTCGAACGGGATTTCCGCAGAAATGAAACGGATGATCGCTCTATTTAGATTTTGCGAGAGATCCTGGCAGTGCACTCGTAGCGGTTTAAGCGGTCACAACGATTAGGTGTTTTAAAACGCAGGGCGTGATTCTGAGCACATCTTTTAACAACCTTACTGCACAAAACCGATTTATTTAAATAGAAAAGGTCGACAAAGGACCGGCACATAACGCTTTTTGGTAACTGTGTGCTATTGACAGCTACTTTCTACGCGTGTCAAGCTTTTACGTCTCAGCAGTTTAAATTTTTCACATTAACGCCACATGGAGGTTTATTTTTACGATGGAAACGTTTAACATGATGGGACCAACGTGCAGACGAGAGTTAAGTTCATTTAGATCTACAGTCACAAGTATCGCCGAGGAATCGCTGCTGAAACGATTCAGCTTTCTATGATTACACACCACATCATAACACTAATTGTTTAAACGTAAAGTTACACTTAAAAAAAAAAAAAGAGCAAAAAAACCCGCCTAACTCAGACGTCAAGCATTAAAAATACTACAGCACAATTACTAACTAAAACAATCAGGGGAAAAAATACGAGAGTAAAAGTTGTCCCCATAATGATAAAAACAAAAATAGACGAGGACGTCGGCAATTCGGTTCCTCCTGCGAGCGTCTCAGGGGAACGTAACGCGCTCAGCCGCAGACAGGAAGTAGATAGTGTCACGTGCATCAGGAGGCGGCGAGCGGCGACGCAGTCGTACGACGATCCTGAAAGGAGAGCAGATGACACATATGAACCGTCTATAACGGCGGACGCAAAGCACGCTCTTCCATCGTGATGACGTACGTGCCGACTTTGTTTTTTTTCCCCGAGTTCTGTATCTCGAGACCCGTTCTCCAGGCACACAGATCCCACACTGGGCAGTCTGCCGAGGTCGGATTATGCCACACATTTAAACTTGTGGTACCTGAAAGTCAGGTTAGTGCACAGATGTGCATTACCAACGATTGTACAATGTGTCGAACACTGCTTCGCTCGTTACGCTCGCTTTCCCCCACAAGATCTAGGGCGCGCGTGATAGGTCACAAGCTGCCTTTATAGGGACGAACGGCAAACTCAGAAAAGATATGAACACCAATCTGCCTCAGACCTATTCTCACCTTCACATGCCGAGGCCTTAATAAGCGAAGCGTGCAGGTGGGGGCGGGGGCAGTCGTTCTGTGTAGGGGTCCCTGGGACGTGGAACTCCGTATCCCGGGACCCGGGAAACCGGAGAAAGTCGTGAACGCTCGTAGGGGAAACCATTAGCGGCAGGGGGCATAGGCGTGCTAGGCACTCTCCTGAGGGGGCTGCGATCTCGGTTGTAGTACGACGATGGAGGCGGCGGGATGGGTCGACGCTCGTACGGGTCAAGCGACGGGTTCATAAGACGGTCTCGCATGACGGCTGACGGCGGAGGGGGAGGAGGAGGAGGGGCGCCAGGACGCTGATCATCGTAGGAGGCCATGCCATACGGACGGGCTCTGTACTTCTCATAGTAATCTACAACGCCGTACCTGTCCCGCTCACCGTCGAAGGGGCGGTCAGGATAAAGAGCTCGCCTAGGGGGAGGGGGCGGTAGAGGAGGGGCAGGGTAACCTGGGGGTATAGGGCCGAGGCGCCCTCTCATGAAGCCGGGTGGGGGAGGCTCTGGCCCATCTCCTGGATAGGGGGGCCAGAAGCCACCTCTGTCCGGAGGAGGAGGTGGGTAGTCATCCCGTTCGTCGTGTCTGGGACGGCTCTTGGAAATCTGAACATGGATGCGTTTGCCTTAACGGAAAAAATTAAAAATGAGAAAGAGAAAACATGCATAATTTGGTTTAAAACAAGTGCACATACATTTTACAACTACTTTGACTTGTTTTCCATCATGGCCCTTTTTTTACCTTGAAATTCAGTGTTGTCCATTCCCTTGATGGCATCCATGGCCTCGTCAGAGTTGGACATATGTACAAAAGCAAAGTTCTTGACAACAGCACACTCTGTGACTGTGCCGTACTCCTCAAAGAGAGCGCGGAGCTCTTCGTCTGATCCCTTCTCCACGTTGGCCACATGCAGTTTGACCGAGCCCTGGTTCTTCCCGTGGCTGGCCTCCACGTTGATCGGCGTGCCGTGGAGCTTGTAGAGGTGCAGGCTTTTGATAGCTTTGGTGGCGGCCTTGCGGTCATCCATGTGGACGAAGGCGTAGTTCTTGATGATGGCACATTCGGTGACTGTGCCGTGCTGAGTAAAGAGCGCTTTGATTTCTTCCTGATCTGCCTCTCGGGGCAGGTTTCCCACAAAAATTTTCACCATTGTTACAGACCTGTCGCGAGGATGATGAGAGAAAACGGGATATGTAGGGGTGGAGAAAAAAAAACTTAATTCAAGTTAACGGTGTTTCCAATTACATTATCAATTTGATTAAGAATTAAAATTGAGAAGTTTGCTCTTCAGGGACTAATACATATCGAATAGGCCCGCCCTCCGCATCATGTCTGACGAAAGGGCAGTTTAACTATTTTTACATATTAATATTAATATTTTATCATTGAAACAAGTCTATCCTCATTATTAGAATTAGGGCGCCGCGGTGTGGATGACGAGCTAAGTCAAAACACAACTCGAGGTCCCGGTTTTGCAACAGTGCGTATGCTAGCTGTTAGCTACGGCTAGCTGGCTAGCCAAAGCCAAACCAACGCTACCCACGCACAGAGCAGCGAACTGCAGAACGCGCTCAGAGCTCGGGGGTATTTTAGGAATCTGAAATACGCCGAACTGTAAATACATGGATAAAGTTTCGGTAAGCCTACCTCTTTTCACCATGCAGGCTCAACAAAGAATCCAACCCCCCCCTTCGAGAGATTTCCTCCGACCAGCTTCCGTTTGAGTTCCTTCTTCTTCTTCTTCGGTTGGCAAATCACCTCATTGGTGCGTTCGTCGGTGCAGGTCAAAACAGCACCGCCACTAAGTGTCCGGGGGGGCGCTCTAATTGTAAGTGTAAGGATAATATCAGCAAATGTGTACCTCGGTGGTCGCTCTGTTTCATATGGGCAAAAATAATTGGTTTAGACATTGTCTGCTTTGTCTTGACTGTATAAATGTATATGATATGGTTGACTGAAACGCCTGGGTGAAGAAAGGCCACGCAGCTTTATACTGTTGTGTCCTTGTTCGCCCGAAATCCCTTCCCAGCACATCCCTTTCCAAATTTGGTCATAAGTCACTATATCCCATATACGTCACTATTCACCCTTGATTCCTGCATCACAAGGCAGCCGGATATCAGGAGTGCTTTAGTTAAGTACTGGATAAATGTGTAACTGTTCAATTTTACGGCTTAGCTTCCCGCTATGGTTGTAAATACTGCAGATGTCAATGGTGAGGGTGAAACAACACAATTACTTCCTGTCGAGTTGTTTCAAGTTGCGTCAACCGGGAATTTCCACGGGTTTTGGTGAGACGTTCAGGCGCTCGTCTTAAAATTGTATATTCGAGAGCGAGGACCCGTTTCATCAGATACGGTTACAAAGGTAGTAATCGGTCCAATGGAGTATTTTAATTATCTGTTATTATTATTATTATGGTTAGTGGTACATGCAGCACATTAATTTCGAACAGCCATGTAAAAATATGTATCTGTTGATTATTTTTGGGGAAAAAAAGTTTGTTATACATCAGACAACGGTGAAATATGTCTAACAATTTCCAATTTCCCTGGTGGGCTCCTCAGTTTGCTTTTACTGTCCGACTTAGAATCTAAAACAAACATGTATTACGTTTGCAATGATATAAAATATCAGCAACCCAAGTAATATGAAAAGCCAAACCTTTTCTTTCGATTCCCCATTACTTTATTTGTTACAAAATTTACAACGGTCCGAATTGGCACTTGAAAGCAGCACAGTTGTGTCTCATGACAGAGTGACGCAACTCGGAAGAAGTGAAGACAAACAGCTCTGCAAAAAGCAGAGAGGCTTTCATTCTTAGCAGCAGCGCCTTTAGACAGTTCCCCCTTTTGAGCTTAGAGGAGTTTTTCTTTCGTTTCCGTGGACGGAGTAAAAACGTATGTCTGTATCTTCAAGTTCACAACTTCAGCACGCAGGTAAGGCGCAAACACCTAACAGCGGGAATATTTGTATTTGTTTTATTAATTTCCCAAACTTCCCAGTTTAACTCTATTCCTCATGTTTTGTTTTGCTTTCCTCCTGTCTAAAGGTTACAGGTTAAACCTTTACTGATTTCATCATTTCTTCACCATGAGTGTGTCCCGGACCCTGGAGACAGAGGAGGATCTCCTGACATGCCTCCACATCAAGCTTTACCACCCGGATCAGAACTGCAGGGGCCTGTACGGGCTGCCTCCTGTATCGAAGAGGATCACACACTCAGCAGACGACCCATTCAGGCTGGGCCGGGACACCCACGCTTGCACCTACACCCTGTTCGACCCTCGGGTGTCTCGCAAACAGCTGGCCCTCCAAGCCTACCGCACACCCCAGAGCACGGACATGCTGTTCACCATCCAGAACCTGAGCCAGAGGGGACAACTGTCAGTGAACAGCTCGGCTCTGGGCTACCTGGAGAGGATGGATCTCCCCGACAAGGCCCTGATTAAGTTCGGACAGTATGAAATGCTGATCATCCGTGAGTCCGGCGAGGCCAAGGGGAGCTTTGAGGTGGAGTTTGGGGTGCTGGCGGTGCCACCGTCCAGGGAGACGTGCATGTGTGTGCCTAGCATGACACCTGTCATGGACACGGGCTCAGATGCCATATACGGTTGCCCAGCTGAGCTCAGAGTGCATGGACCACTGGAAAATGACGAGACTCTCATGTGTCATTCGTGATGAACCATCACCACCCTGTGAGATGCTGTGACTTGTTTTTACTTTGCTATTGATGGTATTACACATAGGTGCTTAGCAAACATACACGCAGGCTTAGAAAGAAAACCCCTGTTTGTCATGTTGAATCATAGTATTATTTTACACCTCTATTTGTCCATGTCTATGTATATATATAGAAAAAGCTGTGATTGTAGTAGCTTTAAAATGTAAATGCCAGAAGGGCTTTAAGCTATTTGTTGCTACATTTTTAATTTACAAACATTAAATACTTTTTGTAATGTCTCATTTTTAATGAATGGTGTTATTCAATACTTATTTGTTTTTCCGTCTTTGAGAAACAGGTTTCTCCAGATTTGCTTGAGAGAAAATAGTTCTTCAGTTTGCAGAGATAAGCAAAAAGATGACATCATCGTGGGATCAAATTCATGGAATTTAGAGCACTGATCAGTGTCGCTCAATGGTGAAAGAAGTATCCTTTTACATACAGAAAGCAAATGTGCCAACGCAGCAAATGTAAAAACCTCCGTTGTGAGGAAAACACTTTTCTGACAGCACTTTCAAGAAAATGATTCAAAAGCAGAAACACTCGTAATGTGTAAGGTCCCCCACTCAGCATGAAACCATCAGACGAAAAAACAACGGATGCAAAAATGAGACGGTGCATCATCACCTTCAAAACACATTTGTCTGATAACAGCATATTTCAGTCAGTCTAATGTTAACCAGTCTGGATAGAATCCTAACCATACTAAATTAGATTTCTGAGCGATCAGTGTCGCTGCGACCGTTAACGCCAGAAGCTCGAAAAACTTGGCATGTGATCGTGCGGGCGGCACCTGCTGTCGACACAGTACCGACAGTCCGAACCAACACCCTGGATGTCTTCACACTCTCATCCCGGCAAGAAAGGAAAGTGCAAGAACGGACCTCATTTGAACTGAAATGAAAAAAACTTCTAAAAGGGAAGTAGAGAAAAAAAAAGACATTTATCGTTCTTTGGCAGAGGCGGGGCATTTACTTGAAATTTCTACTTCGAGCAAGTCAAATTGCTTTGTTTTGCTGTCTTGTCCAAAGCAGAGCAACCATAGTTTCTATCCATCTCCAGCTGGCTGCCGTCCTCTCATTGGCTATTTGCTGCCATGAGATTCATCCAGCTGCAACCTCCAAAGTAAATACAGGGAGCATGCTTGTTTTTTTTTTTGTTTTTTTAAAATTTCAATCTGCTGTTTTCTTTTTCCCCCTACAGTGGTTTCAGCAAAGAGGTCATTGCCAAACCTTGTTATAAATCAAGTGACTAATAGTCCTAAAAACAGTTTATTGCTGTCATGTAACAAGAGTCAGACAGACCTCACAACTGAACCAAGCGGAAGGTTTGTTTCTTTCCCATACCTGTGCGTGGAGGCAGAGCTTCATGTACATCAAACCACCCTCGACCTTTACAGTGAGAGGAGGGACGGCAACGAAGCTTGTGTGAGAACCGCCTCGGTCAGTTCACTACGAGAGCTCAGTCCATAAATTACACCTCCTTATCGCTCGACAGTCGCTGTAAATCAAAGACTCCAACTGCTGTAAATACGTTTAGAATGTTTGTTGTTTTTTTTAAACCAAGCCTTACATTCAAACATTGCAAACTTGCAAATAAGGGCATAAAGAAAACATGTATCCACATTTAAAAATAAAAAAAATATGCAATTATTACATTATTTGTTTGCAGCTGCCTACACACAGTAATATACAGTGTATGGAATAGCAGAGGTTGAGTAAAACTTCCAGGTCTCATATTTTAACATGATATGGTTTTAACAAGATCTCAGTTTCTTCAGTTAGCAAAAGTGAGAGGTTGGAGGACCCTTGTTGGAACAGATGGGGAGGGAAGCTTTTTCTTTTTTTTCTTGGCCTTGAGACGCCTTGTGTTGTTAAGAATCATTCCAAAATGTAACCTGTCTCCAAGTCCGACCCCAGCGCTTTGGCGTTCTCAGCTTCAGGGCACGGAGACGTAACCATACAGGTTTTCAAAAAGGGACTGAACTGCGACATTCTCTCCTGCTCATGAGAAAGTGAAGCAAACTTCCTGTAAAAACACAACAAGACGCGTCGGTCAAAGCTTGCAAAACAGACAAGTCTCTCGTGGACTCAATTCGGGCAAACCCGCGCTGCCTTACCTTTTAACCACAGGAACGTCTTATCCAGTCTTGTTCAGAAACCACAAAGTCCTGTGAATTCACTTCAAGACCCGTTAGAGTCACCAGAGCAGAGACCGGCCTGTAAACAAAGAGAGCGGATCAGTGCTCCCACTCATCGCAGATGAAAACAGTGAAAGGATGAAGTACAAGTTCAGTCTGGCAAGAGTATAACAGCCCTAAATTACACATCTTTCCAATTCCGAGATTACAAACTGTGGTATCAATTCAAGAGGGAAGCTGGAAACAATGTGTCAGGTTAGTAAGTGTTAAGCTGTTTAAACAATATCTACCTCTTTTCTCCAGGAGGCTGGACATCTTCCCAGGATGACTTACCATGAGCCGGCTCCTCCTGCACAGAGTCTAACAACCTACAAAGAGCACAGATACTAAGAATGCTGCATGCAACATGAGAGTTAAACACAGCAGTTAAAAGTGTGAACAGTGCGGAGCGGGAGCTCACGAGGAACGCAAATCAAGGCTTCGGAGCAACCGGCGACAGACGCACGTGGGCCGGCGGCAAAGCTCGCTCCCCTCGTTGCTCTACGACTAACTGCAAGCGCTGAGGGAGGCCGCGGCTCCCTGTGCGCCGGGGACAACGCACGGCCGCCGACGGACGCAGGAGAAAAATGGTAACGGGAGTTTTAATGGATTTTATTTTAATAACAAGTCCCGCAATTCGTTCATGTTTACTTTTTGGATTTTTTTTTTTTTTTTTTTAACGCCGGCTACGACTCAAACAGAAATCCGTTTCACCTCGGTCGACTGTTTTCTCACTTCTCGTCGCAAGCCTGGTTGCTCAGGTGAGCGCGCCTCAGCACAAGATGTCGGTGGAATGCGTCACAAACACTTCCCATCACTTTCACTGACAACGAACGGGGCTTCGCCTACGAGGTGACTGAAAGCCAGTTCAACGCCTCGGTGTCAAGAAGCAAGCTGTGGGCTAGAAGGCCTGACCGGCATGGAATAATTTGACAGTTAAAACGGCATCTTTGGTTTCAGTCGTTTATTTAAAAGCCTTCAAATGAAAAGCAACGTGTAACGTAAAAAAAAAAAAAAAAACCCACACAGAATGGTGCTATATACTCTATTTCCGCAAGAAAAAGAGAAAACAAAGTGTAAAAACAACTAAAACACACTGAAACTTTTGATTTGTCATGCTAACATGTGCCGCAAAATTTGAAGGAGATCACTGGACCACCAGGCACACCGCGGATTAAATTAAAGCACTCCTACACTGATTCGATTTTTGTCTTTTAAATGATTGTGATGAGCATTTTCTGATCAAGCCCCAACCTTAGTCTGAGTACAATAATCTTCCCTTGTTATTAAACTACGTCACAGTTTCCCAGAGGCCTTAGCCAGCATCCTGTTCTGACAAACACGGTTCAGGATTCGAAAAGGAAAACAAGCAGAGGAACAGAAAAAGGCATAAACAGCTCAGAAGAGGACGTGAACTGTAAACATGGAATCGTATGTTGTGTGTTTCGTTTTTTTTTGTTCGTTTGTTTTTTTTTTTTAAAGTACGAAGCTGTCCGCAATACGGCATCTTCCAGTAAGTCTCAGGCGAACGCAACGCAATCCGCCATAGGCGAGGGGGATGCATAGCGCCACGAGCATCAGCAGACGACGACGATCTTGTCATATTCTAAACCTGGGAAGAGAGCACACCACACATGTCAAGGAGCGCGTTTTACTCAGGAATCGCGCAAGACTGATGTTTGATGGTAAAGCAGCAGTATTGTCGGAGTCTATCAGCAATGTCTAATGGTTGTTTGCTGAGCAGGATGTCTGACTGCTGGTGATGATGCAAAGCGGGAGTCGCCTTCAACTCACGGATTCAGCTCTCATTTTTTTCGGCACACATTCAGTTGAATATATATATATATATTTTATAATTTTTTTTGTCTGTCAGTGTAATTTATAACGTCATGACACATCCTCTCTCCGTTCTCACCTTGTATTATGCGCGCGGGTGCCTAATAGCCTGCATAGTGTGGTGCTGGTGGCGCCGGTCTCTCCGAAAAAGAGTTCCCGGGATGCGGAGCTGCGTACATCGGGGCCGTGGGCATCGGCGTGACCTGGGACCGATCGTAGGAGAACCCGTTACCACCTGCCTGGGCAGGCGGAACGGGGGCTCGATTGATGGGGCTTCGGTCCCTGGCCATGTAGGACGGAGGAGCGTGGGGGGGCGGGCGGCGCTCGAAAGGGTCAAGGGACCCCATTCCGAGACGATCTCTAACCATTGCCGAGGGAGGCGGCGGAGGAGGGGGGATGGAACGCCTGTCATCGTAGCCTGCGGAGTTGTAAGGATGGGCTCTGTATTTCTCATAGTAATCGACCACCCCGTAGCCGCCTTGCTCGCCGTAACCACGGTCGGGATAAGCCCCTCGTCTCGGGGGAGGGGGTGGCGGAGGCGGAGGAGGGTAACCGGACATGTGGCCTCTGAAGGGAGGCTCGGGCCTCTCCCCTGGGAAGCGAGGAGGAAAATAGCCTCCTCTGCCTGGCGGAGGTGGATAGGCCTCCTCCCCCTCGGGTGCCCCTCTGGGTCTGCTTTTTGATATTTGAACGTGTATGCGCTTTCCTGAGAGAGAGAAAAACATTGTCCCCTCAAATCTAAGAGGCTAAATACTATGCGTGAGGAAACCCCCAAAACTTCCAGTCCTTTCATTCGCAGCGGCCGAGCATCCAAATTACTTACCTTGAAACTCTGCGTTATCCAGACCTTTAATGGCATCCATGGCCTCATCGGAATTGGCCATGTGCACAAAGGCAAAGTCCTTGATGATGGAACATTCGGTAACTGTGCCGTATTCCTCAAAGAGGGCGAGGAGAGCTTCGTCGGATCCCTTCTCCACGTTGGCGACGTGGAGCTTCACGGGACCCTGGCCCCTGCCCCTGCTGAGCTCCACGTTGATGGGCCTGCCATTCAGCTTGTAGAGATGGAGCTCGCGGATGGCTTTTGTTGCCGCCTTGCGGTCTTCCATGTGGACAAACGCATAGTTCTTATACTTGGCGCACTCTGTCACTGTGCCGTACTGCGCGAACAGAGCCTCCACTTCATCCTTGCCAGCGTGCTGAGACAGGTTCCCGATGAAGATCTTCACCATGGTTGCTCCAGCGCACTTCTCTGAGCGGCGTGAAGACAGGATGAGTTAAAAACCACAGCAACAGAACGCGACCAGTGACAGCGAATGGTGAGCGGATAACGTCATTATCAGGAAATAGAAAGCTTGTAATCGAGGCGACCGGAGGCGACCGGAGGCTAAATGGGCCACCGCACCGAAACATTATTCAAATCCTTGTTACTAACGTTCAGTCGATGGTATTAGCCTGAAAACGGCACGGCTTCAAATACAGGTGAACTACATAAAGCAGGGGTCGAAGAAGTTTCCGTGTTTGTACTTCCTGGCGAGCGAGGCGCGAACCAAACTCTGTTCATTTGAACGCTATCGATTAGCAAGCTAACGTTAGCCATCAAACGTTAGCCATTTCGTCGCCTGTGACCGAAACAAATGAAATTCGGTTCAGCGACTGACACTACGCGCGGTTGCGTTTTAAGGCCCGTGAACCTACGGCGGCAACAAACGGGAAAGAAGGGAATAAAACCAAGAACGCGAAAGTACTCACAGCTTATGAACGGTGCCACCGCGAAGTCGAAACTTCAATATGACGAACAGGAAAAGCCGGCTGACGATGTACGCACGGAGAGGAGTCTGATTGGTGGATGGAGGTGTCGCTCAAAAATCCGGACTGTGATTGGGGAAAGTGTGAAAGAAAAGTTTATTTCCAGAAGCGGACGCTACAATGCGCTACCTTTTGAAATCAGTTTTCTGCACCTTGTGCAGTTTTAAGAATGCCCCCTGTACAAAATACAGCTGAACTACTGAATATTTCCGCACTTTTTTTCAGCAGTTACCCGCTCCGTCCAGCAGAACCGACCATGACAGTACATCTCCAGCAGAGGGAGACACAGGCTGATGGAAGCGAAGTCACCGAGGCGGCAAAAGGGACGATGGGATTATTATTTTCATTGCATGAAATTGCATTGCATTGAATGAAACTGTTCTGCAATCAGCACTGCAAGTTTCATAGTCTTTCCTAACTTCACTGGAGCTTTCCGTGGAAAAAAAAAAAAGGATGAATACTGTTTTAAACAGAATCACCTGTCTTGTAAGAATGAAAAAGATGTGAATATTAAAAAAACTGTGTACAAAACAATGTACGGAATATATTATTCCACAAGACTTAATTCAGGAAAGAAGTAAACTATCTCTCTTTTTTTTTCTAATCTAAATGAAGAGAAACACTGACAAACTAACAGCAAAAGTATTGGTCCAATTTGAAGACTTAATAGATATATCTTCGGCAGCAGATGCAGACTTGTTGTGCTTCACATGAACCAGAGCTCTACCACAAATCCTGGATTAGATCGAGATCCCTGACTCTGATTTGGGAATTCCTGAACATTTTCATCTGTTGTGTTGTTGTTTGGCAGCTTCTCCTGGGTAACTTTCAAACATCCAAGCAGGTGTTAGGTGACTTTCAAATTTTTTTTTCAAAGGCTTTTTTCTGATTAATCAAGATGCATTAGTTAAGATGAGTTCTGATGGGTTTTTTAAATTCACCCCTTGTGGGACGATACCTTTACAAAACAGGGGATGCAGGCGATGGAGGAGCTCCGCAGACAGCAACCGTGACCCTGTAAATACCCTGAATCAAACAACCATGTAAAGCACCTTCAATTCATATCCAAAGCAGACCTGCAGCAGAGAAAACAAGGGTAGCAACCCCTGGCTGAACAGTAATTCTATTAACGGGTCCATTAGAGCAGCTCAGCAGCAGACGATGCAGGGCCGTGGGTGTACAAGGAACTGTCTTTCAGCACCAAAGGGGATAAAAAAGTATCTTTCAGCCAAGGCCCGTTCACATCTACAATTGTTAAACAAGACTAATGTGGATGAGGCAAAGCTCTCCTGAATGCGAAAAAGGACAATAATAGCTGGACAGCACTGATGCTTCTTTACAAAATTAGGATTGCTTTAAATAGCTTGAGACAAATTTATCACTGCTGTGACACTTATCTTCCATTTCTTTTTGCGATGTTGCAAGAAGGCACTCTTGAATGAGTGGAACTGCTGCGGTGGGAAATATATTTGGCATATAGTTTGGGGCGTATATGTTTAAGAAGAAGAAACCGTTTTGAGAAAAATGTATACCAAACAATGAAAAGTCCTTTATTGCCATCAGAACATGAGTGAGAAAACCAGAGACAAAATCTGACAGTGAGGAGTCGACTGTACAACCAGCATCCACAGACGCACACAGACCCACGCACACGCACGCACACACACACACACACTGTGCAGCCAGCAGTCTTTCAAAAGGACGTGAGGGATACAGATACATAAGGGAATACAGTACTCACACAATGAGGTATAAAGGTAAACACAAACATACCGGCAGGGTTTTGTCCTCCACTCACACACATGCTGCGACCGAACCCCAAAAAAAACAGGTACAAATACTCAAGTGCTCGTCCATTCTCTAAAAACACAACATACAGGTGAGCAGAAATGTATTACAGCAGCATCTGGGTCATCTCGATTCAACCACGCTCCCAGTCATCTGTCTCTCAAAACCTTTGGTCATGTGGACGCTTGCTTGTCATGCACAATGTTGCCCTTGTCATTGAATACTTGATGAGATTGGGAAAACTCGTGAGCAAAGGAATGGGTCCCTCCCTGACTCCTTCTGCACGGGCAGAAGATGTTTCTGGGCAGGTGACGGGGAGAAGGAGGAGGAGGAGGAAAATGTTTTTTTTGTTGTATTTTTTTTTTTTTTAACTTTCTCTTCAAGGTAGAGTTTTCTACGTTAGTTGGACATTCAATGTGTACATTAGCAGCAATTCTAGTGGATGAAACAATGGCTTTGTAAGTCAGATTAATAACACCCTTTCCTCATGCACAGGACAGGCACCACCTACTACTCGTTAACTAAGTGCCATGCAAGTTAGAAAAATAGACTGCAAACTCACAAGACAGAGAAATCAAAGTTCGTCTCCAGAGAAGAAGTTGATTTCACTTCAGTTTTTTATTTCATATTTTTCTAAAGATGTGGAAATAGCAACAAAAGAAAAAAAGAACTTGAGAGCGGTAACCAAGACAACAGTAACATGAGCAGAGAGCCACTGAGGTTTTTCGAGTCCCTCTCTTACTCCATTTGCCAACCCAAACTGCCAGGTACAAGACAGACACCTCGCTCGTTTTTGCCTTTTGCAGTCCTCTACTTGGTGCCACGCGGGCGACCCCGGGCGACGTGCGCGCGCCTGGTGTGTACGCCTGGTGTGTGTGTGTGTGTGTGTGTGTGTGTGTGTGTTTCCGTGCGTGTACCTGTAAGTGTGGGCCTGTGTGTCACGTGGCTCTCATGTCATTTGAAGCTGTCCCGTATCCCACAGTCCAGCAGTCTCCAGGCCACCCCCCCTCCCCCGTCCCCACCCCCGCCCTTCCCTCACCCCACCCCACCCCGACGCCAGCAACACCCAGTAAGGTGGTCGCCCTCGTGTGCATCCGGAGCTGCTGCGCGCTGCAGTGGTTTTTGTCAAGACACTATAGTGTGGCTGGAAGCTAGCACCGCCGCCCCCTCCCACACAGAGAAAGAGGCACGGTATAGTTCTCTTTAAGTCTATGGTTCAAGTCTGCCGTTTGTCTGGTCTCAGCCTGTCCTGTTTACTCGGCGGTAACGGGTGCCACCCTGGACCCTCGAGAAGATCGAAAACAAAAATAATACAGGCGAGAGGAGGAAACGACCCATCACCTGACCCCGCCCCCCTCCAGGCCTGCTGATAAAACAGACATGGCTCACCAATGCGACCCGCCCAGGGCTACGGTTTGTTGTCACCTCACCCCTCCCAGTTTTAGTTTCGTGGTTGCCAAAATCTCCACCTCCGCACACACAAAGACACACGTACGTACTGTGCGCGTGCGATACGCACATAGATGCAACGCACCGCCCCCGCCCCCCCAACGCTGCCCGCTGCTCGGAATGAGAACGAGCGCCTTGAATTTCCCTGTTTGGCACCAGATGTCTTTCCCCCCCTCTCGCGTTGGCCAGCCACTGCCTCTCCCTCATTTTTTTTTTTTTTGACTTCCTTGTTTTCCTCATCACTCCCTCACAGGTTTGTTCTCTCCTTGGAACCAAAAAGAAAAAGAAAAAAAACCCCCAACCTAGGTAGAACACCTCTCCCTCTTTTCTTCCTCTCGAGAAACAAAAACAAACTTAATGGAAAAAAACTCAAGTTTTTTTTTTATTATTATTATTTTTTTTTTTCAAATTCAAGGCACAATGTCTATCAATATTCCAATCTGTCTCCACTCCCAGGTTCAGTGTGCGAACGTCGCGTCACATAAGCTATTGGACTGTCTGCCCGTGCGCCACGCAGCCTACATCTCTCTTTGTCTGCACTTTAACACTGTGAAGAGACGCGTCTGTTTTGGTTGAGAGAGCGACCGCCAAGTCCAAACCAGTGATAAACAATGAACAAAATGAACAGAACAAAACAGAACAAAAAAAAAAGGACACAAATAAAGACAACTGTTCCAAAAAAAAAAAAAAAAAAAAAAGTCTCGTCCTGTTTCTCGTGTTTCAGTATTTTTAAAAATCAAGTCATATCCACCAGCTCTTTTTTGGCAAGCTAGTTGTTTTTTTTTTGTTTTTTTTTTAAATAAGCACTACGTACTGATAGATAGGATAGCATACACCGTTAACGTGTGTTTTTAAGTAGATGCGTTTGTCGTTTTTTTGTACTTTTTCACTCTCATAGTATGAATTCAGGTATTTTGTCAGGTACTTTTTCACTCATCTGTTTAAGGTTTAAGTTAATGCAAGCAGGGACAGAGTTTGCCATGGAGTCTTGCTCTAGACTTGGGTTTCGCCAGGGGCAGGGGCCGCCTCTTTACGAGACCCCGTTGACCAGGGTCAGAGTCTCGCCGGCCGTGGTCATGCCTTTGCTGGGGGAACGGTTGGAGGGTGTTCGCTCATCCTTCTTGGCGCTGGTCCCGTTCTCCTGCGGGGATGCGGCGGGCGGGAGGAAAAAGGTGAGAATGTGCAGGACGACGCAGAACTCAGGCTGAGGTCAAAGTGCGCGTTTCTGTCCGTACCTTGGGCTCGGGGCCAGCGTGGTTTTCCTTCTGGGGCAGGTTCTGTCTGCTCTGGGAGTCAGGGCGGGATATGTAATCGGCAACGGTCACTGGAAACATTGAAACATTGAGCTGCAACAGCTGCTGGAAGCTGTACATACGCTGCAGACACAGATTCAGAACGCCCTGGTGTTGCTTTAAGAATAACTACCTGCACCACTGTAGCAATTAATCCCAACCACTCAGGCTGCCTGGTAGGGATCGGTTTAAATGATAAAAACTTATAAATCGTACGGAATGCATTGTTCATTCCGCAGGTAAAAAACACAGTGACTCACCACTCTCACCAGGCTGTCTGTCGCGGCTGGCTGAACCTCCCTCTGGGCGGTTGCCACGGTTACGGCGGCGGCGGCTCCGGTTGCGGCGCTGAGGCCGGGCCTCTTCATCTAAAAAGCCAAATGAGGAAATATGGGTTACTCTCCCTGATAATACCACAGTTCAGAATTTCCAATTGCTTTCAGTCCTTTTTTTTTTTTTTTTTTTGCCGCTTTTCACCAACGGCGGCGATTTCCGCGTTCGCAAATCACCACGCAGCAAGAGACGAGGAAAGGCTCTCACCCAGGCCGTTCTCGCTGGGGCCGGCCTGGCTGTCCGACTCCGCGGCGGCGTCCATCACGCTGGGTTCCTGGTCATTGCGGCGGCGGCGGGAGCGCCTGCGGCGGTCTCCTCCCGCGCCTTCGGTGATGTCCGAGTCGGCCAGCTCTCCCTCGCCCTCCAGCAGGGAGTACGGGTTGCTGTCCGGGTCCCTCAGCACTGAGGATGCCGCAGAGGATTGGCGTTGCAACTACAATCCACTTCTCTAAACTTTTGTTATACTTCATACCGATAAGATCGCGGGATGATGAAATCTCCTTCCGTGGCGGGGCAGAGTTTGAACTCTGTTGATTACCTGAGCTGATGGAGTTGGAAGGCTTGGACCCCGGCCCTCCGCGGCCCCGTCCTGAGTTGGAGCCTCTGCCCCTGCCGCCCCGTCGGGAGCCTCTCTCCTCGCCGCCTATGCCGCGGGGCCGCTGGTCTCGCTCGATGACGTCCTCTGACTCAGAAGCGTTGGACAGTTCGGAGTTTGTGCCTTGATTGAGCAGAGACGAGTGATGTGAATATTCATTTTTCCCCATTAGTGATTCTGAGCAAAAGTTTTCAGCTCCTTCGTTCTCACCATATCCAGAGTACTGGCTGTTGGAGGCCCTGCGTCCTCTGCCGCGGCCCCCGTAGGTGCGAGAGGTGTGCAGCGAGTTGCTGCTCTCGTCGGTCAGGTAGCCTTTCTCCCGGTCGGGGCCCGGGCCCCCGGTTCGGCTGGGAGGCGCGCGGTACCCCACCCCGATCTGACGGAGCTGCTCGTCGATCTGGAGACGCTCCAGGCGCAGCTGCTCCACTTCCTGCGAGGCAGGAACGCGGGAGAAAAAGTGTGAAGAGAGCGCACTTCGTCGCCTTCGGACCCCTCCCCCCTCCCGACTCGGATCCGTCGCGGGCCTGAGCTGCTTTTCCTTCCACCACCGGGTGGCAGTGATGCGCAAAGTTCAGGGATTGTGGGCTTCAAAAAAAGAACCCTGCACATGATCATTTTGACAGAGCACCCACTTCTGCTGAAACCCCGACCAAGAGCCAGCCAACCATGTTAGGATAAGCAGCTGCATCTGTCAATGTGACCGTTGCTCCACCGCTACACCATTCAGACCGACGCTCCGTCCCAACCACTTCCAAATTAAAAATGAGGAATGTCTTATGTGGTGAAGAAACCGTCCCCTCGCTTTTTAATATTCCTGGACAGGGACGAAAGGCTGTCTGTGTGCGCTCGGCCCCGTTGAGTCACAGATTCCAAAACGCTGAGCCACTTTGAGCAAAGATTTGTCTCGAGCGCCCTAAAAATGGGAAAAAGCAGTTGTTGACGAGGGGGAAATAATCATGATCGGAGGTCGCTAAGCTTCAGACAGATTAAATGTCTGTTGATTCTCCGACTGGGGCGATGTCATTTTGCCAGAGATCCCTTGGACCGCTGCTCCACCCGCGTTGACAACCAATGGCCTCGCGCACAGCACTTTATCGCGTTTGATGCTGTGTAAACATACTAAAAAAAAAAAAAAAAATCTTTTCGGGGTGCCACAATTCCACATTTTTCAGCTCAGCCACATGAGCCTTTTTTTGGGGGGCGGGTGGGGTGGGTGGGGCATTTGCGTCTAATGACGGCACTGCACTGACAGCAGTTTTTATGGCGTTTGAGTGGTGGGTGTGTTGGAGTAGAGAGTGTGTGTGTGTGTGTGTGGGGGGGGGGGTCTCACTTCACAGGGTGACAGCTGCCTCCACCAACGACAGCTGAACCTCAGGGGAGGTGTGAAGGAAGTGAGGCAGGGAGGGGGTGGGGGGGGTCGGGGTGGAGAGGGGCCTGCTGTTATTTTTGGAAGCTCGGGGTCCAGATAGCTGGTAATCTAAACTCCAGCGTGTACCCTTCACCCCCCGTCTTAAAGAGAGGGGGCTATTTATAAAAGCACATGAGGTAAGGGCAAAATGAGTGGCTCTCAGCAGCTTTCCTGAAGTGGTGCCGGTGGGGGCAGACTGGAATGACCCTTGCACATACACCCGTACGGCACCGTCCGTACCCCCCAAATGTCACGTAAAAAGGAACCGCGCTTCCCGGAAGCGCGTTTCCTCGACCGAACGACCAGATATTCTGAGCAGAACATACGCATAAGGCTTCAAGATCAAACTAACACAAGCACGGGCGACGGATAAAACAAGCAGTAGCGCGCTTTGAGGTTTTCCGAGCGACGGACACAGAAGAGGCGGGTGCCGCCACCTGCTGGCGGGCGCGGAGCGTCGGCTTACCTGGAGGTAAGACACGTGGTACTCCAACAGAGCCTGAGCGTTGCTGATGTTCTCTTTAGTTCCCACGAACACGAAGGGAACCATGCCCTGACGAGACACAGAGAGGGGGGAGATGAAGAGGTGAGCTCTGTGTGTGTGTGTGTGTGTGTGTGTGTGTGTGTGTGTGAGTACAACAGAAAACCTTCACCTGAAATCCACTGAGAACACGGTGGTGAATTAAAAGACCATTTCTGGAATGATTAGTATGACTTGAGAAATCAGGCGAAGCGCACTCAGAAACAAACCCATCGGCGCGGCGCCCACACGCGGCCAGTGTAACTGACATATGCTGCGCAGTGGGCGCTCCGCGCGGGAAGCGATGAAAGCGCGAGCGCCGGCGACACAAAACGAGAGACAAAGCAGCGGCGGCGGAGCGGGCGTCAGCGTGGACAGCGCGCGGGGGTCTGCGCCCTGCCGCAATTAAGTAGCTTTTGGAGAGAAGAGGGAAGGGGAAGGGGGTGGGGGTGGGGTCAACGGTAGGGGGACGGGGGAGACCAGCCGAGCGGTCCATTCACCTCTTTGCTGCCGGCAGTGTCGTCCCTGCCAGCCCCCTGCCTGCCTACCTCCTCCCGGGGAAGCTTTTTGTCGTTGTCCCCCTCGATCCTGACGCGGACCACGCCCGACTTGTCCACGATCTCCTGGATGACTTTGCCGTTCTTGCCGATGACTTTGCCTGCGCGAGAAAGACAACAAAACGGGAAAAGGGGGGGAAAAAAAAAAGAAAAAAAAAGGGGGAGCGGTGAGGGAGTGTCGGAAGAGGGTGCGGCAATGAGGAATATGTCGAGGCGACGAAGCGGGACGCCGTCACCGGCGGAAGGAGCTCCCTCAGGACGGCTAACGTTGCTCACTCACCTACGAGGTTCCTGGGTACCTGAAAGTAGTCTTCTTTGAACTCAAGATACTCTCGGGCCTGCTTCACTGCCTCTGGGGTCTGGAACGCAACACGAACACGCGGTATTCAGCGCAAGGCTGCGCGAACTGGGACGAGAGCAGACACGCCCGGGGCGCACAAAGGCGACAGCAGCCCGTTTGAGCGGCGTACCTCTCCGTAGATCCTGAACGTGCAGCTTTCCTCCTCCAGCTCGATGGCGGTGACGCCGGGCACCTTCCTCGCCTGCTGGATGTTGGCGCCGTGGGAGCCGATGGCGAGGCCCATCAGGTCCTCCCTGACTCTCACCTCCTCCTGGTATGCCGACGCTAACTGCTTACTTGTCTGGGAGGGGGGGGGGGTGGGGGTGGAAGCACAGAACTCGGCTTGAGTCAGTGGAGACTAAATTAACATTGACAAAAGTGTTAAACGTGGGCTGGCAAATTAATTGGCACGGCGCACATCAAGCCGCAGCGCGACGATGTCACCGGCGTCATCGTCAGAAGGGCCGCCTCTCAAAAATCGAGGCAAAACCGCAAGTGCGGTTTAAAATAAGTGGAGCAATCGCCGTCGATTTTCTTGACAGCCGCTCGCGCCGCCGCCTCCTCCTCCTCGGCTCCGCGAGCGGTCGTCGAGGAAAATCGACTGGCGGAGGTTCCTCCATTCGATTTGACAAGGGCGCTGTGTGTGCGCTCACCTCCAAATGTTTGGTGGCTTCTTCGTTGCGGGACATGAGCATGAGCTTGGTGCGGATGCTGCGAAAATGCATGTCGCTCAGGAGAGTCGCACGCTTTACTGTGGTTTCATTTGTCGACTGTGAAGAGGACGAAAGAAAAGGGATTAGGCTCCGACTTGAAAACGTCTGAAAAACATATTTAAATCTATCTGTCGCCTTGTAAGACCAAGCACTTTATTATGAACCCCACATCTACATGTAGGTGCAATTATCCAATCCAGCCTGCAATGGGACAGCAGTGTAAGTTATTTCACATCCAACATCAGGATGGGGACAAAGATTTTGACTGGGGTATGATTGCTGGTGGCAGAACGGCTGATCTGAGATTTTTCTGAACCTGCTGAGCTCCTTGGATTTTCAAAACACACACAATGGTCCCTGAGGATTTTAATCGGAATGCTGCAAGAAAAAAATCCAAACACAGGCTGGCCTGATGATTTCTGCTGAGGAACGCAAACGGGAGGGTCAGGCTCAATTCATGGACTGAACCTGTCGTGCGGTAACAGTCCGGGTTCGCGGCGGTGCGATAATAATGTGGGGAATGCTTTCTTGTTGCTGCCCGCGTTCATCCCTTTATGGCCGCTCTTTACAATTTTCCGACGGCTACTTCCGCCAAGTTTTATGTTACAGCGTCTCAAACTGGTTTCATAAACATGACAGCGAGGTCAGTGAACTTCAGTGGCCTCCCCCGGTCACCAGATCTGAATCTAATACCACACCTTTGGGATGAAGCATGAATGTGCAGCTGACTAGTCATGTCAACATGGAGCAGAAACTCAAAGGAAAGTTTCCAACATCCTGTGGAATCCATGCCTCGGAGAACCGTTCGAGAGCGAAGGGAGGCCCTACCCCGCTATCAGGGTTCCTAATAAAGTGCTCGGCGAACGCGCGCGGCACGATCGCGATAAAAATCCCCCACGTGCGGCTCGTTTTAACCTTTAAGATTCTCACGCGAGAGTTGCCTCCGCTCAGTCTCTTTTATGACTCAATGGTCCGCGGGCGAAACGAACGGGGCCGTTGACTCGCCCGCGACGCGAGGAGCCGGCTCGAGCGCGTACTGACCAGCACGATGAGTTCGTGTGTTTGGGCACTGTAGAAGATGCAGTTGGCTCCGATAGCTTTCCTGAAGTCTTTGTGGATGTTGTCATTTGCACAGCTGTCGATAAGAAAACAACCCACAGGAGAGCGGCGCCTCGTTATTCATCTGGCGGCGGCGGGTCATTATAACAACAGTTGACCGAGGAAGCGGCTGGAGGAGAGCTATCGACGGCGTGACGACACTCACATGTCTCTCAGGTCTTCTGGGACAGGGATGGGGACTTTGTGGAAGGAGTTCCGAGACGAGGGGCTGTTGGGGTTGAGGGGCCTGATGCGCTCGGCTGTGACGATCTCGTTGTATGTGGCGTCGCACGCCGCGTATTCTATCACGTAGAACTGCAACGCGGCACAAGAGACAGACATTTTTAATAACATGGGCAGAAATATCCCAGTCTGATGGCTGAGATAACCGATGGGTATTGAAAAAAAAACCCATTACATTGCAGAGATATATATAAAGTGCAAGGCTGCTGGAGACCCTTCCCGGATTCTCCTGTTTCGGAGAAAAACGCGAGGTGAAACCGGGAAGGCGTGTCAGAGTGAGACACAGGGAGCGATGAAAACGCGGAGACAGAGAAAAAGGGGAAAGAGGAGAGAGCGAGGCAGCGAGATGAACGGTGCGCGCTCCGTGCTCAAAGGACAGTATTAAAGCCATCAGTCAATGCTACACATTCCTGCAGGCTCTTATCAGACTGCTCCAAATAACAGCAGCGGCTCCCTGGGCGCAGGAGCCCCCGCGAAGCCGTCCTTTCCACATCCCACTGACCCGCTCTTCAACCGGGCAGCGCGTGCCGGTGACTCGCAGCCCCTTCTTCCAACACCCTATAGGTGCTAGTTGTAAGCGGTTCGTGGTTCCAGAGCATATTAGGGACATATTGTACAGATCGAGCTATCAACGCCGGAGATGAAATGCGCTCTCCTCCCCGGCGTGACGTCAACGTGTCTATCGTCAGATCATTTTCGCCGTCTATTTCGGATGAGGACTGGGTGGGGGGAAAGGCGGCACGCCGAAACCCCGGACGGGGCTGCTCGAACCGGCTGACACGGGCGGCGCACGTCGGGCCACGTCGGGCCACGCCGACTCTCTGAGCGGCGCTTATCATACTACAGGCCTGCGTTCCCTCCGCGTCCAGCCCACCGCGGCACGCCGAGCTCAATAAACTGTTACTGGCAACGCAACGCTGGGGCGAAACGAAAGATAATTGCTCAGCCTCTGCGACTGATTATTAAATACTGAGACACGGGAGGAAGCCGGCGCGGCTGGATTATCATCACCGACGCGAGGTATCGTCTTCTCGGTGTTAATGCGTTTCAGAGCAACAGCTCCAGGAATTTTAAGCGTCGTGCGCTAAAACTCGGAAACCAGCGATTCCCCTCGGCGCACCGCAGCATCCGGAGAGCTGTGAAGATTAGGCGAATTAGACAAAAAACAAACAAACACCGAGTGGTTTAAAATTAAACAACAAGATGACAAAAACAGCATTGTGTCGCCCTCGGTAATTTCGTGTCATGCGAATCTGGGGACAAAGAGAGCGGATGATGAAACGATCTGTAAGTGAAGGAAGGACGGACAACGTTTCTCTGTACCTGAGGGGCACCTACCTCTCCCTTCATCATCCGGACCCGCGCCAGCCACCAGCCACATGGCTCCTGTTCGTTGGCCCTGGAGTAAACCTGCGAGGGGACACGCAGCGGAGGGCAGCTGGGTTAAAACAGCCGCAGCTTCCACGCTCGTTAACTGTGCTGAGATCAGCGGAGGGGGAGATGGAACGACGGCGCGCAAGCAAACCACAGACCTATGCAACAACCTGACAAGTGAAGTAGACAGGATCCATAGTGTCTAACTGATTAGTGCTGTGTCATATGGAGAACATGTACAGTCACGTGAGGTAAACGATGAATAATGGGACAATATGAGACCTGAGATTCTATTTCAGACTGACTGTACAAAATGCAAGCAATATATTGTACTCCCAGCAAATAACATTTAACATATGCATATTGTATAATAATAATTATATCCTGTTCAAACCAGGGGCCCAGGAGCAATGCAAAAATATGCAAATGAAGATGTTTTACAGTTTCCCAGTGGATTTTTGGCATAATTTCAAGGCGACGTGTTCTGGAAATGACAGACAAATGTCAGTGCTAGTCAATAACGATCAGTGTGGCGAAGTGCAAAGGCCGTGAGACGCGGGGTTGGCGAAAGCTCAGGTGTATGGGCGGCTGAGTCGGACAGACGCGGAGCGGCGCCTCACCTCCACCTCCTCTCCTTCGCCAATTTCCTTGTGGTAGTCAGCTGGGGGAGGCAACCGCACGTCGCTGAAGGGCAACTGTCTCTCTGGCTGCCAGCTGCGGCGACACGACACAGACAAAAACACAAATGTTTTGGGGTTTTTATTTCCCCAGCTCGTCCACGATCACAGGTATCATCGCTTGAATTCATTAACAGCTCGGCCGCTCTTGTTTCAGGCTCTTTGGCTCTCGTGTCGCGGCACGGGCCCGTCGCCCATTCGCCGCAGTCCGGCACATTAACAGACGTAATGAAAATAAAAATGAAATTGGCTCATTAGCTTTAATGAGGGGGTTCAGGGAACTGTGTCTGGACAGTGAGTGACTATGTTCGTCGTATGATGTCCTTTCACATTAAGTAAGAACTTGAAATTAGCTCAGCGGAGAGCAATAAAGTTTAATAAATGACATTGAAAAGGGTGAAACTTAATATCAGTACTCTTTGCTGTTACTTTCAGTATTGAAATCTAATGAAGGCTCTTTATCCTTGATTTAAAAACAATTTAGAGCCTCATTACTGTCATTATAGACCAAAAAAGGTGTTTCATTCATTCACTGTCTTATACAACTAGCTACTCCAACACCCCCATGTGCTCAGAGAAAGTAAATGGAGACGGAAGGGGAGGGAACCATCCCAAAAAAAAAAAAAAAAAAAAAAAAAAAAAGTCGACACGGGCCACCATACTGCCACTCCTGCCACCACGCATACCTTGGGCCACTATTTTTAGGGGCACCCTAATCTACGCTCTGAGCCAAGCAGATAAAGAGGGTCCAGAGGGACGGGCGGTGGGGCTGCGAGCGTAGGAAAGCATGCCATCGGGACGGCGGGGACAGGGGGGGGGGGTCAGAGCAGGAGGTAAAAAAACTGTCAAGAGACGTGCACGGACAGCTGCATGCCAAGCACAGGTGCTGAAGGGGACAGTTTTGAATGCCTGGGTGAAGCACCGGCCTGCAGCAGTCGCCGTAACTCTCCATTACTACAGTTCAAGCCTCATTTCCCCGTGTAAGGGCTCCTTCTCATTAGGCAGACACGGGGTGGGGGGTGGGGTGGGGGTGGATGAGAGACAGAGAGGGAGCAGACTTACTTATTTTCAAATACGATTGTGAGGGAGTCTTCGTGGACATCTTTGATGTAACCCTACAAGAGAAGCAGAGAGACAGAACACTTTTATTCCCGCGAATGCACAAGATGCGGGGAGACGGTGCCGAAGGGTGGGGCTGCGAGCGTTTGGTTTTGCATGTAAACAACACAGGCAGCTGGCTCGCGAGTCACGATAGGCCGACGCTGCGAGTGCTGCCGGAAAAAAAAAAAAAAAAAAAGAGCATCTACGGCTTTTTGGAAGCCGAGACATCGCACCGCTGACACAATTCTCTGGCTGTGAATCCTGTGCTGGATAGAGTGACGAGCAACACTGACTCCCCCTGACAGCCTGGAAGTCTCGCTCTCTCCCTCTCTCTCTCTCTCACACTCACACACACACGCATATTAACCCTAATTCGTACACAAACAGAATTAAAATGCGCACGCTTTCTCTTCCTGCACGAGTTGGAAGAGAATCGCCTTAGACAGGGCATGTTCAGGAGGACACGTGTGGGGAAGCTGGGCGCTCACTCGCTCAGCCTAACTTATATGGACAGATTAAGCAACAGCCCGGAGACAATTTAAGAGAGAGATCACTTCAGCATGTTGCTTGTTGGTCATGGCCGTCAACGTATCTGTCTCGGGCAGGCCATAAACTTAGACCAACACCCCCAGCGCACAGCAGTGACACGACGGGACGAGAGTGGTGGGTGTGGCGTGTCCCTCAGTGTGGCGCTACCGTATATGGGACAGAGAGGTCGGTCGTGCTCGGGGGTCGGGGGTTGGGGGTGCGGCTTCACCTGCTGGGAAGGTGCCGCCTTTGCGCTGGAGGAGCCGGGTGAGGGGCGACGTGTGCTCGGGCACCTTGAGATTTCTTGCGCCCTTTACGCAGTCCACCCTCGCCATAACTGCGATTATCAATCACCACTACCTGCTGTTGACACGAGTGGTTACCGTCTGCTGCTCGCATTGCCTGCGTCCCAGTGGCACTGGCGCTGGCTAACGTCTGGGAAAAGAAACCGGCGAAGTCGACGGGTCGGGAGGAAAAAGTGCTCAACGGCAAATTTCCAGAGGTCACACTAGGAGACAGCTGCGTGCGCCCTTTATGTCAGGTTAAAGTGTTGCTTCCACCAAGTGCTACCAGGTCAAAGGGCAGGAAAGCCCACTGTCGAGAATAGTGAAAAGGTGGGGGCAGCTTCATTATGACGTTGTGTCATCCTCAGGCAGGCAGCCACAGACAGGTCCATGTGGTCTCCAAGACCTTTCGGACCAGACGAGCCAACCGTCCTCTCTCTCAGGAAAGTGGATTAGATTGGAGAGTTGCATCTTTTCCATATAAATGGATAGTTTGTTCAGGTGTATTCTCTTGTCCTACTTAAAAGGAATATAAATAAAGACGTGAAAAGAGAGCTCTTTGTCAATGTAAGATGTTCTCAAATATCCTCATTTAGTCTCTTATCCTCTTGTCTGCTTGCTGCTGATGTTTAACAGGACAAAGTGTAACTCTCCTGACAGGTGCTGTTTTGCCTCGGCACGTTCATTAATATTATACTAGTTCATCGTTATGAAGACTGACTGACTCCATGTGACACCGAGGTGAATGAGGAAGATTTAAAAAGCAAAATCCTCTTACTCCCATGTGTCAATCACAACAGGAAAAAAAAAACACCCCCACTCTCTCCCATCAAGGGCAACATATCTACTGGATTATGACATTTAGAATGTCACTAACATAGTTAAGCGTCCATTTCATCCGCAAAACGAGAGCTGTGAGATAATGGACGTAATAGAGATGAGTGGAAAGTGTGCATTCATGCCAGGGCCGAACTGTCACCCTGTAAAACAGAACGACAGGTGAAGCAGCACGAGGAGAGTAAATATAGGTCCATCGCTAAACCACCATGTGCTCTGGTCGACCAGCAGAACGCTTCGAAGACAGAGCGGAGGAGAGGAGCACATGGAGAAAACAATGCAGTTAAACTGAGAGAAATGAAAGCAGGAGAAGATTTGGGAGAGGATGAATAGGGGTATCTGCCGATCCCAGACCATCGCGGTCACGCCTCGGGTTGGGACCCACATGAAATCCAATCCAAATTTATGTCAGAACCTACACTGTTCATGGTCTGGCTAAGTGGCTGTAATAAAACCAATGATATTTATGCTCTATTTTAACAACATGAATGTTCAGAATTCAATTTGAAGTCACCAACATTCAATCCTAAATGTGATGTTAGCAACAACGAAAAAAAAGCACACAAGCTGTGACACAGCAGCAACAAAGACTTCAAGTCATGAGTCTGGATATGAGTCTAGTTTTCTTTTGAAAATGAGACAGAAATGAAAGAGAAACCGACACTGTCGTTCTTCCTTGTTAGGGCAATACAACATGTGATGGGTGGCTCGGACGTGAGCGGGGCTACAAAACAAATACGAAGTGTGGGGAGCTTTGATTTAGCATCCCATCATAGTAGTGCGTCGGAACTGCACAACAGCTGTGTGATTAGCTTCTTTTAAATGTTTGCATCCCGCATTTCCAGACAAAGCAGCGCGTTATGAGAGACGCTGTGTGCCATTTCAATGCTACGGGGATCCCTTTCCAATCGTACAGCCTGTAATCATGCTGACATTAACTACAAACGACCAAATATAGGCCATACTTGGTGATGACAAGTGTACTTAGCTTAACTGCTAGCCGGAGCTAGCTACCCACCCTACAATGGCCAACCCAGATAGAACGAAAAACCATCCCTGTTTGTCAGGACTGGACCTAAGCTAACGTTAGCCAAGTAATGGTTAGCACGGGCTGGGCTCAGAAGAACGAAACCTCGCGGTTCTTTTTCTTGAAACAAAACTTTTAACTGCGACAACTAAAAACTGCGACTGCAACCAGGTTACCTTGTAGAAGGCCCCATTCGAGCCGCGAACTTCCACGGCCAGTCCGTCCATACTTGTCGGTAGATCCCCACGGCTGTGCTTCTCTGTAGCCGTTACGACTCCCTGCGAGTCCGGTAACGTTACCACCCCCAGCTTCGCCGGCCCTTCGCCGCTATCCGGCCGCTTGTGGATTTCCAGTGTTTCGGGTGGAGGGAGAGGGGCAGAGGTGAAGGGGTTGGGGAGATGGGTGTGATGGTGTCAACTAATGCAACGCAGACGCTCTCTCCAGCAGCTGCCACTTGGGAAGCTCCGTTGTCTGGCTGTCTGTTGGATTTTGGTGCTCGCGAGCTGAAAGGCACCGCCACGAGCAGTGGGGAAGTCTCGACGTGCGCGAGGAGGAAAGGCAAGCTAATGATGCTACGCCAGGAGGATGCTAGCTGATGGATAATTAGCTGGGAGGCTAGCTATCAACACCTTGATCCCGTCAGTTTTCAGGGATGCTAGCTGGCTAGCATGTGATAGCCTGGCTGCGTTTGATGGTTGTGCGTGTGGCGCAGTCGTTGCGTTGAAGAATTTCACAGAAGTCGTCACCGGGCGTCGTTTCTTCAGTCCGTGGTGCAATTTAAAGCGGCGTTTCTTCCCCCAAAAACCGTTTGAGATGCACTACCGCCCGGCGACTCCTTACTCCAACTACCCGTCCCCTCAAACACACGCCGATAGAGTGAATCAGAGAGGGACTGAATGACCTCGAACACCCCACCCCTCAACGGCATAGACCCGCCTATTGGAGAAATAAGACTTATGATTGGTCATAGCTATCGGCAATCAACTGTAGCTTTCATTAATTGGTTTAGCAAATAAGGGTTGGTCGATAAGCGTGACCAATAAAAAGCAAAGAGTCACATCCTTACACAATCCATTGGTCCAATTCCGTGTCAATTATGATGTTACTTAAATTGACTGGCTCTCATATCTAATTTTGCTCACTCATTGATGAGTGAGTACCACCAGCCATTGTGTAAACAGCACTACAGAGAAGTTACTATACAGTACATATTATGTACACATCAAAAGTTAGATATTCAGACTGGAAAATGAACAAGAAACACCCACTGGATTAGGGATTCATTTTATGCTTATTAACACATCTAGCCTCAATCCACAAAACTGTGGTTGGTCAAACCTTACTGTGTTAGAAAATTAAATAAAGAAGTACAAAACTGCAAAGTAAGGCAAGGGTATGGTTACAAAACACCAGGAATGCAGCCCCAAGAAGTCCAGATATGGGCAAAGAGTGTTGCGAGGAAACAGCTGTGAGATGCCCACATGAGAGGCCAGAGGTCCCCCAGATTCAATATGGCGAGAAGGCAACGTGACAGACACATGGCCTGCTCAGTTCATTGTTATATATGTCTAACCAGAAAGTCTTGACACAGCTATCGAGCATATCAAAGAATTTAGATTCACATGAATATTAGACCATAATATGATGTTGAGAGGAGGATGATGAATCTTAAATGTCTAAAAGAAATAAAAGATGGAAATAAAACACTGAAGCGTGAGATTCTGGGAGCATTTTTCATTGTAGGGCCCCGTGATTACATTCCACCCCACATTAGCGGTGTTTCCGAACTTGTTTAAGGAATGGCTGGTGTAAAAGTAGTGTATGCCTTACATCCTCTCGAGTGCGTGATTGTGATTAGTGGAGCATTTATGTGCACACAAGTATTTACAACCCCTTGAGAACAACATGACAAACTCTGTGTGTGAAGATAGAATGTCTGTGGCTCTGTCAGTTCTAAATTAAGCCAAACACTCATTCATATCATGTATACTTCATTTCTGTAGTTAATACGTGCAGTGTTCCCATCCAACACTTTCATGAGTCTCCCCTGTTCAGGCCCACAATGAACCCCTGACTGACTTATGTGAATTACTGTTGAAAAGACAGCCCATCTATTATCTTCACCTACTGAACTACAGTGAAAGCTATTTTTCTCTGCGCAGTTCTTCCTGCTTATGGCTCTTACTTAATTTACAAGTAACAAGAGCCTTTTTGTAATTCAGGCCAACACGTGAAGATTACTCGGTTGGTTTTAAAAGTAAGTCAGTGTTGCTGACATTAGACAGTTTATTTCTTTACAGGAAATACAGTGATGATGCACTCTCAGGCTGGGTACTGTGATCTTCAAACATTCGGTTTTATTTGTCCTTTCATCCATGAAAAAAACAGTTATATACCTGTATAGTAAAAAATAATATCTTTGCAAATATTTAGGGAAAACTGTTAATTAATGACACAGAGAAACATTTTGAAATTTGAATTAAATATAGAATACACGTTTCCGAATCAATGTCAATAAATATAACACTGTCAGTAAACTGCCACTTTTCTTTTCTGCTTTCACAGTGCGCTTTTCCGCGAGTGGCAAACTATCCCATCCACGGGAGCGCCAGAGCGGCGCTGTGAGGGGGAGAACCTGACTGAATTGGTCACATGGGTCGCTCAGCCAATAGTTTCAGCCCTTTGCGGACGCGCGCAACTTGATTCAGGAAGTAGATGTTTTATTTTCACGTCGGGTTCGTACTGGCAGAAAAAGCCTTAAAAAAATCATAAATAAGCAAGCCGCTTAGCGAATAAAGGAGTACAGTTTAGTAGAATATGTCCACTGGGTCCGAGTCTACGCATGTGTCGTCGCTTGGGAAGGGTGACAGTTTGCATCAGCAGAGTAAGAAAACATTTTTGTTCCGTTAACTGTAGCCGTAACACGCATGCTGCTGAAATCTAATTTACTTTACAACTAGAGAGAAATTAAGAACTTAACAATTAGCGTTGTACTTTCAAATTAATAATTAATCTTTTATACCCAACAATGATCATATACAGTATTCTACATGTTATAGGAGAGTAGGGTGAAGAAGCTGTAGCAGATGATTAGATAACTGCATTCACTGTCCCCCTGCCCAGTTCTCGCCTCTTTCCCTCTGTGTGACATGACGGAGGAAGATCTGACCCGGAACCCTCAGCTGTGTAAACTCCTGGCCACCCTGGCTCAACATGTGGACCAAACTGGACTCACAGTGTCGCTGAAAACAGAGCTGGACAAGGTACCCACAGCGCCATGTTCGAACTGGGAAACAACCTCCAGTAATGTCACCTTCCACATTAGCTAACATGCAGCTTTGCAAACTCAACACTAAACTTGACGAAACAGCTTAATGCTACTTTATGAGGAGCTGTCGTTTGTACTGAATGACGCAGTAAGTAGGTTATGTCTTGCTGACCTCTCCTGGTAAACAAGAAGAAATGCAGTCATCTTTTCCAAGAGATCCAAGTGTTGTAGGATGAATGTATCTGTGAGCACACAGGTGCTTTTTTTTTTTTGTCCAGGCTGAACAGAAGCTGCAGAGCCAGAAGCGTCACTGGCTGCGCGCTGAGAGCCTCCACAGAGGGCTGGAGGAGATGATCCAGGACTGCCGAGTCAGGACGCACCATGCCACTGTACCCCCTGATCAGAACATGGTACATTGCTTTTACAAAACTGCACAGTCTATGAATATACAAACAGTGAATCAGTGATATCATATGGTAATGGTAAGCTACACATTCACGCTTACCAAAGGGGAAAGAGTAGATAACTGTAATATACCACTTGCTCTTGTTGTGTGTGTGTGCAGTTCTGTGAGACCGTGCAGAAATGTCTTCTGGTGGCTCAGTGCGTCAGACAGCTGGATCCCAGTAGCACCACCAACCAGGACCAGCCCTCTCTTCTGGGTCTGAACGCCCAGCAGGTGATGGAGCTCATGCCATCAGAAAAGGTGAGTCATAAAAGTACGATGCATCGTTCTACCTCATTAAAATCTTGCTTTTGGTGTAAATGTGTTGTTTCTGAATTCGCACTGTCTAAATAAAAATCATAATAAAACCGCATTAATATGAATTGTGTTTCCCTGCACCCATGCTTTGTTTTTACCAGAATGTACAAAGAATGAAACAGAGTCTACCCAGAGAACTGGAGAAACATCTCAAGAAAAAGTGTCTGAACCTCCTCTCTTACTATCAGCCTGAATGGGGTAGAGTAACTTAATGCTGATTTATCTGTCGTTACCAGTAAAATTTAACTTTGTATCACTTAATTACAGGTTGTTGGCTTGTAATCTCTTCCAGAGAACGAGAGTGAGGGCCTGAAGAACAGCAAGTTGTCCCACCTGTCAGTCCAGCTGGGCAAAGAGAAGAAACGAGCAGAGAGTCTGAAGGAGACCTGTAGGGAAAACACGGTTCTCCTGCAGAGACAGACTCAACTCTACCTCTCTGTAAGGAACCAAATCAAATCTTTTTTTCAGTTTTTCCCCCCAGGTTGCCACCTAGAATTTATATAATCCTGTGTTTTTTGCATCATTTGAAGAAATAAACTCACTGGGAATTGTTTCCAAACCAAAATACATCAAAACGTCCATGTGTGCATGTTCTGTTTAGTTTGTCACAACAATATTTTGCACTCCTCTCATTCTCTCCCTGATTAGGAGCTGATTAAGTGTATTCAGCTTCTCCAGTCTCTCATCCTGGATCACAGGCTGGAGATCCAGACAGACTTGGACAAGAAGAAGTTGGGCTACTTTGAGGGCAAATGTGAATTAGTCTTACAGAAGATAAAGTAAGTAGATTTCAGTGCTTCACTTACATAAATGCATTGTAGGCATTTACTTATCCATACTCAGAAAACTGCTTGGAAATGTATTGGCTAAAATATTACTTTCATTATTGTTTTAAAAAAAAATCTTTATTTTGGATGCCTCAAATTTAAATTTTAATATTTGATATTGTTACATAGTGTTAGTAGTAGGCATAGACAACTATCCATGTACATAGCAAAATATCATTTACATATCATTCATTATCAACAATAAGGAGAAGATATGTAAACCATCTGCATTTCTGTTTCCTGTAATTGTTTTTCTTTTCCTTCAAAGGGCTGAGATGGTGGAAATTCAGCTGGACACGTACACTGCTGACACAATATCTGCTCATCGAAAGATAAGGCAAAAGATTTCTTTGTCCCTCTATGTGATCCACTTCTGTTTACCGTTAATTTATTCTCATCCATGTCTTCAGAGAAGACCAAACTACTTTTTTCTGTTACATCTGAATTTCAGAGAAAAGTTGGAGTCTGAGCTGAAGGCCAGTCAGGTGGAGAAACAGTCTGTGGAGTTAAAATTGGCCTCCTTTGAGATCTTGGGCAAAGAGTTCGAGGCCCTGGCGGAGGAGTACTGCAGATTGCGGCAGGAGATAGAAATGAAAAACTGGGCTCTGAAGGAGTTCACCCAGTACAAAGACAAGTGAAGACCAAACCTGAAGCTGGGACAACAGCCAGCCATCCCCCCCTTCACAACGCATCATCGCTCACAATGACAACAAGTGGACTTTTGACCTACAGTTACATCTGTTTCGTGCAAAACAAGGCAGCAGCTTGACACCATGAAAATGTCCTAAGCCTATATATTCTATATGTCTGTGTATATGCTGCATATGTAGGACAGTAACATCACTATTATGACAATGAGAAATGTAAAGATTGTTTGGTACAATGCTCACATTAAATTTACTCTGTGCTAAGTGTTTGGCTGCTCAGAAACAAGCGTTTAATGCTATTTTGCTCATTTGCTATTTGATCATTCTTCCACAAGATGGCAGTATACCTTTAATTTTGACTGACACCTGCATATTTCCGTGTCAGAACCCTGTTTTGTGGATACAGCGCACCTACCATTATTTGCTACAGGGGTGATATTTAACAATTAATACAACATGCAACCACCTTTCAATGAAACTGTAAAAAACCATGAATAAAATAAACGACGTTTATTTCATCCTACTTAAATTCTAGGTTGTGTTGTTTGGTGATTTCAAAATGTCACATATAGTTCCAACTCACAAATTAGCTCATTTCCTGTTCACCAATACTTCACGTGTCACAACACTTGTGAGTTACGCGAATAAGTTCCTACATTTCTCTCTCGGTTTTTGTCACTGGCATACTGATCTTTATCAGAACTCACAGCAAGTCTCGTCTGCGGTCCCCGAAGAGTTGTTGTTTATACTTCCCCCCCTTTTGCAGTGTCTAGCTTCTAATCAGTAATGAAATTGGGCTGAAAATACAATTTTCCTCTGAAATAACGCCAGTATTGATTGACACAGAAACATTTTTCCACATTCAACTCGCTATTAAACCATTTTGTAATATTTACAATGAATTAATTTGAACTTAGAATCACTTTGTGTGCTTCTATCGTCACACTCACTTTTAATTTGAAAATATTGCAACAGAGTACCAAATAAGTCTTTTATTCTTTTAAAAAGAAGTTTTCTTTTGCCAGGAAAATGCAACGAGCCTGTCAAAACTAACTTTAGTTTAAGATTGAGACACAGGAAAAGATCGTGGTTGAGACTTGTAGGTTAACGCCTATTGCGTAGTCCGTCTTTTGCATAAGCGATCTTTGATGACTCCGCTCCGCTGAACGGGAAACGGAAGAAGGTGAGAGTGAGGCATCTCGCTCCGTCAAACCCTCTCCGCTCTCCCTCTCATCAGCAGCACCGGCCCCGCCTCGCGACGCGAACCGCTGGCTGGTTCACCTCCCAACGACCAACCTCCGACGCTACCCCGCATCTGGCTGTCACAACGCCGCCGCCTCCGCTCGGTCCGGTGCCGCGGCATGCTCACATTCACACCGGGACGCGCCGAGTGGACTTTGTGACGAAAGGGGGGGCCATTATGTCCGAGGTGCGCAAATTCACGAAGAGGCTGAGCAAACCCGGGACGGCCGCGGAAGTCCGACAGAGCGTGTCGGAGGCTGTAAGGAGCACCGTGGACCTTGTGGTGAGCCGAGCTCCGGTGCTGTCTGTGGACCGGTGGCGGTCATTTTAGCTAACTGGGATAATGTTAACTAACTGGTTTAGCGAGCTAACTTCCCCCTCTGTCCTCTTCTTTTCGGGTGGAATAAAATTCCCCACTCCTGTTTTCTAAAAAGCCGCTGTTGTTTTTGGTTTATCCACATAGTCCCACTCTTTTTTTTTCCTTTTCCCCCCATTCACTGCGTTTGTACCACCAAGCTTCCAGCTCGTGAGAAGCTCTGAAACATTTTTTTTTACAACGGTATTGGCAGTACTGCGTAAAAAGCGATTACTTGGCGCGAAATCAGCCACCATACGTCGGCACGGTCCTTTGAATTGCCGACATTAGCAAAAAAAAAAAAAAAGCGTGGCATAGTCCGCAGCAGCACGCGCTTATTGAGTCTTGTGCGGCTCCTTTTGTGTGCTGGCGGATGGGGAGCAGTGCCAGTTGGACAGCTGCGGCATGGCTTCCCTGTCCTTGCCTTGGCTCTCTCTCTCTCTCTCTCTCTCTCTCTCTCTCTCTCTCTCTCTCTCTGTGTCTCTCTCTCTCTTTATTTCTGCCGGAACTGGCCACATCACATTGTGCACTTCACTTCACCTTCATAACTGATGCGTATTTATTCTGACGGGCGTGAAAAAGGCAAAAAAGATTTTTTTTTTAATGGTAGAGTTTTTCCTCCTTTTGTATGTGCTGGTGGCAGACTGCAATAATGAGTAGGGATTAGGCGCAGTGGCTTGAGATGAATGGCATGTAGGATCATGCTGATACAGCATTTGCACACGTGACGTGATTTTTCGCGTCACTCGGTCAAAAGGCCTTGACTTTTGTCTTGAACCTCCCGGTGATGTCACTTCAGATTGCCGGCTGCTATCTTCTTTCCTTTGTGGTTCGACAAAAACCATCTGAAAATTTTTTTTTCTCACGATGTGACGCTGACTTACTGTATCTCCAGCCAAAAACACAACAGCGACGAACCCTTTTCGTGTGCGTGTTTGTGTAAGAGATAAACTATTGTTGCCCGTGGGATTGGTCCGCAGTCTTATGATGATCATCTTGAGGAGTGTGACTCAGAGAGTCTCCCAGCGTAACAATCTTGTGATAAGGCTCAGATTCCTGCAACAGAGGCCGGAGTGTGTGCATGTTCTTCCATGTGCGTTCCGTCGTGTTCTTTCCGTCACAGAGCAGCAGGTTTCGGCGGCTCATTTTTTACGGGGAGGGGGGGCTGAATGGCCGGCTTGGTTTAGCTGAGAACAAACGCTGTTTTGTGGAGGGTGCTCGGCCCGTGTTCCTCTCCACACGGGGATTCCCTCAGGCACGGTGCGACCACGCTTCCTCTGCGTGCTGTTGGTGCGTTTGTCTCTGCAGAGTCCCTCCTGTTGCCTGAGTCCTTTCCGTCCACGACTGTGTTTAGATTTCTCAGGGCGCGAGCAGGTTTTACATGTTTCCGGCGTGCAAAGTCAAATAAAACCTCATCTCTTGTGTAAATTATGTAGACCTCCCTTAGGCCGATTCCTGTTAAGTTGATACATGGGAATTTCCATCAGCTGATGTGACAGTAATTACTGGACTTCCTGGACCTTATATGTATCATATTAGTGATTTCTTTCAGGGACTGATGATCAGCAGGGACACATAAGGAAAGGTCCCAGTTATGGAATTGCATCTTACACATTTTAGGATTTTCAAATGTCTTCTTTGACCAAACCGTGAAACGCGTGACTGTGGTTAAAAATGTGAAGTGAAAGTGTCGGCACAGCTCAGGAGCCTTTTCTGTGTTTAAACCGTGTCAGTGTGATAATGTTAATTCATCGAAATTCAGCTCGTCTCCTCCGACAGTTAGTTCCCTCTGTGTTGTATTACTATCACTTAGTAAAAATGCATAATGTGATCTATTTAAGGGGGATTTGTGCGAGTGTGGGGGCTTAAAAGATTTGCAAACCGCTGCCCTACAATCTGTCGACTTCTGGAGGATGCAGACTTGTGATTCTACGCCCAGCTGAGCGTGTCGGCGTGCATGCTGTAGAAACGCCACCTTGTGTGGGTGGAGGAAGTCCAGGTATCACACAGGGCCTGTCTGACATGTCCATGTTTTGACTGGATAGCTGGACACCTCCGGTCAGGATATTTGCTAGTAACAACATCATGGAAATTAAGTGAAACCCGAATATTAAAAAAACCCTGTGCGTTTTTGCCGTATGAGGAGGTGCGATGGATGATGCAAACTTAAATTCCAAATGATTCCTTTTTAAAAAAAATCTGCACGTCCCTAATGTGAAATGATATCAATAAACAGGAAGTGAGGCGGGGACGAAAGAAGCGGGCTCCTTTTCCTCCCTCACGCGAGCTGCTGTGTGTCCGCCCTGCTCGACTGCGCTCAGATTGGAGCACTTAGCGGGGTCAGCTGTGGGACAGTGGAGCTGCTTCGCGCTGTGCGTCTCTTGCGCCTCGTGCGTGTTGTGCGCGCTCGCTTCCCCAGCCAGCGCGATAAAACCCACCTGGCCGCGCTGGAGCCGCCGGTGCCTCACATCTGCAGAGCTTGTAATGGGACCATCTGGAAACGCGGCCCTGCTAACATCATCATCATCATCATCAGGGTCGCGGTCGTTCCCTGAGGGGCAGGCGGCGGGAAGCTTTGTACTGGTGTTTTAGTGTTCTCCGGCCAGGTTGATCACCCAGGCGTCGGGGGGGGAAATGACTGCGTGCATCGTGTAGAAGTGCGAGGTCACGTCCTTTAGCCTCTCTCTCTCTCGCTCGATCTGTTCAGCAATCTGTGAGGCTGTGGCTTCACTGCCGCTTAGTTGTGATTCTTCTTCTTCTTTCTTCTCCTGAAAGCAGAACTCTTTCTCATCTGCCCCCCCCCCCCCAACCCCCAACCTCTGTGTAATATGATCACGGCTGCAGCCACCGTGCGCTGCCGAGCGGCTCGCTCTGACTCGCAGCGCTGCGGTTCGGCTCCTCGCACATGACAGGAAGCAGAGCTGCTGCTTTTCGGGTGCAGGCGCGCGTAATGCCTTCTGCAGACGTTTTAGGTGTTGCGCCGTTGCCGCTCGGGCGCCTTGAGCTGTGGGGGCCTGCGCTGCAAAATAAAACAGATGCTTAATAACACGGGGAAATGGACAAATGCTTAAATGTTAGGGTTGGGATGTTTTTATTTAGATTAGTGGTTCAGAAGAAAATGGGAGACGCGGGGGTTTTGTGCGGACGACCGAGCGAGTCGGGGTCTGGTGGAAAGATCTGCAGAGAACATGCAACGTGTGGCCGGAGTATTTCATGGGCCAAATTACCGGTTAGAGAACATGGAAAGGGAGAACGTACTTTCCCCTCACTGGCTCGTGAGCGAGGAGCACCAGGATATTCAAGAAGGACATCTCAACCCACCAAACCCGCCTGAACTCCTCCTGCGCAGCCAAACATCGTTCTAACCCCAATCCCAAAAGTTTCCAGAGACACCGAACGTGTCAGGCCGAAACGTGTCTGAAACGATGCGCAGAGCAGCTTTTTACATTCCGGGTTGGGATGTTTCCCCTCAAACATCATGCGGAGCTGGAACAAGCAGAACCCACAACATGTGCTTTTTACCAGACAGCGTGGAAATAAAAGGATTTTTCCTCCTTTTAAAGCCCCCGACCTTGATTTCAAATCTGACGTTAAAGTTTTTTTGGGGAAAAAAAACATACTTTGGTATTGTTTAGTGGGAAATAACCCCTTACTGTTCAAACCCCGGTGGAAAAAATTCTGCGTTCGTGTTGGACTTCGTCGCTCTTGGTGAGAAGGCGGCCGAGGCAATTCGTTTTCAAGGCCTTAAGTGGGTAAAGCAGGGGAAAACATTGCGTATTATGTACCGAGCTCAGAAAGGCCTCACCGGGGACACCATCCAGAATGACTGCGTGTGTAAACAGTGAAGCGATGGCAGTAGACGGGAGGTGGAGGCCAATGAGAAGCAGGAAGACGGCAAAGCAGCAGCCACAGCTTTTTCTGCGGCCATACGACGGCTTGCTGAGGTAGAAAATCACCCCCCCGCCCAAGCCGATCAAATCCGCACAGTCTGATTTCCTCTTGGGGGGCGGGGGAGGCTTGGCGTCGCCGTCGTCTCTGCTTAGCTCGAGCTTAAAGTGGCACTTTCTTGGAATTAACGTTGAATCTTTCCAAAGTGGTTTGAGGTTATTTACTGGTGTGATCGCCTCTTGACCCAGTTGCAGGAGGCCGGGGTTTTAACCCGCGGGCCTTCTTATTGAGAGACATAACCGGGGGGGGGGGTTGATTTCATATCGCACACTTCTCTATGAAACAAAAAAACAGGAAGTGATGGTGTTTTGCTGAATTCTATTTGGCATGCGGCGTATTTCACATGTTTTGTATCGTTATGTGTCATGCTGTCAATGCTTCTCCTCAACAGCTTTCTCTTCTCTATTTGTTCTTTCTTTTGTTTGTCTGTTTTTTTGTTTTAATTTTTAACTGCTTTTTAAATATATTTCTACTCTACTAAGTTTTGTAACTCTTGGCCAAAAGAGATTTTCATTCTAAAGGGACTTCCTGGTTAAATAAAGGTTAAATAATTAAACAGCTCAAAAAACATTTTCTTCAGTTGAACCCACACGTCCACCAACTCTCACTGTATGTCTGTTTTGTCTCACCTTCTTCGCCCCCTCTGGTCTTCGCCTACGTATTCGTTCTCAGTTGCTTCCTTTTCGTCATCTGTTGGCTTTTTAGTTCTTTTTTTTCATCCACCCACAAGTCTCTGAGCAAACGTTTCCCTGAAACGCGACAGTCCTCTTGTGGCCCTGCTGTTGGGTGCACGGGTGGTGAACGCCCCGGGGTGAGCCCTTGTTAAAGGGCTTTTAAATGGCAGGGGCCTGAAAAGGGGAAGACGACGTGATCGGAGGAGGAGTTTGACGTCGTATTTTTGTACACCCCCCCCCCCTCGCAGGAGCAGCCAAAGATTATCGAGCCGCTGGACTACGAGGCCGTGGTGTTTCAGAGGAAGGCCCAGATCCACAGCGACCCCCACCGAGACCTGCTGCTCTGCCCCGTCGACGATGTCTCGGTGAGTTCCCCCCCCCTCGCCCCCGTCGCCGCCGCGCCCTCTGGGACCGGCTCCGGCCCGGGGCTGCCTCCATCGTCCACTGGAAACGAGTTTTTTTTCTGCTTGCCAATAGTGAATTGTCCACAAGCGATCGCTTATTTACAGCTAATAATAACTGACTGGCTGTTAGCAAATCCAATTTCCTACAACATGGATCTAGATTTGCAGATTGTTTTCATCAGTAAAAATGATCAGAGGGGTTTTCAGGCTGACCTGACTGCCGCCAGCAAAAATCTTCTGAATGCACTTTTCTTGTGCTGCCCCAGATCTCTGCGATTGCCTCCGCGGGGGCGACGTTTGTCAAAACGGATGGAAATGAAGAAAAATGAAGGGCCGAGTTCTAATTCGCTGAATACACCCCTTCAATTTTTCACACAAGCGTTCTCGATTCTGTGTACAAAACGAGCAGAGCTGGCTGTTGTCGATTTGTAAACCTGTCAAACAGAGGGCCGCGAGTCAGCGCCGGAGCCGGCACTTTCGTGCACGTGCCTCCTCTCTCCACCGCCGGCCTTCGCCTGTAATTTGTAGCTCCGACACAAATCTAAGACCTAAGACGTCTGGGCCACGACCCGCTGAGTAAACGGCCAAACCAGCGGCCTTTTTGTCTTTGCGAAGCGAACGGCAGCAGAGAGCTGGTTTCCCATCGCTCATGGCCCCGACAGCACCGGGCTCAGTTATTTGCGGGTCAGGCCCCTTGAAGAGCCAGGTACCTCTGTGATGTATTTGCTGCTGCCGCTTCAGACACATGTGGTTTTGTTTAGAAACACGTTTCGCTCCCTGTCCGGTGCCCCCCGCCCCTCCTCGCCCTGAGAAAATGTTGACACTCATCTGTTCCCTCCCTCTGTACCGTCGCCTTCTGTTTTCTCCTTCTCTCTCTCTCTCACGCGCTCTCCCTTTGCCAGCTGCTTTTGTTTTTTTTTTCCCCGCCGTGCTAGCGTCCAAAGATTAGAGAAGCGTCATCATAACGTTTCACGCATGTCTGCTTCTGCTCTGTGTGTGTGTGTGTGTGCGCAGGAGTCCCAGATCTCCCGGCAGAGGAGGACGGTCGTTCCCTCCGTGCCCCAGAATGCCGAGCGGGAGGCCAGGAGTCTGTTCGCCAAAGAGGTACTCGTCACGCAGCAGCCCCACGTGTGCGGCTCGGCCAAAAAACATCCAGTCCTTTTGTTAAAATAAAGAAGGGGGGTGAAAGAGCTGAAGCGGAGGTGTTCGCAGCTGACATAAAACCTTCTCAATAAAATTTTTTTTTTTATAAATTTGAATCTGCTCAATAAAAAGCAGACGTTAAACGCAGGAAGCGAAGCTCAAAATTCAATTTCTCGACGAGCTCAGAGAACCCTCCGTGATAGTCAGCACAAAGTGGTCACTTGAAGCTCGTAAAGGAACGCAGAACGCACAGGGCAGCAGTAAACACATGCTATACCGATGATATATAACAATGAAAAAAAACCAAAAAAATAAAACCCAGGGCTCTTCTGGCGTGACGCGCATCCACGCTCAACCCGGCCAGGCCTCAGGTCTGTGTTCTCCAGCCAGCGCTCACGACCGCGAAGGAGCCTGGCAACAACTGCCGTAGCGATTGTTTAAACAGAGCCCCGGCTTACTCAGCTGAACAAAGATCCATTCATCTGAGTTCCTGCTCGCAGCTTCACGCCGAATAAAGTAATACGTGCAATGAAAACCATCTTGAGCGGTAATAAAGGGGAGTCACGGCAGGGGCGAAGAGAGCTTCTCTCCGCGGAAAAGGGAAGATGCTTTCCGTCGCGGCGCGGCCGTGCCATGTTTGAGTGAGTGTCTGCTGCCTCTAATCCAGCTCTCTGTGTTGACCCGTTTGGCAGTGCATCAAGATGTACAACACCGACTGGCACGTCATCAACTACAAGTACGAGGCGTACTCCGGCGACTTCCGCATGCTGCCGAGGTAAGGAATCAGAAGCGCGGGTTGGGACGTGTGGAGAATTTTCAGAGGTCAGGGGCTCGGGAGCGCGTGCGAGTTCTCTCCTGCTGCCAAATATGTAACATGCAGGAGAGATTTACTCCGCTGGCATGGGTCCGCTTGACGACGACGCGCGGCAAATCACTCCCTCCGATGCCTCAGCGCAGTGGGGGAAAGCACTGGATGCGAAATTGGGGAAAAAAAAAAAACAACAAGCCGTGCCTGCGCACGACAGGTGCAGCCCGGATGTTTTGAATTCACGTTTGGTGCCGATAAATCCTCCCGAGGAAGTAAATTTTTCTCACTGTAAATCAGAGCGAGAGGGACGCGCGTGGAACATCTGAAAAACGCCACACATAGCGAAGGAGAATGCGAATGGGGTATTTGGTGTTCCTCAAAGGCAAAGGATATTAAAGAGGGAGAGCTGGCCCGATTTATCGACCACTGACCCCCTCTCGCTGTCCCTTCACAGCAAAGGCCTGAAGACGGACAAACTGCCCGCTCATGTGTTTGAGATCGATGAAGACGCCAAAGACGAGGTGAGTGCCCCCCCTTCAGATCTCAGGCATTGATCACCGCGCGGAGGATGAGTGCTGTCGACCTTTATGGACAGATATTGCACGTACGCTAAGCTTTTAGTGACGCGCTGCGAGCCCTGCCCGGAAGCCGCGGCGATCCCTTCAATCGTTGGAGGGAGCAGACGCGGGACTCTCGGCGCACTCTGCTGCTAATGGTGCTGGGAAGCGTCCCGGTGACTTATGGTCCTTTCGCTCCGCCCGGCAGCGTGACCCCCGCAGAGACCGAGCGCGGGGCAGTGAAACCAGAAGCCACGTACGGGCCTATAAATAGCTCTCATCGACCGGCCCCCCCTACCCTTAGGGCCGGATGTGGACAAACTTGGACGGAGCGGGGGGTTTAATTGAAGGAAAATAAATGGTGCTGTGCTGCAGGGGACGGGGACTGGGACGGGGGGGGCTCCGTTTCCTCTGGAAACGACTCGCGCTGCACGATCGCGTCTGCTCGAGATGGCCCGGTCTAGTCGCACACGTTCAAACATCAGGGAAGGTTCTGCCAGTAAAAAGTCTTCTGTTTTTATATCCAACGATCATCAATGACAACTCAGTCAAGGGCATCGGGCGTTCGGTGAGATAGAAGACAGGGTGTGGCGAGGTCTCTATGCACGGCGGTCGTCCTCCGTCGCTCGCTCCAGGTCTGAGGGACGGGTGGGAGGAGAACAGACAGCCAATTAGATTACAGGATGAAGCTGGGGTGGGGGGGGGTAATGCGCAGAGGACAAAATGCCACTTCACTGCGATTGGGCTCGTCTCCATCGTGGAGTGCGCGTGCGCGCCCACACACACACACACACACACACACACACACCTCGACCCTTCTCACTCAGAGTTAATTAGCTCTCCCCTGCGCATTGGATTCCTCCATGGTGTGTGTGTGTGTGTGTGAGCGCGCTCACTAAGAGCCCAGCCACCAGTGATGAATGTTTATGCTTTCCATCCATATTGGACAGAGAGGCCGCTCCGACGGGAGTGTTGCTGAATAATGACGTCAGGACATTCTTGTGATGAAGAGTCCGGGGCGGTGTGATTAGAAATGACGGCGTGCTTCGATGGGGGTTTTAGGAAAAAAAAAAAATCAAAAATTGTGATGCCATGTCGATTTTCAACAACACAATATCCATTTTTTTCCCTGACAGACAGATCAGATCAACAAAAAAAGCATTATGTGCTTTTTTAACCATACACTTAACTTGTTTACCTAAAGTAAGCACTTTATTTTGCTTCTTTTCTACAGTTAGACTTAAAAAAAATTCTTCATCATGTTACAAGCAGAATCTAATCATATATTAATATACAGAATCATAACCCCCTGTATGGTGATGTGTATTAGATGTAGATGTAGTCATTTGCCAGTACACGGCCCCAATGATTCACTGGCTGAAGTATGCTAATACGTGACAACGGCGATCCACTTCTCAAAACACCTGTCAGGGAAAAGGGAACATTTATTCATCCTGTAAACGGCGTCAGTAACGTAAGGCTTTTGCGACTGTATACTTTCCGCACATCGGCGTGAGCATAGCGGTGTTTATGTGAGACGCATTAACCGGAATTAACCCGTCCCCCGATTAATCCCCTCCGCTGTTTGTGTTCTGCGTCTCTCAGGACTCGGCGTCGCTGTGCTCCCAGAGGGGCGGCATCATGAAGCAGGGCTGGCTGCAGAAGGCCAACATCAACAGCAGCCTGTCCGTCTCCATGAGGGTGAGTCAGCGCCAGGCGCCCTTGCCTGTTGCCCGCGCGCGCGCAGACACGGCGACTCCCGCCCCGCCGTCCAGCTGCTCCCCCTCGCTCTCTCATTTTCTGTGTTATTCTATCCCGTCGCACCGTACATTATAATCAAGAATGTTTACATCAGCGTCGACTGCTGCGCTAACAGCGTTTACGTGCGCAAAGCGTAATAACAGACCTTCGCAGCGGTGTGAACGGGCTTCGGCGGCAGAACAAAAACGCCGAAACCGCATCCGAGGCTCTGCAGGCACTGTTGTGAATACAACGCGAGGAAAAATACACAGACATGAGTGATAATAAACCAAGCGAAAGATCGATAAATGATGTCTAACGTCTGCGTTAAAAAGATCTGTCCAACAGTGCTGCATCTCCTCCTCTGTCAGGAATGTAAATCTCATTAGCAGAGCAAACATCAAATCGGGCAATAACGGATTTGTCCTGCGTTTCCCCCGTGATGGATTTTTACAAGCAGTTTCTTGCCTCCAATCGCAGGTGTTCAAAAGGAGGTACTTCTACTTGTCCCAGCTCCCCGACGGCTCCTACATCCTCAACTCCTACAAGGACGAGAAGAACTGCAAGGACACCAAGGGCTCCATCTACCTGGACTCCTGCATAGATGTGGTTCAGGTACGCGGGGGGCGGGGTTCAACAAACGCCCGATGCGCAGCTTAGAACGCCGTGAGCTCTTCGCTTCTCGGCGGGAGCCCCCCCGCCCTCGCGAAAGCGGGCGCGCTGCCCGGGCCCCGCCGCGCTCCGGGAGCTTTCAGCCGCCTTGATTGAAGAGAATTACTGCATTCCATCGACTCTGGCACGGACCAGGCCGGTTATGTCGATTATTAGGGGTTGCTGATGCTGGCTCGCGGCACGGGCCGGTACCTCATTTAGGTCTGCACCGACTAACAGAGCTGCCAGGGAGCTTTCAGTTTGATGAGCGCACTCTGGAGAGGAACGGGGCCGAGCGAGGGCGTTCGTTCTCTTCAGTGGGTTCGATATGAAAGCTTGTGTTTGGATGTCTGGTCTCACCGAGCCCAGCGTCGGCCGTCCTGGAGAACCTGCGTCACATCAAACGAAAGGCCGATACCTGCGGGTAAATTGACCCCTGGCCCGCAGGTTTGATTTGCAGCCGAAAAGCAATATTCAACAAGGTGGAATGGAAACAATATGATCACACAACAGAGGAAGAAAAGATTAACTGCACAAGTTATTAAAGTCAGGGTGAGGATATGTCGCAAATAAGTACAGGAATTCTAATTAAGTTTCTTCCTCTTTTGTCTGCTATTATGAAGATGGGATGCAGATTACAAAAAAAAAAAAAAGCGAGGGAGAGAGGCATGTTCATTTATGAGATCGTCATGGGAAATATTCAACAGCGCGTGGATAATTTTTCTAATAGAAGACTTCAGAGGGTTCGGTTTTCATTCCCAGTTATCGTCCCAGTCTTCTGGCATTACTGTGAGCAGCAGAGATGGAATTAGAGTCGAACCATCGGCACGGTCTGGAGTTCTGTCAGGAATCAAAGAGCCTTTGCTAAAGATCAGGAAGGTATAATAGTTGTTCAGTGTGGAAAACTTCACTGGGAACTCTTTTGTCCCTGTCGGGGGTCCTGTAGGAACGATGACTGGTTACACTGATCTGATTGGTCAGAAGTTGGTCCGTTTTCAGGGTTCTGATCCGATCCTCCCAGGTTAACTCGCTCTGCAGCAGGTTTAGGGTCGACGGGCCGAAGCGACCCCGAGACGCCCTCAGGTCTGAAAACCCGAGTGTTGCTCAGTGACTGCGCGTGTCCCTGCTGCTCTGTTTGTCCCTTTTCCTCCACCGTCCTCTCCGTGGCTGCCCAGCTGTTACCTGATCAGTCGTCAATGAGACGCACCTGACCTGGAAATTAAGAGCCCGGGACAGAACCCAGTGCTCCGCTGACGCTCGACTGCTCGACTCAGCATGGGGTTTTATTCGGCGTTGCCGTTGTGTCCTGCCTTTGTTTTTTGTAATCTTGGTTCAGTGACTTAGTTGTGTTCATATTTTTAAAAAATCCAATGGCTTTAGTTGCTTTCTGGGGTTGCGGCAGTGACGATGCACGCCCCGTTGGGCCGACCAAAGGTGAGAGAACAAAATAAGGTTCTATAGAAATAAGTTCCTCACCACTTTATTATAATCTTTATAGAGGACTTGGTGTGTTTTAAATGTATTAAATGCCTCATGCAAGCATTATTCTCCAAACTGTAGTGTGTGGATATTTTCTTCGACGGATAAATCATGTACTCTGACGTTTTGGTTTGAGGTAAAAGAAGAAATTAAAGTCATCCCGATTCCTTCGCCAGAGTCCCAAGATGCGGCGCAATTGCTTCGAGCTCAAGATGCAGGAGCGCTACAGCCACTTCCTGGCCGCGGACAGCGAGGCCGAGATGGAGGAGTGGGTGGCCACGCTGAAGCAGGCCCTGCAGAGCAGCACCGAGGCCGGCCAGGACAGGAGGAACGGCGCCGAGTCGCTGGACTGCGCCCTGGGTGAGCAATTCTGTACCTGCGTGTGAAAACTGACGCACATGAGAAATGCGCACTCGGGCAGTTAGCTGTGATAGCAAGAATGGCGTGTCTGAGCATCAGCTCTGAGCTTGTCGTAAAGTTCCCGGGGGTTACAGTAATCCCTCTCCCCGCCGAGGAAGGGAGCGCAGAACTCCCCCGAGGAGTCTGGGCCCCCCGCGTTATGAAATTTTTAACTGCTTCCATGCTCCGACGACGCAGAGGCAATAAATAACGCGTAACGCTACATCTGTAATTGCTGACGGCAGAAGTGAGACGCTCGGAGTCTTTCTCGGAGGCGCTCGGCTGCGCGGATGCAAACAAATCCGATCTGGAGAATCTGGTGGCGTTTGATCCGCCCTTTTTCTACCCCAGACTCTCCCAGATGCTCACAAATCATTGCTCGTCCCGAGCCGGGGGGAGAACGCCAGCAGTTTTACGCAGTTTGCCTATTTCTTGCCAGCGCCCCCTTTTTTTTTTTTTCTCCTCTCTCTCGTTTAATAATACACTCTCTGCAAGAAATTTCCAGTGAAACGCAATAGGCCTAGCTCGGTCGCAAATCTCAAAGATGCTGATGAGACAGTGGGAGGCCGTCCAGGATACCAGCATAGTGAACGCTCTTTTTTTTTTTTAAATTTGCCCACGAGGCTGAAAGATATGAGTTTGGGAAGGGGAAAAACCCGCAGGCAGACACAAAGGGAGCCATTAGGGAAGGGATGAGTACAGCCTCACCTGTTGCCAGACTGCGTTTTTTTTTTTTTTTTTTAAAAAAATGACGCGTGATCGCTGTCCTGTCCAATCAGACGACGACGCTGCCAGCCAAGGTAAAGGGGAGAGCCTGCTGGAGAGCCTGGGGAGGAGCTTACACCCTGAACTCACGAAGGTATGAAGGATGAAGATTTTGCATATTATTTCACTACCTGCATTCACGATAAATATATACACTACTCACAAAAAATTAGGGATATTCGGCTTCAGGATGAACCTAAAATGCACTATAACCTCATTTTGATCTTCTCTAAACTTCTGAATGCACATGATTATATAATATCACTGTAGCGTGAACATTTTACGTTTTACATAAATTTTACCAAAAGCCAAATATCCCTAACTTCTTGTGAGTAGTGTATATCTGGAGGATTTATTGACTTGACTGTGCTTAAAGCGACCCAGCTGGTCCTCCATTTGATTTTTTTTTTTTTTTTTGTTGATGAATGAGATTGTTGTTTGTAGTTACCACAGCGCTTTAAGAGCGGCCTTTTTTTTTTTTTTGGACCAGACGGCAGCGGCCTTTGCTCCACGGGGGCCGCGCTGCTTTTTAACGCGCCCCCGCGAACCGGGAGCTAAGACGCAGACAACAAAGCCCTCTGTGCTCCGCCGTGCTCCGTTTGCCCCGGGCCCTGCTCCCGCGCAGCTTTTCCGCGAGAAGATCGCTCGCGTTTGTCTGCAGGCCGGACACGGCGGAAGCAGGCGAGCGAGAAGAAGCGGGGGGGAGGAGGAGATGGATTTAGGGCTCTTACCGTGACCCGCGGGTTCGATTAGTTCGTCTCCCCTCAGATCCCCTTCCTCTTCTCCTCCTGTCTGGGTCTGCTCGTCTCTCCCTCCCTCTCTGTCGGTTTACCAGCAGAGGAGAAAGGCTTTGTTGTCCCGTTTGAGTGGGCGCTTTTGTTTTGAAACCACAATGCCAAGATGCGTTTTTATCGCCTGGATGAGAATTTAAAAAAAAAAAAAACTACATGGCGATATTTCCACAGTGAAATGTGTCCAGTAAAAGGAAAAAAAAGCATAATTTAAAAACTAAGGTGTCATCAAATTTAGATTGCAACAAGTTAAAATGAGACAGATTTTTGGTTTTAAACATTTCTTCATTGTGTGCAACATATGCATAGATGTCTATACATCTAAACTATATGTTTATTGTTAGAAAATGCACATATCAAAAGAAAACGAGGGGAAAGGCTGACACATGCAGTGTGTCCATCCATGCCTTCAGGGTTGGAAGACGATACAGACGAGAGTGACTGGTAAACATGAGTTGTTGTTGGTTTTTTTTTTCCACGGGCATTCCTCCACCCTGTGTGTCTGCAGTACGCCAGGGAGACAGACCAGCTGAATAAGATCAACAGGAATGAAGGCAGACAAAAGCTTTTCTCCCTGGATCCCGAGACGCAGGTACAGCAGACGCCTCTTTGAACGCTCGCCGGTTCTACGCTTTGTTTCTTTCACTATTGATTCACTCCACCATGCGCACTCTTTCCTCTCGTACTCTCTCTCCACGGGATCGATTGTTTTGCTTTTTGTTGGTTTATCACCCCCCCCCCCCTTCCCGTCTGCTACCCAGAGGCTGGACTTCTCGGGCATCGAGCCAGACGTGAAGCCGTTCGAGGAGCGCTTTGGCCGACGGGTGGTGGTCAGCTGCCACGACCTGACCTTCAGCCTCCAGGGCTGCGTTAGCGAGAAGGGTGACGGCGTCCTCACCAATGTAGGTCACAACACAGATTTAATTTAGCTCTTACCACTGCCGCCTTTTTTTTTTTTTATATACAATACTACTAATGATAAAAACATTTTCACAGTCAAGTATCTCACCGTTTTTAGTTTCATCCCCGAGATGAAACTCTTAAAACTATGTTTGAAAAAACATCGCTTAAGACTAAAACATGTTTCTCGGGTGAGGTCAGACCTTTAAAAAAAAAAAAGGCACAAATCCGTTCCAAGCACAACTTGTAAACGGTGCACCTTCCTACAGTTTCAGTTGCACCTCGGCACCTCGAACCGCAGCACGCAGCTTTCCCTTTCACACCACAGATCTTCCGCTACCCTCACCCGCTGCTGTGCCGCCCCAGATGATAATATAGCTTCATAATTCATGCCTGGAGGCAGTTAAAGTCACCAGACCGAAAAAGGAAAAGGGAAGCATAACCCCGCTGTGACTCATTTCTGTTTGCGACGAAGGTTTTTTCGTGCGGGAGTCCTGCCGAATTTTTTTCGAAAAAACGCCTCGTTAAAAGGAGAGCGTCTGAAAACATGAGGCAGCAGTTGGGAACATGTGCGAGCTCCGTCTTGTCAGAGCGGCTCCGTAGTCGAGCCCAACCCCCCCCCCCGCCGCCTGCTGCTGCGTTAGAGGAGCCGGTCGGAGGCTCGAGCTGAATCATACTTGTGGTTTGGAAGCGACGCGCTTTCTCTCTCGCTCCCGCTCTCGGGCCCCTCCCTCCCTTCCGTCCGCAGTCTCCGATAGCTTTAATGTTTATTGGATCAAGGGAGGCTTGTCCATCACGCAACAGCCATCCTTCCTGCAGAAAGTGCACAGTCATTCAAAAATGTGCGGGCTGTGGTGCTGCAGAGCCTCTCGCTCCCAAACTAGGGCTGAACTAATATGTTTCGAGGCTGAAATCCGGTATGTTTATATTTGTTCCTCTATAATCAAGCTAAAGTTGCCGCAGGGCAGAAGCTTCCACAAAAGTCCAAAAATCTACCCTTTGCAATTAATTTAAACTCGCGCTTCTGGCCATACTTTAGGTAGCTATGCATCTCTGGGTCCTTTTTTTTTCTGTCACATATTACAGAAAACTTTATGTAATAAATCCTCACTTTATAACAAGTTAATGCCTCCACATGAGGTACTTATGAGTTATTTAGGCATTACTCCAGGGTAACTTCTGCCTCAGCCGTTCATTTAACCTGGAAAATGTCATGAGAGTAATGTCGGGGCAAGTGTCAGACGTTGAATAAGTGACCGGGCTCAATTCTTCACGGAGGGATTAAGCTAAGTAATTCCTGTGTGAAATGTGATTACACAGCGTAGTGAATAAATCCAGAGATATTATAAACTGAAGCGTGACGAGCCCTTAACCCGTCTGACCCCAGGTGGAGCCCTTCTTCATCAGCCTGGCGCTGTTCGACGTCTCCAAGAGCTGCAAGATCTCGGCCGACTTCCACGTGGACCTGAACCCGCCCTGCGTCAGGGAGATGCTGACCGACGCCTCGGGCCAGCTCTCGCCTTCGTCTGACTCGGACGGAGGAGGAGGAGGCGGAGGAGGAGGAGGAGGAGGAGGAGGAGGCGGGGGAGCCCGGGAGGCAGGGGGAGTCATGGTGAACGGCGACTCGGGGAAGGGGAACGGCCTGCCCGTCCTCCAGAGGGTGGCGGAGGCTCTGCTGCGCTTCCCGACGCAGGTAGGGACTTGACTGTGCCCCACGCAGGAAATGACTATCCGAATCACCGATGAGCTGTGCAGGAAGGGGTGTGAAACCCGAATCATGTCGATTCAGGTGCGAGGAACACAATGTTCCATCCTTTTTTTTTGTTTTTTGCGCAACATATTTTGAAATCAGCGTGGTAGTGATTATGATGAAAAACAAAACTGCAAGGTAAGCGATCAGAAAACCTTTAGCTCCAGGTCATGATCACGCCACGTTCGAATAATACACACCAGGCTGTTCTTACTTCTGACAAGTAACTGCAGCCTGTCATTGTGAAGAAACGCACAAAGAGGATCTGAGCAACCTGAGCTCTCCAGACGGGTGGATGCCGTCCTCGCACCCGCTTTTTGAAGCGCTCGGCGTTCCCACGCAGGCCGCAGCTGGCCCGGGGCGGGAGGGTCGGGGGGATGGGGAGGGGGGTGCCCTGAGATCAGAGAGCTCCGGTGACGGCTGGAGGATGAGCGATGGAGCCCTTTGCCCCATTACGTGATAATAGCGCCCTTTTTTATATATATATATATATTGATCTATCTCTTTTAATCAAAGAGCTTTCTTTTTTTTTTTGACGTCATTGCAGTATTTCCAGATGGCGAGCGCGTCTCCAGACAGCGCCTGGTCCACGTCCAGCCTTTCATAAAAAAAAAAACCTTGAGCGCGTCCACTGCGTTCACTTTCAATTTCCGTGACGGGAGACACGACCGGGCTGTCACGGATTGAACGCAGGAGCGGCTCAAACGCGAGGAAGACGAACGGCGGAGAGGCGGGGCGGGAAACGGCGTCCCTACTCGGCCAGCAGCGGCTCCCGCCGTTCCGCGCGCTTTTGAAAGATAAGAAATGAAAGGACCCATCCAGTCCTCCCATGAGTCTAATTTGCGGACTTAATGTTACGTTCCGAGAGCCGACGTCTGGGAGTCCCACACCGGCGGAATCCACGCACGCACACAAACATAGCCGGCCTCTACCTCCTGTGATTAGTGTGCGATTATAGCTCGGCCGACCGCGCTTTAATTTAGGTGCACTGGGCGCGGTCCAAGGACAGGGCCTCCGCTTCCTCCATCTCCCCGCTACACCGGGCAGCTCCACGCATCACCGTTGCAACACATTTGCCTGAGTGTAAAACCCACCTTGACGAGCAGCGCCGGCAAAAAGTTAAACCGAGGGGGGCGGGCGGGGGTTGTGGTTCGACGTGCGTCTGGCATCGTGCGCGCCTCTTTGCCGATGTGTATTATTCATGCGCAGCTCGCGATGCCTGCTTTTTGTTTTTTTTTTATTTAAAGCTGCATTAGCGCCACTCGGCTTCTCGGGCTGAACCTTTTTATGATCTCCCAACGTGACTTCCCGACACTCCCTCTTATTTCTGTTCCCAGAAACCTACTTAGTCGTTTTTTTTTTTTTGTCCCTACGTGTGCTTATTAATATGAGCAACGTGTCCCCGAGTGTATTTTGTCCCCCTTGAGATTGTTTGTGTGCGCTGACACTAAAGATGGCCCCATCTCACCGCACCAAAAATAGACGTCAGCTCCGTGTGGTTTTCCTGCATGACGTCGGCGAACAGCAGCCGCCGCCCCCGCACTCTGCAGAGAAGCAGCGGACGAGTTTTTAGAGTGAAAATGTGCATCCTGAAGCTTTAAGTGAGGGGGGATCCTATGGGGAAGGGTCGCGAGGGAAGACGTGTCTGGCCCGGCCGGTCAGAACACGGCCGCAGCCCTCGCCATCATCACATCGCCCACGCTAATTACCCTCCCCCCGCCCTCTTCTCCCTCTCTCTCCCAGGGCATCTTCTCGGTGACCAACCCCCACGCCGATATCTTCCTGGTGGCCCGCGTGGAGAAGGTGTTGCAGAACGGCATCACGCACTGCGCCGAGCCGTACATCAAGACGTCGGACGTCGGCAAGGTCCTCGCCCCTTTCACCTCTGTGGAAAAAAAGCCACGGCGTGCCTTCCCTCCACCCCACCCAACCCCCCTCCCCTTCCGTATTGATTTTTTTTTTTTTCCCCCTTTTCTCTTCGTCTCCGCAGACTGCTCAGAAGGTGCTCAAGGCTGCCAAGCAGACATGCCAACGCCTGGGCCAGTACAGGATGCCATTCGCCTGGGCCGCCAAGTAAGACGGAAATAAACATCACCCCGTAATAAATCTGTCTCGCCCCATCTCTGGAAGGGCCTTACTTGATGGCACGGGCATCAGAATAAAAAGGAGTGCCTTGGGTTTAATTGCAATACGCATGCCATCGATGTTCTACAATAAAAAAAAATTTAAGCGGCAAACTCATCCAGTTGGAAGCGGATGGGATGATTCTATTCAACCCTGGTGGAGAATACTTTGTATCCACCGTTGCCGTGTATGTGTTTCCCAGGCAGGTATTCAAAGACGCTCAGGGCAGCCTGGACATGGACGGGAAGTTCTCTCCCCTCTTCCGCCAGGACAGCAGCAAAATCTCCACCGACGACATCATCAAGCTGCTGGCCGACATCAGGAAGTGAGTCACGGCCGCGCCGCCACATTTTTAGCCAGTGCGTAGTTACTGAAAAGAGCCACACGCTGGCAAAAATGTATGCCTTTTTTTTTTTATGCTGTGCATCGCCATAAAAGTCGCTGGATTTATGTCCTGCGGGCGTCCCATAAACAAATGAATGCGCTTTTGTAAATTTAGAAAATGTCCCCGATTCAGACTTGATGGCTTTGCCCCCTTTTTATTTCCCGTCTCTTTTTCTTCACCAGGCCAGAGAAGAGCAAACTTCAGACGATCCCTGGCCAGCTGAACGTCACCATCGAGTGCGTCCCGCCTGACTTCTCGAGTACGTTTCCTCTCTCTCGCCCTTTTTATCCTGACGTTCGTCTCTCACTGTCTGCAGCGGTGGTCTCGCTTTGGAGACAAGTGCGTCCCCTTTAAAACACACTGACCCCTGCACGGTGCAGATATGAAGGAGCTGTCCTTACTAAATACAACAATTTGATTAAATGATCATAAAAACTTGACCAAACCCCGCGGTTTGCAAAAGCACCTCCGTTTCTAGAATGCAAACAGTACCGTCTGGATGTTTTGAGAAACCAGGTGAGGTCGCCACAGCAAGGAAGATAGTTTACCCAAAAGGAGGAAAGCGCCTGAAGTGGTTGTATTTTAGAAAGGTATAATAAAGGATAAAACCACAGTCTCAGCTGCTGAAGAAAGAAATAGGATTCCTGGCAAAGATGCTGCGAAGATCGGCGCAAATAAGGATGCCGAACTGCAGCTTTCAGATTGATTCGCACGGTCGCCGCCGTGACCCCCCCGAGCTGGAGGGGGAAATGGGGGGCCTCGGCCGCCGCAGTTCGCTTCCCTCACCCGTGCGCTCTGTGTGCCCTCCCCCGCCTCCAGACACGGTGACCTCCTCTTACATCCCCGTCAAGCCCTTCGAGGGCGGCTGCGAGCGCGTGTCGGTGGAGGTGGAGGAGTTCCTGCCCGAGGAGGCCAAGTACAACTACCCCTTCACCACCTACAAGAACCAGCTGTACGTCTACCCCCTGCAGCTCAAGTACGACAACCAGAAGACCTTCACCAAGGTGGGCGACCCCGGCGACGACGACGGGGGATGAGAGACGGCGCGCGTGCCGCTTACTGCTCGGCTGCGTGTGTTGACGGTTTTGTTTTCCTCCGCGCCAGGCGAGGAACATCGCGGCCTGCATCCAGTTCAGGGATTCGGATGAAGAAGGCGCAGTCCCTTTAAAGGTGAGTTGTCCAAACTGCGCGACGTGAGCAGCTTTACATTCAAACCGCACGTTTCGCACAATAAGTCCTTGCGCGCGCACACAGCGTACGGGCAAAATGGCGAAAAATGATAAGACAGTCAGATGAGCAGGAGCCTGGTGCAAATGTCTCAAACAGCCAATGCTACTGTGAAAAATTGGGCGAAACATCACATGACGAACGCTCCCCTTTTATTGGCCTTTTCACGAAGTGGAAGCCTGGAGGTGCGGCCGAGGGGCCCCCGAGAAGGAGGAAGGGAAAAGCTCACAGAAGCTGGTTATTATAGCTGGCAAGAGAAGATAATGAATGGTCACCCTTTTTTTTTTTTTCCCTCCTTCTCTCTCTCTCACTCGTCTTCCTCTCTGTCTCTCTGGCCACACATTTCAAATATTTGCGGGTGGAAACATCATGGAAGCCCCCGCGGATTGTTTTCACTTTTCCAGGGGGGAGGGAGGAAGGGAGGTAAACGGATATTCTTTTGACTTCAGGCAGCCAAAACATTTGCACTTGATGCTCGAGATTAGGACGGCCCGGACGCACGGATCGCTCGTGCAGCCATGCGTATCGTATCTCAGATAGCAAACACACACACACACACACACACAGCGAGGCAGAAAGCTGCTGACAAACAGCGAGCTGGAGCCAGCAGCCAGGTTCTGGGTTTTTACGTAGGACGCGGATCTGACTGAGAGGAAACGCTTCTCGAGCTAAAAGTCAAAGGCGACGGGAATCTTCCAGAAAGATTGGGGAAGAAAAATTGTTGGCGCTGTTATCTCTGCCGTAAATAACCTCCCGTTGACCGGTCACACCTGCGTTGGCGGGCCCAGGTGCGATTTACTCCCTGGAATGAAAAGATTACCAACGCTCCCCCGGCGCGGCCGGTACGGAACGTTTCGTTTCCTCGCCCTGCGCGGCACAGTGCGTGTGCGAACACGACGGCTTTGACAGATAAGACTCCCGGCATCTCCTCCACCCTCATCCCGAGCCCGCCAATCGGGACTCCCATCGGCTTGCGAGGGCCCCGCTGCCCGCGTTTTCGCTTTTTTATTTATTTTATTTTCTCCCGCCCGCAGCCCCGCCGTAACCCTGCGATCGGCGGCGACCCATCTCCGCCGTAATCTGCGCGTCTCCTCCCAGCGTCCTCCAGGACCGGGCTCCGATCCATTTCGCTCCGGAACCCCCGTCCTTTCCAGCGGCCAGCGCCGCTCGTTACTGTTCATTAGAGATGACTCCATGTGTCAGCATCCTAATTACAGCATCAAAACCGGCCGTCAGAGCAGGTTTCTTCCCCTGTGTTGCGCCTCATTAGGAATATCCTGACCTGGTCAGGCCTGACTTCGTTACACGAGTTTATTTTTCCCATGGAACTCCTTTTTTTTTTTTTTTCTTCTTCAAGCGGCTGCTGCTCTGACACGAAACACGTTGCCTTTGCAGCAGCTCCCCCCCACCTCGAGTTTGGGGGAGCGCTCGTAAACGATCCCACATTTACAGCTGCTAATGGCTCCGGTTGCCAAGTGGAAAGAAATATTTACGTCGCCACATGTGGAGTCAAAGCGCTGTAATTGTTCAGCGTTTCTGTTCGGTTTCTATCCAGGAGTTGCTGATTAGTCAACACAAACTAAACGACGCCGCGCAAGGCCGACAGATCCATATAATTCTTCGGGATGAGGCCCGTCCTGTCGAGTCGGATCCCACGTGATAATTTCTGGGTTTTTCTCGAGCTTCGTTTAAACTGACGGCGCTTCAACGGCGCGCTGCCCGACACGGTGCCGGAGTCGGCGCACGACTGATCCGCTCGCTTGCCTTTCAGTGCATCTACGGCAAGCCGGGGGACTCGCTCTTCGCCAGCAGCACCTACGCGGCCGTCCTGCACCACAACCAGAGCCCGGAGTTCTACGACGAGGTGAGAGGGGCCGCCCCGTGACCTTTTTTTTTTTTTTTTTTTTTTTTTTTACGCAGTCCCACTCGTAGGATTCGGCAGGTTGTCCAAGTGAAGAAATTCGTGCACGCTGTGTGTTCGCCACTCATTCCTCCCTTTTAGGTTAATCCCATAAATCTGTCTCAGGGCAGAGCTGTGATCTCACACATGACTGGTCAAACAGTCACTGAGCCTGTGCGTGCACACACACACACACACACACACAAAGCCAGGGGCTACAAAGGAGGCATGGCCCGGATCCGGTTCGAGAGGTAGTACAGTGGGGGGTCCGTACGGCCCTGATGACAAACGGATCAGGAATTTTAGAGTCACCACATTCGCCCGCATGCAGGCCTGCACATCCGGTGGCACGCTCGCTGGGATTTCCCTCGCAGGCGTGAAGAACCACGAAGAACTTCAACAATGATCTTTATGGGTCTTTTTAAAAACAGATTTTACTTAAATCTTTTCTTTTAATCTTGTAACTTTGATTTGATTTCTTATTCTAAGGGTTCGCATACCAGGGATTTTGTTGCTTCACAAACATCGTCACGAGCCTGGCACAGTTTCCACGGATGTCTCCTGGAAGTTTGACCTGACTTGCCCAAGAGGCATGCACTGAGTGACACACACGTCCACGTCATGAGCTCAGATTTGTTTTCGTGCGCCAGACTTGTGATTGCGGAGACTCGGCTGCTCTGCACAGTCATGTGACTTTTACTGTGAGGAAGGGAAAACGCATTCCTTTGCCTTTGCTGCCTCCTTGTGGACAAGATGTCTTAGTTGTTTTTTTTTTTTGCTGGAAGATGAAGCGTCACGTGTCCAATGGGTCCCACTACAATTCTTTACGCAAATTAGTGTTAGTTATTTTAGCCTTTTTATTAACGTGAATTAAAAATAGTGACACTGATGCTTATTCATTTTAATTTGGTTTTGTTTTGCAAAAAGCTACCAAATAAATTAAAAATATAAACATAGAAAAGAGAACCAGACACAACCAAAAGCTTGAAATCAGTGTTAGTATTATTATTATAGCCTAACTAACTGCGAATTAACCATTACAGACTCCCTGTATGTTCCTGTTCTGGTCTCAGCACATTTTTTTTAGTTATCTTTTTGTCTGCGTACAGGTGAAGGTGGAGCTGCCAGTCCACGTGCACGAGAAGCACCACCTGCTCTTCACCTTTTACCACATCAGCTGCGAGTCCAGCAGCAAGGCCAGCAGCAAGAAGAGGGAGGGAGTGGAGTCGCTGGGTGAGTGCAAACCGTCATACGCTCTCTTTTTTTTTTTTTTTTTGTGACGTCAGTATTCGTTGCTTATCTGAAGTCGGGTCATTCCGTTCTCTCCCAGTGGGTTACTCCTGGATGCCGTTGCTAAAAGATGGGAGGATGCAGTCGCTGGAACTTCAGCTCCCCGTGGCCGCCACCCTGCCTGCTGGTTACCTGTGTCAGGATACCAGGAAGGTAGGACCGTATCCTCACACACCACAAATCAGTGGTGTTTAGCTCAGAGCCATGGAAACGTGACATCAGTTTGTTTGGTTTTTTTTACTGCTAAAAGAAATAGTTGGAACTTTAGTGGGAGCTAATGAATCCCTCAGAGAATATAATGCAGTCTCTTGTTTGCTGCGCCTACGCAATGAAACTGTGTCATCGCTGCAGGGTCAGAGCGTTCCTGATCCTTTTCCGAAAACAAGTCCTACAGAATGTTCTGTTTTGTTTTTTTTTTTTTTTCCTCGAACAGTCCCAACCGGATATCAAGTGGGTGGAAAATGCCAAGACCCTCTTCAAAGTGAGGACCCACGTAGCGTCAACGATATATGCTCAGGTACGGCTGGATCATCGTCCTCTGCGCACTGCGCGTGTAAAGTCTGCACAGGAGGCGGCGGGCGCAGACGGAGGGTACTGACACAGTTTTCGTCCGCAGGACCTGCACCTGCACAAATTCTTCCAGCACTGCCAGCTGATGAGGACGACGTCAGAGGGCAACCCGGCGGAACTCATCAAATACCTGAAGGTGAGCGGCTGCGAGGCCGTGCCCAGTGGGATTACAGACGATCTTTTACAGCAGCTCGACGTCTCTTCGTCGCTACGGTTTCACGACATCTCACCAATTTTACACGGCACCGACGCACCTGCGCTTCCCGACATGTTTGTAGCCCTGTCGGTGTTTCACAGAAAGTTTGATCAGCTCGGTGTTTAAATGAAATGAATATTTCACCTCACGTATGCAACGATCGCCACTGCTACAGGCCATCTCCGTAATTCAGTCTCCGGTGTTCCGGTGCCTTTTTAGGAGCCCAAACAAAATCCGTTTTTCCAACTTCTTGTTCATCCAGTGCTGTAGTTTTTCTTTTTTTTTCCTCATCGGTTTCTTCCTCGTTTCCCCACAGTGCCTGCACGCCATGGAGACTCATGTCATCATCAACTTCCTTCCGACGGTGCTGATGCAGCTGTTTGAGGTGCTAACCGCCGCCGGCAAAGAGGCCCACGAGATCGCCGTCAACTCCTTGCGGTCAGTCATCCACTCGCTGGGGGAAAAAATTAAAAAAATGTGGCTCGGCTCTCTGTTTACCGCCGATCAAAATGCTGAGAGTGAATCGTCCCCCCCTCCTCTGTACCTTCAGCGTGATCATCCACATAGTCTCCAGATGTCACGAGGAAGGGCTGGAGCACTACCTGCGCTCTTTCCTCAAGGTGAGCGACCAGGGCCGCCACAAGGGGGGGAAAAAAAACCAAAACAAATTCCCCACACGTCCGGTGTTTCTCTCTTTCGGTTCCCCAACCACATCTTGTGCGTTTCCTCTGCCCCCCCAGTACGTGTTCGTGGCCACCAACCCCGCGGCGGGAACCGCGGCGACCACTCACGAGGTGCTGGCCACCGCCGTCACGGCCGTCCTCAAGCAGACCGCCGATTTCAACACCAGCAACAAGCTGCTCAAGGTCCGTGCCCGTTTCCTGCCAGTTGGTTGTAGTACCGGCGCTGAACAGCAGGTCGAACTCTCGCCTGCTAAATGCCGCCTCATCTCCTCAGAACTGAAACGTGAAGCTGCTTTTACTACAATCCTCATCGGCCGGTTTCTACGTCACTGCTGTTCTTTACGAGAATGGCTGCACGTTAACCATGACTCACATTAACCCCAGTCCTCTCTTTCTTTTTTTCCATCCCCTTTTAGTACTCGTGGTTCTTTTTTGAAGCCATGGCCAAATCCATGGCCCTGTACCTGCAGGAGGGCAACCGCATGAAGGTTGGCATCAAGAGGTTTCGTCTTCCTTTCGCACAATCGACTGCGGCGGTGACTTAGCAGTTTGTCAGCTCTTGTTTCTTCAAGTCGGCGCGTTTGGCAACGGCCCCTAAGGTCGCATATCTGGACCCGGCATAAACGAAATTTAGTAAACACGTTCCGTGTGTTGTTTTTTTTAAAAAAAAGATGTCAACACACGCCTCACGCACACTCACAAGACCGATGGCAACGCGTTACGCCATGTGTATCCTTCGCATTCTTTTACCACGGGCCTGCATTTCATCTGGCTCAGGACCCAGCGGTGCCAGACGTTCGGGCTGCGAGCGAAAAAAAAAAAAAAAAAAAAGAAGCCCCGGCTGTAGCTGTGTTTGTGTTTTGAGAAATCCAAAAAACAAAACAAAAACCTGCGACCTGTTCACCGTGTCCCCTTCGGTTTCCGCAGATGCCGCGAGCCCAGCGCTTCCCGGACAGCTTCCACCAGGCGCTGCAGTCGCTGGTGCTGTCGGTCATGCCGCACATCACCATCCGCCACATGGAAATCCCCGAGGAGGCCCGCTGCATCAACCTGAGCCTGGCCAACGTCATCAAGGTTCTTAACTCCAGATGTAGAACCATTTTCACTAAAGGCTGTTTTGTAGTTTGTGTATTTTTGTGTGTGTGTGTGTGTGTGTGTGTGTGTGTGTGTGTGTGTGTGAATTTCACATGAAACATCCTTTTCCCACCTGTTGAGAGTTTGTGCATCTGGAGTTTCACCACCCACACAGTCGCACATGGGTTCTTCCTTTGTGCAATTAAACCCCACAGCTTTATTTTTAATCTCCACTTCCCCTGTTTTGTTTTGAGCGGGATCACGTGTGTGCTAATCGAGCGTCTTCTCTTTTTTTCTTTTTTTTTTTTTTTTTTGTAGCGGTGCCTGACTTTCATGAACAGGGGCTTCGCCTTCAGCCTGGTCAATCACTACATGTGCCACTTCAGTCTCAAAGACCCCAAAGTACGTGTCGCAGCAAAAATGAACCGCCGTTTTTAAATTGCGAGGAGGAACGTGCGAGAGAAACGCCCACCTACGCGAAGGCCAATGACGGGAGGAAAAAGCATACAGTATAATTGCCCGTTGTGTTGCCCGAAAGGCAAATTTGTGTGCATTATCCGCACGTAACAGCAAAGCGTGTCGCGTTTCCTCCTGCTTTATTGCTCCCTCTGTATCAGCAGCACATTTGACTAACAAATTTGCGCAACCCAGAAGCCCAGCGGGCTGCAGTGGCGCTTTTTTGAGCGTTGCTACGGAAGGCTGTTGTTGTTGTTGTTGCACTGGGGGCGGTTGGCGGAAATTTGCTCACGAAACGCGCCTTTCCCCCCCCTCCCCGCAGGCGCTCACCGAAATGAAGTTCGACTTCCTGATGACGGTGTCCAACCACGAGCACTTCATCCCCCTGAACCTGCCCATGGCCTTCGGGCGCACCAAGCTGCAGAGGGTGCAAGGTGAGGGAGCCGGATGTCGCCCCCGGTCGGACTGCGCTCGCGCTTCCCGCCAGACACGCTCGCCGCCACATGACTCCCCGCCCGCCCGTGCACACAGGCGCGCACGCACACCGATCCCGTCCTTAATCCTTCCCGATTGTTTTGGCTCAGGCGCACCCAGCTCTATTTCGGCGGGTTTGCGAAATCACGCTAACGCGTCACCAGCCGTACCTGCCCGACGAGTTCGCCGAGCGCTCGTTGACACGACATGTTTGACACAACCACAAGTGTAACGCAAACATCTGTGTGCTGTGGAAATGCTGCATGTATTGTTCACCCCTTCCAAATTCTTTATTTTTACTCCCTCCTCCTCCTCCCCCCCACCCCCTTCTGTTTTGTTTGCGTTGCTTGTGGTCAGATTTTATTACGTACGCGACGGAGCTGTTTGGCCCTGTAGGTAGGTGACGCACGCCGCACCGTACCACCACCACCGCCGCTCGCTCCTTGTTCTGGCCTGCACGAACTTGCCGCCACATCGCCGGGCCCCCCCTTTTCTTTTTTTTTTTTTTTTTTTTTTTCTTCGCAAGGCATCCATTACCCTGCCGCTCGCTCAGCACGAAGCTAACTCCGACCGGTCGAGAGGCGCCCCGGGGCTGCTGTGGGAATCCACTGACCCTCTCCTTTAAATACTTAATGGACCTGATATTTGTAAACAGCTGACGGGGACATCTCTCAGGGAGCTGGGTTTCCCTCCCCTTTGCCGCTTGCGTCTGTCCTTTTTTTTCCCTCTCCTGCTCTTTTCCCTCTAAGTGGAAATGAAACAGTACGCGAACCCTTGGGAATGACCCGGCGCTCTGCATCACTCTGTCGTCAAATCTGGTCTGTTCTTCATCTGTGTCACAAGATGATCGCACTTAAGCGGATAACGCCAGGCGGTCCTTCCTCTGAGCGGCTCCGACGGGTCGAGGTCTGCGCCACTCCAGGAAAGACTGGCTTTTCTTTTTGTCCGACCTCATTCTGTAGTTGATTTTTTTTTACATCCAGGTTTAGGGTAATCGTCCCGCTGCATCCACCTACTTCTACAGAGCCGCAGCTGGTGCAGCGAAGCCCCGAATCACGACGGCGATGCCGATGGGCGGAGGTCGTCGTGGCGGTCCCGCAGTGCCCTTTTAGCGCCTTACTCAGTGCTGCATGCTCTCCCCAGTAAATTCAACCACCAGTCTGCTGTCAAGTTGCTCTTCGGCGAACACCCCGCACACTGTGCGACGTTTCATGGGGAGCAGCAGCCTCCTCTGCGGTGTCCCGCTCCATTGCTCCATCATTCCTTGAAGCCTTTTAGCCGTTATTCCGGGGGTTCCCCTTTACCTCGCCCAGCGCAGGGAGCGTGGAGTCGCCACGGGGTCGGGCGCCCGCTCGTAGAGTAGCCGCAGAGCTAAACTCATCCCCGTCCCACAGACGGTTTGTCAAACTGTTGGCCGATGGACGCGCCGTGAGGCGACCTCGCGACCCTCCCTCTCCAGCGTAACAGTGCCCAATCTTAATCCCCCGAGCTCCCCCTGTTTTGTCTCGCGAGAAGCAAGCTCAAAATGCTGGGCGTGTCGTCTGAAAGCATCCCGCACCTCCACATTCATTCACACTAAATCTCTGGCCGGTCTCCCAGGCCCGACCAGTCCAGTCAGCTTGTGCTGTAACTTAGATGAAGACCTGGTCAAATTTAATGACAAAAATTCTACTAATTTCCTACGACTCACTTGTTTTCCTTGTCTTCCTCACCACTGTAATCGGTTAGCACAGTTCCCGTGATGTATTGCCTCTCAATACTACCACCAGTGTTATTGTGAAACTGCAGCCGCAACCTCTCATTTCCAGCGACGCTTCACTTTGATTCCTGTTGATTTGTGTCTTTCGCGAACATGCAATTGAAAATTTCCAAGCAGCATTACACATTTCTTCATGTGGGCAATGTGTAATTAATTATCCCCTTCTTTTGTGTGTGTGTGTGTGTGTGTGTGTGGCGTGGAGACGACTGGCACGTGGAAAGTCGCGTCCGGGTGAATGCGCTGTGTGGCTTAACTTGATTGAATTTGCCACAGTTGCTTACAGAGCGTTGATTATACTGCATTTACATCTGAGAGCTAGCTAGGATTCCTAACTCTGCGCGCCACCAGCCGCGGCTTCAACAATCATCAAAAGCCAGCAGCTCCACGTGGGGCCGACGGGCTGCGTCGCTCATGTGCTGCGCTTACACGCCCCCCCCCCCCCCTCTTCTGTCTGGGCGCCTACCACAGAGCAGAGTCTGGAGTTCAGCCTGACGGAGGACTACTGCCGCAACCACTTCCTGGTGGGTCTGCTGCTGAGGGAGGTGGCCGAGGCCCTGCAGCAGGGGCCCGAGGTCAGGCAGCTGGCCGTGGGCGTGCTCAAGAACCTCCTCATCAAGCACGCCATGGATGACCGCTACACGGTGTACAAGGTGAGCGCGGGCGACGGGAGGAGTCGTTCGCCATAACTGCACAAACCCCCATTTCCAAAAAATGTTGGGACGCTGCGTATGTTGGATGTCAACGCGGCAAAAGCTGAAACAACAAAATTTATGTTTTAAAAAAAAAACACTTGCTTGTTTTGAATTGGATTCCAGCAGCACCTGTCCACAGTTGGGGCCTGGCGCTACTGAGGCTTTGGAAAATTGCGCGACGCAGGCAGGAACATGTTAGTTAGGTTCACTGGGGAAAGGTCAGTGAGAGAGAGAGCGTGCGAGAGAGGCGGATTCTTTCAGCGGTAAAGGTGGGAAGGGCAGCGAAAATCCGCACAGCATCCTGACTTATTTTTTTGAAATGCGGCTTGTTTAAGTAAAATTTGAAGGAAAAAACACACAGCAGACAAACGACGGTCTTATCAGCGCAAGTGCACACGCCGCCTCCGCTCCCTGCAACTCAGACTGTCTATCAGAGCCTCTTTGTGTGCTCGCAACAAGTTAATATTTGATGGGCGACAAGTTTGACACGAGCCACGCCCCGTGCATATTCTAATATCTCTCGTTTAACGTCGCACCCCCACCACCACCACCACCACACACACACACACACACACACACACACACACACGCACGAAAACCCAGCATCTGATATGCAAACAAGCTTGTGGTTACAGTTCAGTTACACATTTGAGTACAGCACGAAAGGCAAACAGCAACTGCGTGTTAATCCTGAACCCGCCGAGCTAATCTTTTTAACAGGCGCGCTCATCTCGCGTGTGACTTCACGCCAAGGGCTTTGAAGTTTGGTCAGTGTGTTGTTTTTTTTTTATTATTATTTAAGAAAAACAAACTCGCCTCACCCTGTTCTACCCTTCAGAACCAGCAGGCCCGGATCTGTTTGCTCTACCTGCCGCTGTTGGAGCTGCTCTACCAGAACCTGAAGCAGCTCTCCGCCCAGCCGCACACCTCCAGCCCCGGCCTCGGCCTCAACGTGAGTCCCCAGCCCCCAACCCCAAATATTATATTTTTCACAGTGTAATGAAGAAAGTGTGTTTTCGCCACTCAAGTCGAATTGTGATGCAAACCTCAGTTGATGTCCCTACCCTGGTTAATTTGAACCCAGTTCCACGGACTGCGTTCTTCCACGGTTTTCACTTCCTCTGTCTTGCGGCCGTCCAGGGCTCCAGGGACGACCTGATGTACGCCGGCTCCGCAGACAGCAGGAGAATCAGCGCCGCCATCGACAGAGACCACGGTAAGACCTGGGCCCTGTGGGTACGGCAAAATCCACGACCGCTTCCCGTTTACACGCGCTCCGTAAACGTTACCCCAGCAATTTTTATTTATTCATTTATTTCGGTATTTGTTTATTTGTCGGCGCATTACGCAGCATCCATCAGCAGCGCTCCGTCCCAAAAGCAGCAGCTGCTGCGCGCCAGACATGCACCGCTCAGAGCAGTTTCTTCGCTCCGCCTCGGGATTGGGGACTGGCAGCCTGTCTGTAGGTTCGATGGCGATCAAACCGCTACCGGGCCTTGAGGCGGAGGCGTTCAACGTCGAAGTTCTCATGTTTGTTTTTCCGCAAACTCGGTGTTCACAAGGGGCAGATTTGATAAACAAACGGCGGCCCAAATCGAGGCCGACAAAGTCGCAGTATCCCGACCCCATGATGCACTTCAGGACCCCCCCCCCAGTAATGAATGGTTTATTTAGAGCTGCCAGATATCATGTTTGCAGTTACCAGTCAAGTGTACAGCACTAAATGGCCGTGCACGTGGTCTCTGTTTGAGTCCAATCCCACCTAAATTCATAATTGTACTCAAGAGAGCACCTTGGACTCAGCATATTTCTTTTTTTTTTTTTTTTTTACATTATTTTCCCACATTTATCACTTAACAGCATTAGTGCGTGCGGTCTTATTTGGTGAGACATCTTTACAGAGCGAATCCCTCTTTATTTACAGATCAGTTACGTAGTAACCCAACACGACACGGGGTGTTTTCCATTTATGAAAATGAAAAACATGCTTTGAGTCTAACAGGCCCAAGTCGTTTGTTTGCGACTGCTTTTCCAGCAGTCAGTAGTAAATATCTTGCATCAAGCTGAGCGTGAAAGTCCAAAGAGGAGTTGGTCCCATTTTATATGTATTATTTGCCGCAGCCATAATCGGTGCTTCTGTGAAAATCTTCAAACTGACGTTAACCGCGCTGCCGCCGGCCCCCCCAGGTCTGCCGGCTCTGAACGGCCACCTCGTGAGGCGAGAGGACTCCAGGGGCTCGCTCTTCATGGACCCGGGCACCCCGGACAGCGCTGAGGTGAGAACGCTTCCCGCCCCCCTGGACGTATCCCCGCACCCAACTTTTGGAGAAAGCGGTCACTGCGTCTGAGACATGCTCGGGTCAAGCACATGCCGCGTACGCACGCTGGGTTTGGATCCGGGCCTTAACTGGGTGTTTTCACGAACAACAAACCCTCGTAAAAGCAGCGTTTTAAGAAAACCGTCTCCGTGTTGCTTTTGGGCAGCGCCGCGGCGTCACAGCGTGAACGCGGGGCCAACACAACGCGACCCCGGCGTCCCCGCTGCGCATCGAAACCAGACGGAGCTGGAATTGCGGCTCCGTCGCGTCCAATCCTCGTTTATCGCGCGCCAAATTGGACCAACAACAAACGTCGACCGCCGTCATTTTAAAGTTGTCTTTTTGATGCGGGCCGCCCCCGCCGATGGAGACAAGGTTTGTGCTGGCTTTCTGTGAATGCGGACCCATTCATCCCTCCTGGTCCGACGCCACGACCGTGCGTGTCCATCCGATACGCGGTCGCGCACGCCCAGACGTCAAATATAGACAAAACCAACAATGAAACGATCCTGCCACGAATACAGTTATCACAGCCAACGCCTGGGATCTTATTTCGCGGAGCCATTTATTTCCATTGTTGTACGGAACTGAAAATTACCGAGCGCCCCTTGATAATTAAGCTCCATATTTGTGATCGAGTTGTAAAGATGCACCTTTTCAGTTGGGACTGTGTGGAAGTTGGACAATAAAAAGTGCCTTTTCCTCATGTGCATCATATTTGATAGTAAACTAGGAAAAACAGCTTGTTGTCGATCCATTAAACCTCAAAGAGAGAGCAAAACAATAGCTATGCAAGTAGAGAATTAAAAAAAACTTTGTTTATTCATTTCAAAGTTTGACTGTAAATCTGTCGAGCGACTCCTGTTTCGTTCTACTGCACCTTTTCATACTGCACGTACGCCGTTTGTGTCGCAGCTGCAGAGGCGCGGCTCCACCATGAGCAGCAGCCCCATGCCCCCCGTCGGCCGCCTGGGACACTACGAGATCAGAGGCCTCCTGCTCTCCTTCCTGCACATCATCAAGACGCTGTCCGAGGGTCAGTGACGCCCCCCGCAGGGCGCGCGCTCAGGATGAGCGGCGACAAACGCTTGGCGCGACTGCCTCAGCTGCACCTCTCCCCTCTGATGCCAACAGGACGTTTACGTTTCTTTCCGTCCGCAGACACCCTCGTGGCTTACTGGAATAAAGTCAGCCCTCAAGACATCATGAACTTCCTCAGCCTGCTGGAGTGAGTAGCGTGCGAAGGGAAAGCGGTCGGCCTGCTGTAACGGAGTGATACCACTGTTTACAGCGTGTCTACGTCAACGTGTAACATTTGTTAAAGTCGGCAGGTCGACCTGCTCACACAGCGGGTGTTGACAGATTTTGGTTTAAAGTACGCAACCGACCGCAAAACCGAACACAAAAGGTGACGGGGAAGGTAACTGATCGTTTTGAAATCCGAAAAGACGAAACAAAATTTGACTATTAGCGCCGTTAACGCATTAGCACAACATTGTTCATCAACCAAAACTACTCAAGCTCTGTCCCAGCTAATGCGACTCTGTCCCTGCAGGACCTGTCTTGCGCAGTTCCGCTACATTGGAAAGAGGAGCATCGGCAGGTAAGACCATCCACACTGTTGCCTTTTTAAAGAAGCGGGACTTCGCCGATGTCTTTGATGTTGGGCTTGTTTGGCGAGTCATCACCTGTGACAAATATCCGTTTTGTTAATGATCCACCTTGTCGCTTTATACAAGTCGTAAATTTTTAGTGTTTACTGTTAATGTAACAGTTGAGATATCGGCACGTTTCCTCTCTGGCGCGTAATAAAAGCCCCCGTCTCCACCTCGGGCAGGAGTCAGGACGTGTGCGTGCCGAAGCTCTTCTCCTCGGACAGGAAGTCTCAGACCATGCCGGCCATGCGCTGCAATCGAGCCAGCCTCATGCAGACCAAGATCCACCAGTTCAGCACCATGGAGGCCTCCCTCACTCTCAATATAGGTAACCACAAGCACCAGGCCCCATTCAGAAAGCTGATCTAGTGGGTTCGGGGGTTTTTAAGGTAGTGGAAGTCTGTGTCGCTTTGTTGCCGTTGTGGGAACCACTGGACGTTTTGTAAAACCACATCTTTGAGGCCAATTTCAAAGTTAGTCTATGAAACTCCCCGACGGATGTGTGTACACCATTGTTGCGGTCGTTTTTGGGGGTTTTTGTGTGTGTTTTGCAAGATCCTGAAAAAAAGCCTTTTCTTTCCTACCCATTTTTTTAATTTTTTTTTTTTTAAACTCCATGTCCCTTGATGGGCTCCGTGAGAAACGACTGGACCAGCTTTAAAAAAAAAAAGAATGAACACTCTCCCTACCGACCATAGAACACTCATACTCACACATTTACACAAACTGCTTTAGCCGGGACCCGGCGAACGTCTCGCGGCCTGGAGGAAAGGCTAACTGAATCAGTCGGATCCTGGGGAGCTCACGCGAGGATCACCGCGCAAGTCGCGTTAATCCCGCCGAACTCTGTTTTTAAAACAAGGTGTAATCAGAGGCGTGTGCGTTGAGCTGCTGTAATGCCTGGAGGTGGGAGGAATAAACCTGCAGCGGAACGACGATCGAGCCTGTGACAGGCCCGGGCGGCAGACGTCTGCGAAGTAAACCCGGGTTCAAAGCCACCGTAAAAGCTTGACTGGCTATAGGAACCGGTGTTTTTGCTGTGTGAGTGAAGAGATGCTCTTTTTTTTTTTTTTGCTAAATGTGCCTGTTGCTCAACTATCGTTAATCAACATTTTCTCACTGGACTCGCGCTATTTCCGTTTTTACTGAGAACTGGCCAGTTCCACTGACAAAAAAAAAAGAAGAGAAAGAAGAAAAAAAACTTGCATCATGAGTCTGTGGTGAAAGTGGTTCCTCATTTTGTCCCCCCTTTTGATGTGCAATCAAATCCAGTAAACAATGACAAATTTGCCGTGTGAATCATACTAAAATAACCCAAAAGAAGCAGAGCCAGACATCAGCAAGAACAGCGGCAACTACAGTAATCAGCTTTTTCTTCAAACGAGAGCTAATGAATGTTGAAAGGGAAATGTCTGCCGCTCATAAATGCTGTGTCCTGATGTTTGTTTCCTGTGTGTGTGTGTGTGTGTGTGTGTGTGTGTTGCAGGGACGGGCCCGTCAGAAGCAGAAATCCACCATCAGGCTCTGCTGGAGGGAAACATCTCCACTGAGGTCTGCCTGAGCGTCCTGGATGTCCTGTCTCTCTTCACACAGTGCTTCAAGGTCAGCGCGCGCACACAAACACGCGCACAATAAAAACCCACAGACTCGAATGCGACCGTGCCTTCAAACGAGCGTGGGGGGCCTGCACTGCAGCTGTTGTTCGGCAGAGAGGAAAATGGGTCCGGTTAGATATGTGCGTGGATACTTCGGGGAATAATACAGGCCATATGTAGTTTCCTCAAAGCCTGTGTGTGTGTGTGTGTGTGTGTCAGACCCAGCTACTGGACAGCGAGGGCCACAACCCCCTGATGAAGAAGGTGTTCGACGTTTACCTGACCTACCTCAGGGTCGGCCAATCGGAGGCCTCCCTCAGGCACGTGTTCGCCGCGCTCAGGGCTTTCATCACCAAGGTATGTCGCCACGCTCGCGCGGCACGGTGCGTCGCGGCCCCCTGTGAACGCAACAGCAGGAAGCAGCCCATTCACAAAACTGCATTTCATTAAAATGGAATGATTTGCAAATTTGTGACTAGCAAACGTGTAAGGAGTAATATGTGTGGAACAATCTGCGATATCCCATCACACTCCTCTTCCAAGCTCGCTTTCTTTCGTTTCTTTCATCGCTTTTGCTTCGGATCTGAGTCGACCCGCAATAAAGAAACAAAATCGAGATGCGCACAGCATCCAAAAACAATTTCCAGGGCGCACTGCCCGGCTTTTAAGTGAAGCGCACGAATAAATACTCTGCGCTCGCTGGTGTCGCAGCTGCCCAGTCCCCTAAACACTTTTTTTTTTTTTTTAAATCGCCTTCGTCGAGGCTGGATCTCTGGACTCGTCGAGGGACCGCCCACTTCCTGGTGGTGTCCTCAAGTAGCATTAGCATCGGCCGCATGTGCAGTGAATCAGAGGGCAGCAGCAGGGGAGACGTAGCTGTTTTTTATTTTCCTGTTACTGTGAGAGAATGGCTTCTACAGACAATAGGCGCCCCCTGGGGTGACCGAACACAACAGCTGCCAAATGCAAAACAAGCTGTGAGGTACAAAATCCGTGAAGTACACTAAAATATTTGTATGCAAGTGTATTAATACTTTAAAAGATATGGCATGTTACTTTTTTTTTTATTGGCAACAGCTGATCAAATAAGTCATTTAATTAAATGAATATTTTTTATCCTAATCATAAACTGCAGGGCTGAAATCAACTTGTTGGTTCATGACTTGATGGGAAAAACCAGCGAATTCCATCAACAAAAAGCACAAACAAAAAAAGAACAAAAAAAAAAATGCATACACTGCGTGACGGTCAGAAGACGTGGCACGCAGCTCCCGTTCCTCCCTAGTCTTTGCTCACTTCCGTTCTCCCGCTGTCTTCCCCACGTACTTACAGCGTTTTCCTAATCCCATCCCGCAATCTCCCCCTTTTTTTTTTTTTTAACCCGCACTAACGCGTTGTCCCGCCAGTTCCCCGCCGTGCTGTTCAAGGGCCGCGTGACGCTGTGCGAGGCGCTGTGCTGCGAGGTGCTCAAGTGCTGCGTCTCCAAGCTGGGCTCGCTGCGCGCCGAGGCGTCCGCCCTGCTCTACCTGCTGATGAGGAGCAACTACGAGTACACCAAGAGGAAGACCTTCCTGCGCACGCACCTGCAGGTAGGCGCGCGAAATCCGCGGATCCGTGCCCCCCCCCGTTCACCTTTTGACCCCCTCCGCCCTTTCCAATGCACACGGCGCGCTCCTCCGAGCACTTCACTTGCTTTCATAACAGAGGTGAAGAATGCGAAGAGGGTGTTTAAACAGTTTAAACACAGATGGCCCCGCCGTGTTTGTGGCTCCCCTGCAAACACGGCAGCAAAAAGCCAGTCCAGGTTTCCGTTCCTTCTCGCTGGACTCCCTCTCAGCCGTTCCTCCTCCCCCTCCCCAGATTATCATCGCCGTGAGCCAGCTGATCTCCGACGTGGCGCTGACTGGCAGCTCCCGCTTCCAGGAGTCCCTCTCCATCATCAACAACTTCGCCAACAGCGACAAGGCCATGAAGGTACGGCGGAGCTCGACAGGCCGATCTCGCGGTGACGGCGGCGACGTCGCTGAGAAATCGCTCTGCGGCGATGACCCTGTAGTATCGCGACAGGGCTGATGTGGTTTATGAATGTAAATATGAAGGGAAGCTGAGGATGACACGTTAAGCTGTGTGCGTACAGAAGAATTAGCTGTGGCGGCCTCTCGCACACCCATGCTTGTAAAGCACCGCTAACGATGCATAAAACGAGACAATGTGCACACGGGTGTTGCCGCAGTGCATGCTGGGAGGCCCCCATACGTTGCCAGCCTCACGTCGGCTGCAACCACTTAATCGTCCGCTAGTATAAGCGCCGATCACGGCTCGGAGTCGCTCTCCGTGTCGTTTTGAAAACAAGAGCGCACTGTTTGGTATTCAAGATAAAGTCGCGCTGGACTTGAAGAGACTAAAATTAGCTGGATGAAAACTAACATTTGTATCGGTGAAACCACATCTCGAGAGCGGGGGGGGGCCTTTTGTGTATTTCCCTGACGGACTTGACCCTCGACATCTTGTTTGTTCCTCCCGGCACGCCGCAGTCCACGGCGTTCCCCTCGGAGGTTAAGGGTCTCACCAAGCGGATCCGCACGGTGCTGATGGCCACGGCCCAGATGAGGGAGCACGAGAAAGACCCGGAGATGCTGCTGGACCTGCAGTACAGCCTGGCCCGGTCCTACGCCAGCACCCCCGAGCTGAGGAGGACCTGGCTGGACAGCATGGCCCGAGCGCACTTAAAAAATGGGGATCTCTCTGAGGTATTAACAGATTTTGTGACTATTTGTGGCTCGCTCTTCTTTTTTTTTTTTTTTAATTCCCTTTCATCCAATTTTTTTGTTTTCTGGGATTTCCATGATTTAGGGCATGTATCCACATTGCATTTTTTTTTTTTAAATCTGCGTGCCAGAAGTGTTTTTTTTTTTTAATGCTGCTGCTCCAAGCGAGCATGAGTACAGTCCTCTGGCCTGCGCTCCTGGTCAAAGAACAGTGTGTCAAGTAAAAGAGTAATAAAAACAAAACGGGTGGCGATGCCAATCTACGGTAGTGTGTTTTTTTTTTGTTTAGTTTTTTTTTCACCTACAACAATCAGTCCTTTTTTTTTTTTTTTGCTCACTAAAAGAGAAAATAAACAGTGGCATTCCAGATGGAGTACCAGGAAGAGGCTTTGTATGGAGAACTGAGAAGTACCCTCCCAGAGCGGCTTCTCAAGGAACCAGGGCTCTCCCTGTAACACTCCACTCATTTTTACTGCTTCCACAATTCTGTTATAACACCGATCATGATGCACAAGTCAGGTCACGGTCTTGGTTTTATTTTGCTGATGTTTTGTTTGCTTACCATCTGTTCCGGTGTAGTTTATATATTTAGATACACCGAGTCCAGTCTCAAAGCTTGGTCAAAAAATCAACTGAGCTTTCTCTGGGTTGGGATAACAATGGTGAAGGGGGACCCTCTTTCGCTGGCCTCCACGGGGGGCAACGGTCAAGGTTGAAGCCGAGTTGGAGCGTGGGTGGTCCAGCTGAGTTCGAGTGGATGCGTCCGTCTAATCTGTTTTTGGACGCAAGGGCGCTTTTCCCAAATGGGAAAGACGACAGAGCTGCGAACCCAGCATTTCCAGCCCAAAACCTTTTTTTAAAAAAAATTCTATTTTAGTTTATCTTCTGTTTTTATTTTGTCGTCATTATCATTATTTCTTTGCGCTTTTATTTCGTGCAGTGCTAAAACAAAACAAAACACAACCCGCATTACTGCTTCACAGGTCATACGAGGCGTCGGTTTAACAGGAGGGGTGGGGCAGGCAGATATGAGTAACAGTGGCGTCAATTTACAGTTGAACGGTAAAAATCATTCATCGCAACAAATCAGTCACTGGCTGCAGTTTAGTTTCGCTGCGTGTTCGGAACATTTGTTAGTGTTGTGTTGGTTTTTTTTACATCTATTGTGTGTTCTCTCCCTCAGGCGGCCATGTGTTACGTTCACGTGGCGGCGCTGGTTGCGGAATACCTGCACAGGAAAAGTAAGGCCCCTGCACCTTCTCTCACACACACACACACACACACACACACACACACACACACATTGCGAACAGATTTGCCGAGGAGGGGCTTATTGGCTTCAGGCGCTGAGTCGTACGCCTCGCGGAGGCCGATTTGCCTGCCCCTGCTGACGAATGAAGTCTGTTTCTTCGCAGCCGCCGTTGCTAGATACAGCACGCAAACACAAACAGACTGACGCTATTAAACCAGCGCGGTGACATCCAACAAAAACAGACGCATTCTTTTTTTTTATATATATATAGTCACTTATCTAATGCAAATCCTGCTTTCAACCAAACATCGAGCCGGTGTGTTATCTTTGCAGTGGGCGACAGTTGACACTCGCCACGAAAAAATGAGTTTCGGCCGTTGGCTCCGCTCCCATCGCGTCATTTAATCCCCCAAGTGTCGTAAACCACCGAGTTGTGATCGCGTCTTAACGTTCTCTGGGGTTCAAGAAACTAACCGCTAACGTTCAATTTGCAACGTGCGGCGCAGACTCCAAGCTCGCGCAGCGAAAAGGCGGCGCTCGGTTGAAAAATGAAATCCTTTTCGGACACGCGTTTTTTAAGCGCTGTCTTCTGTCTCCTGTTTCGGTCGACAGAGCTGTTCCCCAGCGGCCTCGCGGCTTTTAAGAAGATCACCTTGAATATCGAGGAGGAGGCCGCCATGAAGGAAGACACCGGGATGCAGGACGTCTACTACACCGAGGTGCGACCGCCTTGCATTTTTCCACATCCTCACTCGGGTTCGGTATCAAAGCCAATTTCCGACCCGGCCTCGGACGTCTGGTCAGCTTCACAGTCGCCGTTGCCTGTTTTCGATCTCGCCGATTCATTTATCGGAACGTTGCCTGTTTTAGGAAGTCTTGGTCGAGCACCTGGAGGTCTGCGTGGAGGCGCTGTGGAAGGCCGAACGCTACGAGCTCATCACGCACGTCGCCAAACTTGTCATCCCTGTGTACGAGAAGCGTCACGAGTACGAGGTACCGTGGCAACGTTCCCGCTAACTCGCAACATCAACATCTCTTCTCGCGCCTATATAAGGGCTTTGTTTCTGTTAGTCGGTTTTGCATAAAAATAAAACAAAAAAAAACTTTTGTGTTATGTTTACCCCGCACGTGTAAAACACACCATTAATCTTCTCGGCTCCGGGGACTTGCTTGTTGCTCACAGGATCGGTATCTGCCGGTTGCCAGCGCGTCAAGCCGTAGCGTCGCTTGCCACCACATTACAAGCGGCCGCTTGGCGCGGTTTCGCTTCGAGCGGCTTATCGCTCATCTCTTCCTCTTCGCTCTCCAAGAGGGCACGGGGGCGGAGGAATCTGGGGGGGGCGGGGGGCGCTTTCCAGGCCTCGAGCCCGCGAGCAAGCCCCTGTCATTCTGAATAATTTAGAAACATAAGCTTGCTCCCGTGCGACGCGCTCTCGAGCCCTTGCTGTGTGATGCAATAATCGCCTCGTGAGCCTGTGATGACTTGAATTTTGTCGCGCAGTTTATACGCGCGTGCGTCACGCATTTCCGCCGACAGAATGCAAAACACTGCATCGGTCCGCAGCGTAGCTCGTATCCTGACGCCTTTTTTTGTTGCCTCCAGAAACTGAGCCGGCTGTACGACACCCTGCACAGAGCCTACAACAAGATCATGGAGGTGATACAGTCGGGCCGCAGGCTGCTGGGGACGTACTTCAGAGTGGCTTTTTACGGACAGGTGAGCGAGGCTTTCTTCCAACCGCGGCAGGGGCGCGGTTTGGAGCCCACCCGACCCCGCCCTGCGGCGCACGCACAGCTGGAAATGCGCGAGCTCTCTGGGAGCGCAGCAGCGTGCAGGTTCAGTTAGAGCCAATTGCCGCGGCGACATTACGTTACAAGAGAGCAGAAACTTTCAGGAAGTGTCACGCCACGTTAGATTTGAAAAAAGGCCAGATTAAGCCATTTCGCTTCATCTCAGTGAAGATACTGGCACTTAGATTTGCTTCAGATTGTGGGGAAAAAAACAGAGGAAACTGATATTTTATGACTGATGTTTAAACGCATAGATCTTCCCATCACACTTGAGCTGCACGGCCTCTCTGTTCATGCTCTCAGTGACGGTGTTTTTGTTTTTTTCGGGGGGGGGGGCAGGGCTTCTTCGAGGAAGAGGACGGGAAGGAGTACATTTACAAAGAGCCCAAGCTCACTGGCCTGTCCGAAATCTCCCAGCGGCTGCTGACGCTCTACGGGGAGAAGTTTGGGCCGGAAAACGTCAAGATAATTCAAGACTCAAACAAGGTGCGGTTTTAGGAAGGAAAGGGTGGGGAAAGACCCCTTGGAAATAAGATGGTCTTGACTGATGCTTTCAGTTGTTGAAAATGTGGAAAATGTGTTTTTGTTGAGGCTTTGAACGGGAAATTCAACCGTTTCCCTTTTTAATTTGTTTTTAACCCCTTAACGCCTGTTGTCGCGATTTAGCATCAAACCACTTCTGCTCCAAAACAGCCAAAATAGTGTCTGTATTAGTATTGCTTTGTTACATTAAAAAGAATCTTCATACCTGAGATGGGAACAGGTATTTTTTTTACCTTTATTGCCTGTTGTCGCTAATTTGCATCATAGATAATAATAGATTATATAATAGATTATATAGATAGATTTATATCTATTTTATGTGCTTTACTCACATTAACACTCAACTCACTCAACACATCTACTTGAAAGCAAAAACATTTTTTTTTTGATAATTGGAAATAAATTCAGGCGTTAAGGGGTTAATTGAGGAAGCGTTTCAAAAATATTACAAATTAAAATGGAGGAAAATAAAGAAGAAAGCTAAAAAAAAATGTAGAGAATAAATTCGGTTCAGAGGTAAGAGTCAGTGAGTTTAAATAATGTCATTCTGTTTTTTGTATTTTGTTTTTTTTTTCCCACTTAAGAGCGTGCTTGAGGGCTGTGCTAGATTTCCACTGGAGCAAAAGAGGATGTTGTCCTAATAATAAAGATGGGAAAGCTAGAATATCTGAATGTTTTGAGGTGAATGAACTAATGGTCTGGGAACCATTAAATATTCCAAATAGAGGAAATATTTTCTTTAACATTTTGGACCTAGTGCTGCCAAGTGTTTTTGAAGTCGGGGATGTTTAATCACCAGAGACACATTTGGAAAGTCTGAACTGCTTTTGGAAGACGTTTTATTTAATCCCCAGCCAATTCCCCAAACTTTCCGCCAATCTCTCGCCGCCTTCACCCGCTCCCCTGCTCGCCCCGCAGGTAAACCCCAAGGAGCTGGACCCCAAGTTCGCCTACGTCCAGGTGACGTTCGTCAAGCCGCACTTCGAGGAGAAGGAGGCGCCGGAGAAGAAGACGGACTTCGAGAAGTGCCACAACATCAGCCGCTTCGTGTTCGAGACGCCGTACACGCTGTCGGGCAAGAAGCACGGCGGCGTGGAGGAGCAGTGCAAGAGGAGGACCGTGCTCACGAGTAAGCGCCCGGCGCGCACCTGCTATTTGCTGAGTCGGTTCTGTTTTTTGTTTTTTTTTCTTCTTCTCCACTGCCCCGTGTTTAACATCAGAGAGGGCACGCTGTATCTCATATCGGCAGCGACGCAAAGTCAATAACGCGTCCGTCCGTGGCGCCGTGACACGCCGCGTCAAAAGGGCTTGATCCTTGTTGTCATCCTGCTCGCTTGTGCAGCGCGCGCGACCTCCTGCAGCGGAGTAAACATTAAAACAGCTGGTTGTCGCGGCGCGCAGCAGCTGGCTCTCGGGATCCCTGCGGCTACAACCCCATTCGAGCTCGCCAGGCTTATCTCGGGCTTATCAAGGAACGTGTCGTTCTTTCCCCTAATGCAATTTGCTGTCATTGTGTGCTTGAAGCAGTAAGTCAACAGAGACACAATACCTGCCTGAGCCTCACGCTTAGGGGGGGGGGCGCAGATGCTAAAGCTCACACTGCTGCTCGCTCACCGTGGCATCAAAACCAACACAGCGGTGGCTGCAAGCGACGCAGCACAGATGGCAAACAAAAAGAATCTCGCTTTGACGCGTGACGCTCGCGATACCCGACCCAACCAGTTTTGCCTGCCCTCCTAATCTCCCTACCGGCCTCTCCCTCCGGTCTCCATCCAGCGGGCAACGCCTTCCCCTACGTGAAGAAGCGCGTGGAGGTGGTGGGGGAGAGGCAGGTGGAGCTCAAGCCCGTGGACGTGGCCATCGACGAGATGAAGGCGCGCACGGCGGAGCTGACCAAGCTCTGCTCCAGCCAGGAGGTGGACATGATCCAGCTGCAGCTCAAGCTGCAGGGCTGCGTCTCCGTGCAGGTAAAAAAAAAAAGAAAACAAAAAGAAAACTCTCGCCCCTGCTGCTCGCCAAATCACTCACTCACTGTAGGAGCCATCATCAAAATAAAAAAACATACACACACTGACTGGGATCTGCCATGGAGAAGAATGCTCAACACTTTCAGGCATGTGTTTCTGCAGGTGAACGCAGGTCCCATGGCCTATGCCAGAGCATTCCTAGATGACAGCAAATGCAACCAGTCTGTCAGCAAGAAAGTGAAAGACCTCAAGGACATTTTCAGGTAGCGTTTCTGCCTCAGCGCCCGCACGCCGTTCCTCGTAATAATTCCGCCGGGTCTGTTTTGTTTTCGAGAAGCATCTTCCTCGTTCCTCAGCGATTCACCCGCCCGCTGGTCTCGCCGCGGAGGTTTTGCCGCTCTTTTCCCCCATTTCTGATCTGTAACTGCAGGCGCTTCGTCGAGGCTTGCAGCATGGCGCTGGACATCAACGAGCGGCTCATCAAGGAGGACCAGTTCGAGTACCACGAGGGCCTCAAGGCCAACTTCAAGGAAATGGTCAAGGAGCTGTCCGACATCATCCACGAGCAGGTAGTCTTACTTCACCAGCACCCACCCAGAGGACATCTCCCACCCAGACACCCCCGCACTTTTTTTTTACACAGACTTGTGTAGTGGAGTATATCTCATATAGGCACATAGGTCCCATTTAGGTAATCCATACCTTTTAATAAATAAAGAATGTCACAACTCAGCAAAGCAACATGGCGGCAACCAGGCACACTGAGAGTCAGTTCACCCACATCACACACAAACGTCTTGCTTCTACTGGCATCACCCAGATTTTTGTCATTGGCGCTCCCAGGATTTTTAAAAAAAAGACATTTAGAAAAATCAACAGCGGAAAGAAAGAGGTAACGCTGTCGATTAGTGTCAGTAAAAATATCCGCGGTTAGCTACCGCTGTAGTTCAGTGGCAGAATGTGTTTTATTTGTTTCTCAATTTGGGGTGAACTGACCCTTTAGGCAGATCTGCAACACGAACATGGCTCAGCAGAATCCCCTCCCTGCTGCGTTATCGTGAGCCACGCTCTGTTTAAAGGGCACAAATGGTCATTTATAGTTTGAACTCTTGCGGTATGACAAGCACGCCGTGTTGTTTTTTTTTCCCTCAGTCGACCGCGAAGACATCTTTTTGAAGAATTTTTATGGGGCTAATTACCACAAGCCGCAGTAAAAATGAAGTTGACTGAACCTTTTTTTATTTTCATAAATGATTTACAGGGCAAATAATCAGAATGGGAGTTGTGGAGATATTATCTGTGCATCAACCCTGCTGGTTTCAGTAACTTGCCTGAAGACTTTGTTTGCCGACTCTCGGTATTCGCCGCGCGCTAACCCTTCTCGATCCTCGGGGTTTTCCTCGGCGCCGGTCCTGATCGGGTCACGTTCCTTAATGAGCTGCCAGCGGAAGAGCTGCTTTCATTTGGCGTCATCGCAAACTGAATTTCCTCTTTAAACGTTTCCCGGAGGAATGATTCACGGTGTCAGAAAATATATAATCAACTGCAACTTTTTTTTTTTAAACCAAACAAAAAAACTCAAGGTGTGTGTGTGTGTGTGTGTGTGTTGGGGGTGTGTGCTGATGTGTCAGGTGGTAAATCGGGGGGGACTGCATGCGACTCGACTGTTGCTCAACAGGGTTGCGTTCTGCTTTTTGTTCTCTTCCCACCAGCGGAATGCGTCATTTTCGTGTTGCAGCACACAGCTGTTGTGTCAGATTCTGCTAGTGTGTGGTTTGATGATGATGATGATGATGATGCCCCACCCACCCAAATGCAAAAAAAAACAACTAACTGACCGGTCTGACCTTTTCTCTCCAATGTGCTGACCTTTAGCTTTAAGGAAAAAGAACAGGTAACGTGACCCTTGGGTGTGTTGACGCTCGTTTTGTCTCATTTTGTTCGTTTGTTTTGGACACACATTCATTTACAACTCTGCACCTTCTCCGCGAGTTTCCGCCACACGTGGTCAAATGCAAAGCTCCGGATACAAATGGAGATATTTTTGCCTCGCGCATGAACAATGACTGATGGAGCAAAAAATGACTCGGGCGAACGCGGCAAACTTTATGAACAAAACAGCAAGGTGTTCGGAGGCAGAAAGTGGTTTTGGCGGAACACTTTTGGATTTGTTCATTTCTTGGGCGGCACAACCCGCACGCACCCGGGTTCGAGCTCGCCAAAGCAATGCAAATGAGAGACGCCATTCAAGCAAATGATGTTTACATTGCACAGGTAGTTCCTGGTCCGCGGTGGAGGGCTCTTTGCATGCCATCGCGCGCAAACAATGTGGGTAGCAGCCCCCCCTCCTCCTCCGCTGCATTGAATAAACATCCAGGTTTCAGGCGCGGAAGCTCGTCTCCGCCGGAGCGAAAGAAGACCCTCGAGCGAAATCTGAACGTTTTGCGGAGGGCGCGCTGATCTGTTTGAATCAGAAAAAAAATTTGTTCCTGACGTCACTTTAAACTAGGAGGGTGCACACAGTATTGCCTTGCCTGCACCCCCCCCCAAATAAATTAATTAATTAAAAAAAAAAAAGCGCAGAAAAAAAATAATGGAACCAAATCTCATTCAGCTCGTGTCACCCTGCAGACCAGTGTGTAAACTCCCTGCTGCACAGACACTTGAAGCCCACCCCCCCACCCGGCGGTGGCTGTCTTGGTGGAACGCATACCGTTGAGTCACCGCTCCAGTAAATGCTGCCAGCCATGGTGGGAACCCCACTTCCAGACTCCACCGCCCCCGCATCTCAAATCTGGTGTTGATTCCAGCGAGGCGAAAAACTCAGCGGAGTAAAGTGATTTTAAAAACAAAACAACAAAAAAAGAGCCGGCGGTTTAGGACGGACGTGTAGGGGACGAGAGTTTACAGCAACGAGGAGTACTTTGAATGCGCCTCCTGCATGTGCTTCTTCATCATATTTGTGTTTGTCGCAAGGTCATTGTGGACTTTTTTTGTGTTTTTTGTCTCTATTGCTGTCTCATAGTGTGGTCATATCCCATCAGCCCTTGCACTGCAACGTGTCTGCCCCCCCCACACGCGTGAACTGACCTTTTTGCTTTGTTTTTTGCTTTGACCCCAGATCTATCAGGAAGACATGATGCGCTCGCTGCTGCAGAACTCGCTCCACGTGTTTCGCGCCATCAGCGGGACGTCCTCCGACCTGGGCTGACCTCCGGTCCCCCCACCACCACACCCCACCTCACCCCACCCCCACCCCCGCGTATGTGCCCTCCCTCTCCAGGACCTGGACAGCAGCTCTTTGGTTTCACGCCCACCCCCAGACAGTCGCCCAAAAGCACGCCCGTGTGGTGATGCACGCTGATGGATGTGCAAGCAGGGGTGGGGGTCGTAGGTCGTGGGGCACAGCAGCTGGGATGCTGTAGTCAAACCACAGCAGCAGTATTTCAGAGAATATATCATAGCGACACCAGCTGAATGTCAGCCTGTCAGGTTTAGGTGTTGCGCTGGGTCGTGCTAGGTTGCATTGCACTTTTTTTTTTCTTCCCTGCCTCGGCAACAAACTGCGGGACTCGCTGTCGTTTCCTTCTGGAGAATTTAATTTTTTCTTCGCAAACTCCTCTCTCCGCGGCGTTCTCCCTTCTATGCACGCCGAAACGCTTTTGAGGTGACGGCAGCATCTTCTCCCGAGCGGTTTCGGGCGTTTCTCCTCCGCCCCCCCCCCCCACCCCCGGCTGCGACAGGCGCCCGAATAGAACGCGCCGCGCAGTCGGTGTTTACAGGCGCGCGAACGTGTCGCGGCCACGATGACAGGTTGTGATGCAGAGCAGAGGCAGCTTGTACAGCGAGGCCCCGTCTGTTTAACGAGTAATGGAAAAGCCTCGCTCCCTTCCAAAGTTCAAGCAGGTTTGCGCAGTTTTAAAGTAGCTCAGTTACATCACGTATGTTTTTTAAAATGTATCGACGGCGTCCTGTTTTTTTTTTTTTTTTAGAGGCAAGAAATAATGTCAAATCAGAAACGAAAAGCTTTTTATGGTCGCAGATTCTATCCGAGCCGCGCAACAATCATCCAACCGGCGTCCTCCGCGGGCTCGCCTCGCGGCCGACGCGGGATTGGAGGACGCCGGTCGCAGCGAGCGAGCGAGCGGAGGTGGGGGGGGGGAGGGCTCCTCTCCTCCGGGCCTCGATCCAGTGCCTTCGTGCTCTGCCTTCTGAGGAGATTTCTTCGCCTCGACGAAGCGCCACGTGCTGGTTCAACCACAGTATTTCACAAGTGCTACACTGAAATTAGCAGATAGAAGAATATTTAAGCAGATGTACATAATTAGTCCTCGTGCTGTAAATTGAATCCTGTATCCATGTATGTTTGTACGTACTGTATGTATGTATTTATATTTGTGACACTTTGGGCTCGGTCCAAAAAAGTCTTAGCAGAGAGATTTTTTTTTGGTTTTGTTGCGTTTTTACGGACTTGTAATACTGAAGTGCTGCTGCCTGTCAAACTTACTTTGTAAAGCCTTTTGTTTTCCAATAAAAACCCGGAGACGCTCCTGAGCTGGGGGGGGACAGTCAGTGGCCAAACCGTCGCACCGTAAATTCCGTCGAGTTCCGGAGCTTTCGTTCGGCCTTTCCTCTGCCAAGTCGCCGCGTACTTTGCTCCCAGCTCTTGAGACGACTCCACCGAGGAGTCATGGAAACGCTCGGTGGCCGCCTTCCCCTGTCGTGTGGGCAGGTCCGCGTGGAGAGGAAGATTGAGCAATACCTTCTCGAGCTTCGAGACAGCCGCTTTACTGGAGGCGGTCACATTGTTTTTGCACGCACGTGGTCCATCTGTACATGCCGGAGCACACTCATTCTTTTTTCCACTCTATTGATGATTTGTTCATTTGTCACACTGTAGGTGTTAGCGACTGTATCCTAATACCGCACGGGGGTATCGCTATGTCGAAGCGAGAGGAGGAGGAGGAGGCAGGCGGGGTATTTAATCCACATTAGAATTAAGCAATAGTGCCCTGCAGCATTAAAGGGCCATTCTACCAATTCTGCACAAAGGTTTAGTTTACTTGTCAGAGTTTTGGGAGGAAATGTACATGAAACATATCCATTGTTCTTGTTTTCTTATCTTGACCCATGGTATGGAGATGAGACTTCCCATATGAGTTAAGAGAGAAGGGCCTGGAAAGTTTTTGTCCCCCGTACTCCAGGTGGTATCGAACAGTATCAGACGTACTGTTGCTGCCAGAGATTCCAGCTGCGTTCGAGATGAACAGCATGCGTCAGCGCTTTGCTTTCGCGGCCCTTCCCCAGCCTCGAAATTTCACTTTTGCTCTGCCCTGTTTGTTGTTGCACGAAGCCATTATCGTGCCTATAATCAGCTTAATGATTCAGACTCATTTGGATCCTGACGACTTCCTGGATGGATGGATGGATGGATGGATGGTGGGACACTTACTTGCATTTAGAGTTCACACGCATGCGCGCCGCGCCTGAGAACCACGTCGCCCGCTTCCTTCAGACATACATCTCGGCTCGTCGATGACGACACACCCACCGAGTGTGCTGTCACTCCGGCGCTGCACCTCCCATTCCTGACGCGGAGCCGCCCCCCCCCCTCCCTCCCGCAATTCCCGACAACCTGAGTTGAACCTCACTGACGAGCCCGCTGAGAATTTACAAGGTGCGTTAAGCGAACCTTTACGGTCCGTTTTCCCGAGTGCTCCCATTTCGCGTTGTCTTCTTTTTATTCCGAGACACTCTGCCGCCTTTGTTGGTCTGCGTAGCGCCACCTAACTGTTACATGTTTTTAATTTGTTGTGTTTTTTTTTTTTCCAAGAGGGGTTTAGAAGAGCGTCGAGGGAGTTGACCCGCTCGCTTATGGAGTAATCTCTCCGACGCATCGGGACGACATGATTCCTACTCGGGATTTTTTTACCTTCTTGACATGCACCGTCATGACCACGTTTTTCAGTTGTTACGCAGGTAAAGACCTCTTTATTCCTGTTTTAGTTAATAGCCTGCGTTTTAGGATGAGTTATGTGCGTCGACAACAAGGTGGCAAAGTTCAAGTGGCAGGTTTCAGCGTCTCACTCTCAGTGATAAACGATCAGCTGGTTGTTCAGCGTTATCAAATTTATGACTGAAAATGTTTTGTGATTTTTTTCGTCCTGTTTATTTTTTCCTGTTGTACGATTATAGGAAAGTAATAGTCCGCTCTAATTTAGCGTCATATTTAACACCATTCGTTCCCTTTACCAGCATTTCATGTTCTCGTTTTGACGCTGTCTAGGCTGAGGGAATTTAGGAAAAATAAAATAAACAACAACCACAACAACAAAAGTCGCTGGCCTGTTACGACAACAAAAACTAAGAGCTCCTCGTCCCCCCCAGATCTGCAGAGATCTGTTGGATTAAAATTGTAAATTTCGCTGCTCCCTAACCCTTTTTTTCTCCCCTCTTTTCTGAGGGCTTCTGAAATCTGCTGCGTCGCCTCTATTTTGCAATTACGGTACAGGCGCAGCGCGCACCCACGGCTCGCGGCTCCGCATATAGAGCTCGAGCAGTGAGTCACCTTTTGTTTGTTTGTTGTTGTTGTTGTTGTTTGTTCCTTTGGCTATATTACAGATATTATAGTTTATAATCATAGACAGGGAAGGCAGTGATGTGAAAACTGAATCACTAATTTCCATCGGGAATGTAACGTACTCACGGAACTGACTTTATCACTCTGAGAATCATCAATCATCATATAAATAGGCTATATTTATTTATTTCATGAATAGATTTGTTCGTTTTATACGCTATTATATCCCAGTGTATCCCTTCTCTGTATCCAAATGAAATATTATATATATATATAATAATATACTGCCTTTCACGTGTGTAAGGAGTCCACTAGATTTTCTGAAACTTTGGGAAAATTTAAAAAAAAAACAAAACAAAACAACGCTTAACAGAATTGCAACACTGTGGCGCACCATACTGCTACAGGCGTTGTACAGACGCAGCCGGAAGAATCACGCACGGCCGAGCGAAACGGAAATATGTTGCAATCTTTATTTTATGCTTTTGACTTTAAATACATGACTATTCCCGATCGGATTAACATCTGGGTTCCTGTCTGTAAACATTCCGTTTTCTGTTTAAGAAAAAACAAACAAACAAGTATGGCGTGAGTGATTAAAACAGTGAAGGAGGAAATTAAATTCAGTGAACTGCAAGGGTTGGGAGTCGTTGTGCCTCCTTCATCGTTAGTTCTGACGGGTTGGGGGGGGGTTATCTCTCCTCTCCAATTTCTTGTCCCGCACAGATCGCCTTCCTCCGCCGACAGAGCTGTCCCATAGCTGGCTCGACCCTTTTACTGTAATTGTGTCCTGGTCCTGGCAGATGCCCAGTACCCTGCCACACAACTGCCAAGTCAAATACAATATCCGCCGCTTGGTGAAGGGCCTGCAGGCAGAAGAAGATGGGGTAAATCTCTTTCTGTGATTCTCCGTTTTTTAAAAATTGATTCCATTAAGCTCCTTTGTGTCACTCACAGGCCTATTTTACACATAAGGTTTAATTGACTAATTATTATACTACTCAGCCAGCCGGTGAGTTGTTACGAGGCAGTTTGCCCAATAAAGGCTTTGGATGGAGCACTCATAAGTCTAAATCAATAACTGATTATATCACAGTGATGTCACCACTTGAGTGTTTGTGCAGTTAGCAGGAAGAGAGTCGGCTGTGGAAAAGAGTATTAATAATAATGATTTAAAACTGGTGACAGCGTAATATCATAGCCTTGATACATACACACAAATTAGCACAATAATCGATGTTGATATGTAGCCCAGAGGAGAATTTTTTTTTTTTTAAACTGACAAAATAAACAGAAGGTTTGTCAAGAATTCTGCAAATGGGCAGGCATTTAATGTTACTTTTGATGTTTGGCAGTCAAGTCACAAAAGCCTTTGGTTTCTGGGAATATGCCGATAGGTGGGAATTTTCCAAATAGCCCCTGCTGGCAGCTGTTTGACCACACTGTTCCCAATCTGAAGTCTCTCCTGTTTGATCTTCATGCTGAAAAGTGAAAGCCAATTTGTGAGCATTGCTCAAATAATGTCTGCACAGTCGTCATTAAAGACTATGTTGGGTTTTTTTTCCTAGGAGGGGAAGCGCACAGAGAGTAGAAATTATACGGACAGCTGTCTCACGGGAGACGCGGACTCCGATCCTCGAACGTACATAGTTAACGCCACCTTGGGAAATAAATCCTGCGGCTGGAGCGACAGCACCGATGTGCACATTATCATCAAAAGCCCCAAGCCGCGAGGTGAGACCCTGAAATCTCATAGCAGGAGCGCGGCTTGTCCTCCGCCGTCGTTCTCTGCATCCATCACTTAGAGTCAGACTTGCTTGCTCGCGTGCCGCGTCGTGCTGTATGTGACGCCTCTGTTTTGGTCCCCCCGCGCAGCTGAAGTGGTGAAGGACTTCAAATGCGTCCTCGAACCCAGTGGAGCCAACTGTTCCTGGATCCCGGTCAATCGGTCTCTCGCCCTGACGCTGTCCTACAGGTGAGAGTCAGCGTGGGACTGGGATAATGTAATCTGCATTTCACTTGAACTGTCGTAGCCTTAGTTACAACCGACTCACATGGAGCCAGGAAAAAGAGGGATTGAGGGCCAGAATATAAACTAATCTGTCACAGGAGAGGGCCCTGGAGAAGTCCCCAGCACGGCTCCTGTTTGCTCACTGGTGTCTCCAGCTCCGATGCTGCTGCCCGAGTAGCAGAGTGCATCACCCTGGCTGCACGCGTCAAAGGACCTAAGCGTCCTCAAGAAGTTGTCTCCGCTGTCCCTTAGTCTCGTTTCCCCTCTGGTCAGTCGTCGAGGTGGACTCCAAAGTATCCCTCCACGTCCTCTCCATGAACGGAGAGTCCCGGTCCTTACCGTAATCCATAACGGTCTGCTTGGTCTTTGCCACATTCAAGAGATAGGTGGCCATCCACCTGACACCTTGGGTGACAGAACCCAAGAGTCAAAAGTCATGAGGGTCAAATAAGAGCAAACTAAAGCCATTCTGTGTTGTTGTCCCCCCCATCCCCCTTTCTTCATAGGTTTTGTGGAATTTCTGAGGAACTCAGAAAAAGCTTAAAAAATTGCGATCAACATTACAACAGCGGAATAAGGAGTGGTTGTTACCTGAAAGGCGCTAACGAAACCGACATCTGCGTCCTTGTGGAAACCGAAACTGGACGGATGACCTTTAAACCTCTATTAGGTTTGGTGTCATCTCTAATAATTGATCTTACCCGTGCTGCGTAAGGTGGCTGAATCTTGTCTTTTAACCATTCGGCTGCTGCGAGTAAACTTTGGATTTTCTCGTCACTGCAAACTCCTCAGTGATCCCTCCGCCAAACCTGCGAGTCAAAGAGGACAAAGACACGCGACTCGTCCTGAGCTGGACGCCTCCAGCCGTCGGAAGACGCTGCACGTGGATGTACAGCTTCTGCTACACACAGTGCAACGGGCCCAGCGTAAGTCGTCACAAATTGCGATCTCGTCTGTCAGCTGCAGCGTCGTACCTGACAAAGTGCTGGTTCTGTGCACTTTTTTTATTTAGCAGTGCCAGAACTTCACCAGGGAGATGAGGGCGGCTGTCAACGAGAAGACTCACCGGATGCCCTACAACAAAAACTGCCTTTACACGTTCAAGTCCAAGGTCTCGAACACCGGAATGTGCCCGACAATAAGCAGCGACTGGAGCGAGGTTGTGACTTACGGTAAATGGCCGACCGAAAACAAGATTTACATGCAGTGATTTCATTTTGCATCCCGCTTCGTTTTTATATCTTATCGAAAGAGCGTGGTTCAGGCCGACCGAAAAAGTCTTCGAATGTCATGAAACGAGCCGTTAAAAATAAGCAGCAAACGCAGTTTTAACTAAAAACACACACATTGTGTTGTTACTGTCCATGTTCACAGTGTAGGTTGGAAAAGCATGTGTACCCCTCGGCTAATCAAATCAACAAAAACTAATTAATAAGTTCAGAGTTCCAGATGAAACCATGCTGGAGTTTGGGGTTAGAGCTATTTTGATTCATGAGAAACATTCTCAGCTTGCTATTTGCACGAATCATCCGCTGATGTAAACCGGGCCTCATAAAAAAAAAAAAAAAAGGAGAGATCTCTGTAGATGATATTGATTTCCACGACGCTGGAACGACTAACGGAGTAATGTTTTGTAGATATCCATCAGTCCACAATTTGACAAACGATCTATAAGTGGAAGACGATTTGTGCGTTTATGCGGCTAGCGTCCCAACAAGTGAGCAGCGAAGTGCTCAGTGAGGTAAAAAAGAAAAAACAGAAGAAGCCCAGAGAAACAGCTCGAAGCTTAAAGGTATCTTTGGACGCGGAGGATTGTTTTTGCTGAGGCCTGCTGGCAATCAGACATGGATAAAAAAAGACTATTTTAGCAAACACCAGATGTAAAGCAGAAACTATGTGTCCTGTTACACATGTGACGCCCATGTGGTCATAATGAAGTGAATTTTCTCAGGAGGAATGCTGTGTTAGGTTTTAGAGCCCTCCACTGATGGCATCATTATGTACAGTGGAGCAAACAGAGAAGAACACTCTGGATACGTGGGGCCTGTTTCCCGGAGCTATCATCGGCCAGTCGGGTGTTTCAGTCCTTAATGTTAATATGATAATGACGCCGATGCAGGTTTAGCCTGGGAAAGAGAAAAGGGTCATTCTTCGTAATAACAGTAATAAATGTTTTGTCTAAGGATGGAATCGCACGCCGACTTTTCTCCACGTCCTCGCAAACGCTGGGATGATTTTCCCGACAAGCTGTCACACACGTGTCGGAAAAAGCTGGACACCGCGTCGAAAAGCTTTGTGAAAACTTCGGCTCTTCCCCCACAGGTGCTAATAAGCCCGACGGGATGCTGACGGCGGTGGCCATCGTCATCCCCATCATCCTGTTGCTCTGCGTCGCCGTGTCCTGCTACTGCTTCAGGAGGTACGTCCCACGGAGCTCGAAGTTCGTAGGTGAAAGTGAATCTGAGGGCGTCCGGGTTCCTTTAGCGATTTTTTTTCGAGAGTCGACATAGAAAAGTAGAAAGCGACACGTGACAGCGAAAACAAGGAGTAAAGGCAGTTTGTGTGACGAGCATTTGGCAAAAAGAAAAATAACCTTTTAACGTGAAGAAAGCTGACGGTCTCATCCTGCCACCAGCAGTCGCTTTTACTTTCACATGCTACTTTGTGTTGAGCAATTTATTAGCGAAGATTACCTTCATGTACGTGTGGCGTACAGCCGACCTGAGGAGATTAATGCAATGCGCCTGGGTAGCAGCAGCTGACAAATCCGCGCCGTGCGTAGGCGCAGGCACAGCGGGGAAGGTGTTGCGAGCTTAATCGTAATGAATGTAAAAGAGTCATCGGAAAGGAATGCGAACTGTGTCACGGAGAAGTTTTGTCAACTCACGGGTCTCGCAGAATCACGTTCGTACTTGCTCACGAGCGCGGAGACGTTTTCCCCACCGCGGCGGAAAACAGTTTCTGCGTGCGAGACCGCACGATGCGTGTGAGGACAGAGACGCATTTTTCTCACAACAAAAAAAAACCACATCTGCCTTGTTGGCTCATGATGAATATTTAATTTCGTTGGCGTGTGCCACTTACTACTTCCTGACACCGATATGTTTGTTGCGGCCTGTTTTCGCAGACACAGCGACATTATTTGCCCCATCATACCCGATCCGTCAGTGATATTCAAGGAAATGATGATGAACGGCAGCAAGGAACTCAAGGTACGCCTTAAGACAAAACCAAAAATGTACAAAAATGCGTGCGCTGCGCTCCGAGGGCACTCATTACGACTGCCCTTTGTTTCAGACCACAGCCGGAAGTCTGTACACGCCGGTGCCAGAGCCCATCGAGCCCTGCAAAATCACCCCTGTGGACTGAAAACAGCGCCCTGCGGTACAGCCGGACTGTGTTGCGCTGGGCGAATGCAGCAGGGGAACGTTTTACCCAGTAATTTGACACCGGGCTGCAAAGCTTTGTTTCACTGACCTCCTCTGGCTGAAAGCTGCATGTCTGTGACTGTTGCACACCTGGCAAGGAGCGCGCCCTGCTGTGCCCGTACTGTACTGCCGTGGGGCACGGTCCTGCAGCGCTGCAGCCAGGTTCGACTACTAGAGGGCAGCAAAGGCCACGTTTTCAGCTACTATTAAATTACTGTGTAAGAACGGCGCAGCTGCCCCCCCTGCTGCTGACGCGCGTCCTGGACAGGAAAAGGAAAAGCTCTGGATCCTTGGAGGTAAAATAAAGAAAAGCCGCGCAGCTGGGGATCCAGAAGTGCAAATGGGGGAATAAAGTTTGTCACTCCTGCTGACATCCTCCTGTTGAGCACAAAGGACAAAGAGTGCGGCGTGTGTGCGCGCTACATTAACTGGGCACTGTCCAATCAGTAAGAGGAGCTGGTGTATACCCGGATATCTGCTGTACAGATCCAAGAGGTCACAAGACGAGCTAATGCCAGTAGGACTGCCATCACGGTGGCTGGACAATGGGCAGGAAGCAATAACCGAGGGCAGTGGTAAAGAATTTTCTAGCGCGATCCTGCACTGTAACCGCACTGTACTGTTAACGGCGCCCGAACGAGGAAAGAACATTCTGGCGTGGACACAAACGCGGCCGTCTAATAAGGAAGTGTGAGGGAGGGAGTGAGTGAGTGCGTGGCAGGTAGCACGAGGTCAGCGACCTTGTGTTAATGCTGGGAATGGGGTGTGTGTGTGTGTGTGTGTGGGGGGGACTCTTCCTCAGTCACTTACCCATAACGAGGACGTATCGCAGGGGAATCCACATATCTAATCGAGGACCTAAACCTCACCTTATATACTCTCTTAAAACATTATCAGTGCATATCAAAAGGATTTAGTCAGGAGATGAGGTGACCTGGCTGGCGGAGGGCTGACGTGCGACTCCGGGCCTAATGTCTCGCGCACTTTGGATGGTAAACACAGGGTTTTTCCCCCTCACGAGAGCTAATGTGACATATCTTTTCAAAATGTGACCTGTGGTGTTAAGAAACGGCTTCAACATTTGAACACATCTTGTTGACTTTTTTTTTTTTGGGGGGGGGACAATGATGGAGAACGGTGCAGGCATCTGAGCATATTCATTAAACTGATTCCGACTTGCCTGTTGGGTTGATGTCGTGTGTTGTCCCGTTTGACTTCTCGTTCACCATGCACCTACTTGCCCAAAAATGCATCATTAGCGACAGACTTGACTTACTCTTTTTGTGTGTGTGTGTGTGTGTGTGTGTGTGTGTGTTGCTGCCTCGGCTGATTTTGAATGACAGAGCGAAATTGCCCTTCTTACGTGCGCCCTCCTGGTTACCCAAGAGGTGATTCGTTCATTCCGAGAAAGCGCGCGATCAGAGTTTCAGATGAAATATTTGGGAAAAACTGACCGCTTGTCGGCGCCGATCGCGGATTTGTCACGAATGATCCACATCTGCTTCACAGCTCCAGGTCAGGATGTGAACAATCCGCTGGGGTCGCCGGACCGGACCGTTAGTCGAGCTACCGCTTCTCCCCCGTCCCAGCCGCAGGGCAACTCCGGACGACTTCTGAGCGTGACGCGTATCCCGGTCTCAAAAAAAAAAAAAAAGAAGCGCTCCGCCCTGTTCCCTAACTCGAACGCTTCGAGAGCCAGCCTTCGGACGAACCAAAAGCGAAAACACGACAGGCACCGCGGACGCTGAACTTTTGTTGTCTCCGCTTATGACAAACGGTCTCCGGGAGCGAGGCCGGGCGAAGCGGAGGTGGACGCGCACTTGGCTCCTCACCGCGGCTGAATAAAAACCCCGAACGGGGTGAAGACTCCGTTAGTATGTTGCTAAATTTAAACTTGTTTGCGGCAGGTTGCCTGTTGCTCGCGGCTGGATCCCACTCAGGTAAGGACGCGATTACTGTACTACAACTATACGTTTTCCCACGGCCTTATTGTTGCCGTAACTGTTGTTTTGCCAAACGCTAACCGACGTGACGGCGATTCCCAGCAGTGACGTCACGCTCGGCGATCATTAAGTAACACTAGGGGGGATAGAGCGCCTGTGTGTCTTACCATTACTCCCTCTCCCTCCTCTGGTCGTCTGCCTCTGAACTCATGTGTACAGGTGGTTATATTAAGTTAAGGGTGGCCGTGTTAGTACTGACTACAAAATGGAATTTGTATATTTGTATGGAATATTTGTTCGGGTCTCCTGATCCGATATATGTTTTTTTTTCCTCTTCCTTCGCCCAAGATGAAATCCCACCACCGGAGAATCTGACCCTGCTCTGGATTCGTGACTTTGAACCAGAGTTGAGCTGGACGACGCCACCGGGTTCACCGGCAAACTGTAGCTATGTAGTGAATTCAAAAACCAACGAGAAAAACGGCGAAAAGAGAGTGAGTAAAGATATACAGTATAAAAAAAATAATTCTGTGTAAGGCCTACACATGTTGTTTATGACTGGTTTTATGAATGCAGCCTCTTAAAGTGGATCACTGTCGCACCAGCAACTACATATCCCACCAGTTACTATACTCAAAGACAGGGGTATGAAGATATAGTTGATCAGATATTTCCAGGAAACAGAGCTGCTCTGGAAACACAAGTGACCTCACTGCAATTCTTTTTACACACTGCTGGGAAGTATTCTCTGAAACTGACTGAAAATTAAATTAAAATAATCTTTATCGTCCGTGTAGACAACCCTGAAGATCGCAGGAAGACATATTTGTCATCACGTGTATATGTATCATTCAAAATGAAGCCTCTGTGTGTAGGCGAATGTCCGACTTCGTCATTTGGCGTATTCAAGAAAACAGTCGTAGGCAGCGATGTACGTCACTAATTTCTCTTCGAACCAAATTTTATGCTGCCAGAACAAGATTTAATAATCAGATATTGGTTGATACACAAAACACAAATAAAAACAAAGTGAATGCGTCCAAATTTCTCAACAAATATAGTTTCAAGAGGAAATCATGTTGTTGTGAGTTCTCCAGCAAAGGAAGTGGGACTCCCTTGTGTGTCTTCTTCATTCTGATATTTGGGGGAGCGTATTTATGTTCCCAGGGTCCTATGTTCCCAGTTCAGTACTCTGTTGACAAACATTAACCCATCTTTTGTGTTTAGGTCAAATGACATTTTTAAGGGAAAGTATTTCAAAAATATTCTTTTTAAAATTAGAACAGTAATCCTACTGTACTAAGAGCAATACGGCAGGCCCGGGGAACAGAAAACCCCTTTAACCAGTTCCTACAATAATCCATGTCATATTAAACACTTACTTTTTTTGACTGCAGTGGTGTTACCTATGAAGTACAAAAAATTCTCAGTGTGAATGCTGACTGATGGTTGCTCACTTTGTTTTCTATTTCTCTGCTGGTGGATTCAGAAAGTGGTCATGCAGCCTCGCTGGACAACTTGGATGACGATGGAAGGAGGATTTCTGCAATTCTCTGTCAAAACTGTCTGTAACAATAAAGAGAGCCAGGAGAAACTCCTCATCAACAGGGACCCAGGTAACTCACTTTGCTCACCGTTTCTTCCATATAAGTTGTTTTTCGAAGCTCAAATACTTTGGAGCGTCCAAAAACAAAATGAGCAAAAGCTTTCTGAACCATATATGGACTGGGTTAACAACTCTGTATTTGTTTGTTCATTGAGATACACGCGTGTGTGTGTTTGCATCTTTGTTCCTTCCAGAGATGGTGAAGAATTTGGAGTGCTCCATCCATTCCTCTAAACACGCTCACTGCTCCTGGGTCCCGGCCAGTCCCACTTCCACACTCCGCTTTTTCTACCGGTATGCGTTTTGTTGTGTTTTTGAACATATTGGGCTTTTAAGGGAAAGGGACGCTGGGCAGCAGATCCGAAAGTTTTCTCAGAGCTGTTACGTAAACTAAAACTCAATGCTACTCGTTGTATGCAATTCAGCGGTACTGCCATATTTCCAGATACGTGGTGGAGCAAGAAAAAAAGTGAACCCAAGTGCAAGTAAGAAGCCAGGGTTCAATTAAGGACAAATTCCTTACAATTAATGGTGCAGCCTTTTTTTTGAGTCCAGGCTTCAAACGGGTGTCAGTTATGTTTAGCAATAGGCTTTTGACTTTGCGAGTCTTCTATTTGTCAAGGTCCACATCACCAATGATATCATATTATGTTATCTCCAGTCAGCCATTAATGGACGATCCCGAGCACGACCAGGAAATCCGGAGCTGGAAAGCGTATTTTACGAGTGTGAGCTTTCCTGACAAAGTGCTCCCCCATGAAAGTCCGCTTGCATTCCCTTCATGTTGAAATTTGCAAGGTTAAAGTAATGCACATCATCTGACAAAAGGACAGGATAAATCTGGCAAGTGGTTCTTCCTCTTTTCAGCAAATCCTGTTGAAAGATCAAAACAAGCAACAATGAACTGATCCTGTTTACGTACTGATATCTTTGTTCTCTGTGCCATAGTACTCCCATTGTTGTTCAAAACTAACAAGTTCCTCAATTACCATGAAAGTGTACTACTGCAATTCACGTTGAGTCATTCTGCCGATGCGCCCTCCTTGTGCCATAAATGCCATTATGAAACGACATATTAATCTGTATTTGAAAATAACAAATACCCCTTGCTGCTGCTGTGTTGCTCAGCATCTGAGCAGCGCAGCCTACAGTATAAAACTCTCCAGTGTCCAGTGACACCACAACTTGCTGTTTTCTTACTTGCATGTACATAAAGCATGGCATTTAACCCCCTCTCTATCTTTCCAAGACTGACGGACAAGTATGAAAACGTTTCTGCCAAGGACTTTCAAGAGTGCTCATTGTACGTCTCCACCAAAGGCGTCCGGGATGGTTGCAACCTGCAGGAGGTCTCCAAGCGGGGCATCTACGCCTTGTTCAATGGGACGGTAAACGAGACGTCCTTCAGGAACACCTTCTATCGCGGGTTCCAGTGTAAGCAACTAGTGGTGCTAATTTGGTAGCATGAGTTTTGTGGAGGGAAGATTCTGTGGAAACTCTTCTTTTATCAGTTACTGTGCTGCGAGAGTGCTTTTGGCTGAGCAACATGGGTTGTGGTGATTTATTTTGGACAGCACGCACAGTTCAGACTTTTTCTTGGACAGAAATCTTATGTGTGTGTGGTGTGGGTGGGCGGTTGAGGGAGATTTTCAGATTCACTGGGTGTGACTACATTATGTTTTCTCTCCATTGTCTCTTTCCCTGCACAGCGAAACCAAACGCCCTTGAGTGGACAGTCATTAACAATGGGAGTAATTTCATCATCAGCTGGAAACCTCCTGACATCAGAAAGCAGTTTGAGAAGTTCAGAATTAATTACACAAAGTGTGGCGAACAACTGGTGAGAGCCGCGGCAGTACAGTCATTGGATTTTTGAAATGAAAACACCGCTGGAGTCACAGCACTGAAGTATTACTAGGAAAAGCTGTATGATATTATTCGGTTCCACCAACTTGGTGAAGTATCCACTCAACATGTGCTTGGTGGATCGGCACAAATTTTTTTATACAGACATTACCAAGGAGGAATCCCACTGACATTTGGCTGCTTAGTCTTGTTTGCATATTGGAGAATCAAATTTGTGGGTCTCATCCTATTAAAAAAATGAATTCTTACAAAAAAAGTAAGTTTTCCTGCTTCTGGAGAATTTCAGAAGAGGGGCTGATGATATAAATCAGAATGCATAAATACATATACAGTAGATTGTTTTCAAGGTAATATATCTCGCTGCTTTGAATTTAGTGGCATTTCGGTTGTAACATTATAGAAACAGTCATGTTTACATTCACAGTAATGCATGCAGTTGCTTCTGAGATTCATATTATCACGCTTGTGTCATGCCGCCATATCCATTATGGTGCTGAAACAATTAGACTGCTAACTGATAAGTCACCGCAACAGCTGTTCCTTCATTTTCTCACAGGTGAAAGTAGTCAGCCATGTGACATCGACTGATCTGAACCGGAGCCCTGAATGTCAGTACAGCATGGTTATCAGAGCGGAGAATTGGGAAGGAAATGCCACGCCATGGAGCGAACCGTTTCATTTTGGTACAGTCACTGTCTCCCTGTCTTATGTTTTCAGCTTGTTGCAGAATTTCCAGCAGTTTAAAGGCATTCTATTCCCCTTAAAATTCAGATTAGGTTTTACATTCTCTGCTGTTGTTTTCGCACGCAGAGGCAGAGACACATCCCACGGCGCTGCTTTATACCATCATTATCATCCCCTGATGTTAGCCAGCCTGGTAGTCCTGACCTTTGTGTGTTGCAGGAAGTATGTCAAATCTGAATTTTTTTTTTTTTTTTTTGCCTGTGCATACTAAGTTTTAATTCTTGCTCGTCTCTGACATTTAACTCTCACTGTGCAGGAATAAGAAAAACTTCTTCCCCAAAATACCACAACCTCGGGACCTCATCAGCGATATTTCTGACAACAACAACAAGGTGAGTTTTTTTTTCCCCTCAAGGATGGGTTGTCCCGTCTCCTAAATTTTTAAAAGTAGTTCAACATTTTGGAAAGTATGCCCACGATCATGTCACTGTGTCGTGTCCATGTCCGGAAAGGAACCATTGTGTTTTTGCTGGTCCCCTTTATAATTGCACTGTATCACACTTTGCTTTTTTGTACAGATTAAGATATAAAGTGTTAATTGTTGAGCTCTGGAGGTGCTAGTAGGTATATTTTGTTAACTTCGGACAGAGTCCACCTGCTTTGTCATGTTTCTAGTCTCTGTGCTAAGCTCAGTTAACACCTCAATATTAAGTCCGCAGACACGGAGGCTGTACATTCAACTTCAGAAGTTATCTTCACCGGTTCTCAAACCAAATGTGCCCATAATACAAACAATTGTACAAGCTGATGGCACAATGTGGTTTGGCATCCTCTGTTACACGCCATCCTTTTTTACTTCCTCCTTTTCCTCAGAGCAATATTTGCAAACTGTACGTCCCAGAAGAGGAAGAAGAGAACTGCAAAGGTCACTCTGGTGATGGATCCCCAAAGCAACAAGCCAGCCGCTTACTGACGGCTCCAGGGAACAGTTGGGAGGAGGCTTAGGCAAAAAGGGACCCTATGCTTGTCCCAACTTCGAGTAAGTTGAGGCGGTGTGTCAACTGAAACCTCGACCGAAGAGAAAGCAGTAGCAGCTACCACGTCCCTGTGCAACGTTATTCACAGTGCAGTTTGAAAATCATCTTCAGGAAGTCTGCTCACTGCGCCGGTCCTTTGGATGCGTGCTGCAGCATGCACACAGCGTCCATGGAAGTAGGCAATAGACAGAGCTGTGTTCTACGGCGACGCGTTTTCAGACAATGCAGAAATTCCAGACATTTGCTGCACCCAGTTTGTGTGAGAATGTCGGACTTCCCCAGTTGTACCTGTTTTGTAGAATTTGAATGAATGTTTGGGGCTATTGGCCAGGCAAAACAAGCCATTTGGAGATATCATCTTGGGCTCTGAAGACTTTATTTTTGACAAAATAAATAAGATGAAGTGATCTTTTTAAAGGAAGAAAAAAAAAATTGTCACCATCTTCGGACATCAACATCTGTCCATTATGGTATAGTCCCAATTATGTCGCTAGCACTGCTGAAATGTTTTTGTGTTTTTTGAAAATGTTTGACTTTTTTGCTTTGTTTTTAAACATCGAAGAATTTTTTGTTTGATTCAATTATTAGACTGTGTTTTTTTAAATATCTGTTATGGGACCACAGATCCTCATTTATCTTTACTCTGGCGCATTTCTACAGTTCTGCCTTTTTTGTTTTGTTTCCAGTTTATTGATATGACTTGTTGGAACAGGGAACACCTTAGAGATGGTTCCTCATTTGTGTTGTGCTGTGTTCTTTTGTCATATTTTGTTAATGAATATTTGAAGTTGCAATTTCTGCACAGACGACAACGGCTCACCTTTTAATGTTGCATTTAAAGAATGTCAACTTTTAATCATATCGGGTATTCTGTGTTGCTGGCTTAAAGGAACAGTTTTGGGAAATGTGCTCATTGCCTTTTTTTTTTTTGCCAAGAATTAGATGATGACACTGATGAATATCTGACTATTTGATAAATATGTATAGCTGGAGCCAGCAGAATGTTAGTTTACTGACTTGATACAGTGCCCAAACTTTAGCACATGCCACAAATACTGTTTGATTTTTAATGTTTATTTTTTAAATTTATGAGATAAAAAAGGGTACTTATTATTGAAACACTTTGGAGCAATTCCCGAACCCAGATTTACAGTGTGAACAGGCTGGAAAAGGTCTTTGTGACACAGCTGCCGATAATAAGAGATTATTGACCAGTGGGCTGGTGTGAATGATAATTAGGAAGTTCATATTATCTGCTCTTATGATTGGAATGTAATACGACTGACATGAATTAAGTTTTGCAAGTTTCATGAGTTTCGCAAAACATCCACTTCTGCAAATTGCGGCAACGATGAGTCTCTTTTCACTGTAATTTCCTTAGATCAACCGTATGTGACAGAGCGCAAGTAGCATTTACAAAGAAAGAAATAAGTAAAGCATGGGTAATACACTTGTTTTCTAATGCTGAATACAGCATTTTTAAGAACGTAGACCTGGGCCTTCTTATAATATTCCAAAACGTCAGTCTTGAGCAAACAAACATAAGGCGGATCTAATATTTCACCATCCTATTATCTTTGGGGTCAATTTGACTCCATTCAATTTGTCTCTAAATAAGGGCTATTCAGTTAGTCAACAAACAAACATGAAGTGCGTGACACATAAACTTGGGTAACAATTTCAATTGTAATAATTTTGTGGAGGTTTAAAATTGATGGGGTCAAATTGGCCCCAAGGATAAAAGATGTTAATGTGAATTTGAAGGTAACAGGAGGGTTAAAAGAGGATCAACATCTACAGAATCTACAACCTTAAAGAAGATAGTAATGATTGAAGGAAGTGATTCCTTTCTTTTTACAGAGAAGTTTCACTTCACCACTGTTTTCCCCCCTTAAATACAGAGTAAAACTTGCGAAAAGTATTTTTTCATTACTTCACTACTACCATGGTGATTCCAAACAGCTGAGATTCTACTTTCCGCAGCCTTTTTTCTTTTTCTTCTTTTTCCTGGCGTGTGGTTATCCACTCGTGTTACCCCTGTTTTGGTTTCATTTTCTCTGAATTTCTCTTCAGCTCTCTGAGAATCGGATGAGTCACATAGACTAAACTCAGGTCTTGATTTTTGAATTTCAGGCTATTTCAAACTATATTTACTGTCCAAAGTGACTGGACTGGAAGAGTTTACAGTAAAAATTTATTTAAGCGGGATTCGACTTTATAGCCTCAAAAATGTTTAGTGATACCTTTTTAACGGTGGGTGTCCTTCACATGAATAGAAGATAAATAGTGTGGTGTTCCACTGTGGTGAAGGGCATAGGTTGGGGTGGGTGGTGGGGAAATCGGCTGTCTGATGCAATCCTTACGTAACTTCACTGGCCTTATTCCGTACAGTGCGGCACAATTTCCACTAAGACCTCTACTGGCCTATATGAGAAAGAAACGCGAGTCCATTACTGACTTATAAGCACACATCTGAATTATACCGTGGCGTGTTTTCACTGAGCTGTTTCTAACGCGGATGACAAGCACCGCCCGCTGTTATTCATGTGGAACTGGAAATGCATATTTATCTCGCTACGTGCCCGTACATTTATTTTTATTTTTAATTATTTATTTTATCATATAGGGTGTAATTCTGTGTTTTTTTGTTAAATCTGCCAAATAGTCACAGATACAGTTTATAATACAAAGCTCCGCTCGACACCATTTCACTCTGTTGAAGCTGTTTGAACAAAGAGCGTTAAGCTAACTTGACTAAAATCGAGTTCCTGGTGGCGCCGTTTCAAAATCAAAGCATCTGTTAAGAACACATTATTGCCGCGCCTTCCCAAGTCGCTGAGGCTCTTATTTTGTAACACTCGAATTCAAATTTCCGGTTGTACTTCCGCTAGCCTGACTCACCTCCCGCCTCAGCTTGCAGCAGCAGCGCCCTCTGGCGGCCGACCCTCGGCAGCGCCCGGACGTTTGCCCAGACTGGTCCTGATGCTGCGGGGGATGCAGAGAGCGAGCTATGTGAGAGGATGTGAGGTATCTAAAGGCTGTCGCGCCCGTGTGATACTGGCGCAGTCTCTGTGGCGCAATGGAATAGCGCGCTGGACTTCTAATCCAGAGGCTCCGGGTTCGAGTCCCGGCAGAGATGAGGCACTCTGCTTGCCACACGGCAGACATGCGGTTCCCTTTTTCCTCATCAGCCGGACGCGGTGATGATGTTTTGGTTGCTGGTTGTAATGTTTCGATGGAGGTCCGTTGTTAATGTGGCACTGATGTCAGCTGAAGTGAAGACAATCCAATACCCTTCTTCGATGCATGTTTTCTCTGCCTCTTTTCTTCTAAAATCTAACTGATATATAAAAAAAATCTTGAGCATGGACTGTGTTAAGAATATCGCTTCAGACTGACAGCTTTACTCATATGAACATGCTTGTTGTGCAGTGATACTGCTGTCTTGCTGATGGGACTTTCTTTAGGTTTTTGCTACATTCTGCTCATTTCTACATTCTGCCCTTAGGTTTGACAGTGTGATGCGTTGGATGTCTTTTACTTTGAGAAGGATAAAGGCTGTAATCCAATATTTGCGTTTCATAAAAAAAAACAAACAAAAAGAAAATAATACTGACAATAGCCAATCAAATGATTAAAAATATTTATTTTCATTTATTTCTTCCCCTCAAATATTCAGTATTTTACTGTGGATTAATAATGAAGCCATTATTCTGAATGGGCTCATAAATGAATTATTAGCCCACTTGTATTTTATGCCCCTCCCAGAGGTTTTTCGTCAGCCACTAAAACTGGGCATTGGCCATATATTTTGTAAATAAAAAGGTGAGTTCGTTTATATATCCGAATCCCGCCAATAACGGTGCCAGATATTTTTGGATGCTTGCTCCAGTTGTGCTCGGAGTGCATGCGGGGGGTCGCTCTGGATCGACGACGCAAGGGGGCGCTAGAACATCGGCGTTTAAGTCACTTTGGTCTGGTGCGAGACGGAGGAACCGGCTCCCTGTGACGGGTACAGTATCCCGGGGAACCAGCCCCAGAATCTGCAGCCTACATTATGTGACAGGAATGAGGACGCTTTGTTTATTCACCAGCTGTTCGGGCTATTGCATCATGATGACATCATCGTTTTATCCCACTATATAGTCAACATTTGTGTTCAAGGGAGTGATGTGCATACTCTTGCAGTATTTATTCCTCCTATGCCAAATCCTTACTTTCAAAAACACGACTAATATTTTAAGAATGCTCTTATTTTATCCTATAGCTCAATGTGACATAATGTTACTATTATAGTCGCCTATGTATAGTATCATTATATTTATATGTAGTCCAGTGACATCAGTTATAAAGTGTGGTTGGTATAGTTGTGGAGGTAAATTAAGGTAGACCTGTCTAAAATGACTTTATCACCTAATGGCACCGCTGTGGAGAGCAAGGTGTCAGGAATGATTATGCCAAGATGGTTTATTTAATTTTATTTTTTTAATGTCATAATGTTTTTTTTTGTCCGTGGTGGACTGAGCAAGATCCAGAGGGAGAGAGAAAAAAGGGGGCAGTGCTATGGTGCTGCTGACGTGAAGGAGAGAGAGAGCGAGAGAAAGAGAAGAATGCGCCGCTAATGAGAATATGACGTCAAGTCAGAGAGATTACGGCAAGGACCGGAAGTAGTGCGGGATCACGTTGGGTGAAATGTAATTTTTTGTATTTGCCAGGGGGTGTCAAAAAAAAAGCACATCGTTTATTTTAAGAATTTTGTAATTGCTTGGAAAGGAGATGAAAATGCATTGTTTGATTTCCATTATTAGTAACACAAATAGAGTTTTTAAAATTATAAATGATAACCTAGACGTGGATGCATAACTCCTATATGTGTTGATAATGTATCACTTTATCTCAATGCCTTACTTCATTTCCATGAAAGCAATTTAATCCCGATCAGCGCATATCCACCGGGCTTGCGTTCGAATTTTATTTTGAAGATCGGCACCGGAAGTGTAACGCGTGCCGTCGCTGCTCGCTTGCCGCCTCGGTGGAGAGTAGAAAACCGACTGTCGCTGAAGAGCAGAGGAGACGAAGAGCGGTGTGGGGGTGAAAAAAAAAACTGTGAAATGGTGTAAAAGCCGAGCGATTTAAAGCCGAGTCAGGGCGCCGACGAGGAGGACCGACGCAGGAGGATTACCGTTCTTTGTGTAGTTGTCGTTAAAGTCAGTAAACTCCCGCTTTTTGATGCTGTCCTCACGGAGGTTTGAGCCAATAACGGACTTATTGGTCGGCTGAACCATGCAGAGGCTGCTGCTCCTGAGTTTGGTGTTGAGTTTTCAAACTGGTAAGGCTGCATTGCTCTCTTTTTTTTTAACGCGCTGAAGTAACGGCGAGTCATGTTTAAATGTGAAATTGCGTGACGACAGTAATACCGACGAAGCCCTCCGTCGGTATTAATTAAGAAGCGTGTGTATGTGTGTGTGTGTGTGTGTGTGTGTGTGTGTGTGCGCGCGCGTGTGTGTGTTGGGGGAGAGAGGTAAAGACAAAGACGTATAACATGATTTCATAGTATTCCCATATGAACCGCAGCAGTGGCTCACCTCAGGCGTGTGTGTGTGTGTGTGCCTGTGTGCGTGCACGTGCAGCTGCGTGTGAGAGAGAGAGAGAGAGAGAGAGAGAGAGAGAGCACGCGCGTGTGTGACTGCCTGTCCGCACCGCAGCAATGGATCACCACACTTTTTTTTTTTTTTTTTTTTATAACGGTCATTGTCGCGCGCCGCCGTAACGCGTGCGGATACGGGCGGCCGATCGGCGCACGTGCGCTCCAACTTGAACGCGGCACGGTGCGTGCACGCACGCGCGCGCGCGCGCCCCCCGCGCCCACCCGGCCTAAATGACCTTTTGCGTATGACAAATACCCCCACGGTGGCCGTTCTTCAGACCGGGCCCGTGGTGAGGCGCTGAAGACGTGACGGGAATGACAGTGATTGACCGGCGCTGCTCTACATGCCAGCAGCACCTCCACACTGCTATCGCGTCTGAATGGCTTGTCAGTCGGGACCACTGCTACCAGCCCCTCCAGTGATCCTGTAGTGAAAGGGAGGGTATATACCCTTCTCTCCCCCCTCGCCCGCTTACACGCCGCCCCTCCTCTGTTCTCCTGTCCCGCCGTCCTACCTGAGAGCTTGACACAAAGCCCATTTTACCCCGCACACCGTTCCGCGGCGCATCTCGGCAGCACAATGAGGTGTGTGCAGCAGCAGCAGCAGCAGCAGCAGCAGCAGCACCAGTGCCCGTGCATCCGCTCCCCCTCCATACCTGTAGGGTGCCAGGTAGACTGTTGGCTTATGATAATCACAGCTGTGGCCGAGTTGCTAGGAGACAGGAGGATGAGGAGGAGGAGGAGGATGAGAGGATGGTTGTAATTTCTCTAAGCTACCTGTTTGATCGAGGCATATCTGTCACTGCGGTGCAGCCACAGCAACCCCCCCATTGTCTACCTTGGGTGACCGGGAGCGTGCACGGCTGGCCGGCCAGTCGGCCACTCCATCATAGGTAGGGGGCGTGTTCGGGGAAGGGTAGGTAAAGAAAGGGATGATGTCACCGTGTCTGCCAGGCTTTGTATCGCTCAGCGCCGGCTCGCCAGGCTCAGCATCCACCCATGAGTTCGTTGTAGTGTTGGTGGCAGTCGTGTGTGTGTGTGTGTGTGTGTGAACCCCCCCCCCACACACACACACACGCACACATCTGAATCTGCATACATTCAGCAGCAGATTGCCTTTCATCGACATGTCAGGCGCTCCACGAGTCCACATATGACACAATCTGGCAACCGCTGCGACACACACACACACACACACACACACACACACACACACACACACACACACCCCCCCCGCTCCCTCTCCGTCGAGACCCCCTTGTCTCCGTCACATGCTGTCGCCCTGTCTGTCCACTCCGCTCATGACACGCGCACCTACAGAGGCGCATCGCACGCAAACACGCAGCCCGTTTACATGCGCGAGGCCATGTGTCCTATTGTGTGCTGCTGCACCGTTACAGCTGTGTAATCCATTATTGCTGGGCTCTCAAATCGCAAATACATTTGCCTCCAAAGGCTTTTTTTTTTTTTTTTTTTTTTTTTCCCTCCCGGAGACAAGATTAGCGGGCTACGAGATTGGAGATGGTGTGACAGGCGGTGTTGCACCGTGGCTTTCGCGCCGGGCTGTGAAAACGCAAGAGGAGTGGGCATAATCCAGAGAGAACCCGAGCGAACACCACCTCAAAAGAGATTACGCTTCCTGAAGGTTTCGGGAGACTCTTATCTCTTCATTAGACTCGTAAAACAGCGTTTCATGGCCTGCAATTTGCACACATGTAATTGCCTGCTGGTGCTAATGATTGCATGGTTATTTGTCGAGCGGCTAATTAAAGCCGTGGATGTTTTTTAAGTTATTTAGATTCAATGATAGAGCGGCAACCAGGACTAGCTGTAGCAAGTCTCTACTAGCAACACCGCCGGAGGGACTGATTTAATATCCCGGCCTTGTATTCGCGTACCGGCCCGGTAATAAGTCCCAAGCAAGCGCCGCCATTAACGCAGCTGTTAAACGTTACTGCATAATCAATCACTGCGAACGCACTCCTTTAACTTCCTCATGAGTAGGGGAGTCCGTGAGGTCGGACTGGCGTGGGCGCAAGCGGTCTGAAACGCTGACTCGGACAAAGGCTCCAGCAGCGCAGGTGTGCCATTCGTCAGCCTCGTCGTCCTTTTGTGCGGGCCAAGGCCACGGGCCGCCGCCGCCGCCCGAGGCCCGCCGCCCTCACTGTAACGCTCTGAATCACGCCCGCCGAGCTGTGAATCACCAGACCTCAGACGGATTCCGGCGCTGTGCTCTGGGCGGAGGAAATATTCAGACGCTCGGAGGAGTCAGCCGCGTTCGTGGGGGCTTCCGCACCCAGAGGAAGAAGGGCTCCTCAAGGCTTGTTTGATCAGGGAGACAGCGGCTCCGCTCCTCCATGTGTAATGTTAATGACTCAAAGCGGGCCGTTAGAGTTCAAATAAAAATGAAGAATTAGGGGGGGCCCTCGTAAAGCATCCAGCGTGCCGCTAAAACACTCTGTTAAAAGCGCAGATTTACGGCATTTCACGCATTCGCGCCAGCGATAATCGGTGACATTTTCATCGAAGTAAAATTCCAATTTTTCCGCCCTCAATTACTGAGTCGTACGCCGCAGCGCGAGCTTCTGCGTGCAATCTTTTCCATTTGCCGGAAAGAGAAATCCCATATGACACAGTGAGAGATTTGTTTTATGTTCCCACAATAAATGAAAGAGGAACCGAGGAGTTGGCTAATCTCACAAAGACAGTCCCCTGTCTCCTTAAGATCGGGCGATGTAACCTCTGAAGCTGCTTCCGAAAGGCGCGGGGATGGAGCGGGCCCCTAATAACCACTAAATTTAAAAAAGTGCCACCTCCAGAAGCTCAAACAAGTAAGGGTAGTCCAAGGAGAATCTCGCGGATTACCACTTATAGAACTATTTATAGTCGCTTGGTCGGAGAGCCAGTGGTTCTCCGAGGCTAACGAACCGTTTTGCAGCGCCGCGCCGAACCCTCCCCCGGCTCAGAGCGTCGATCTGGAGCGACGCACGCGAGCCAGGCGGAAGTCGTCTGTTTTTAATTTCGATCCCGGCGAGCGAGATGCGACTGGCGGAGCATCCTACCGTTAATGTGCGAATTCGGGTCATGTTTTTTTTTTTTGACAGTGACGGGAAGCCTGTTTACCGAAAAAAAAAAAAAAAGCGTCTCTAATTGACATCAGCCACTGAAAGCGGTCGCTGAACCAGTTGGTAAAGCTCAATCTGGGAAGGGAGCCCGTAATGTCATAATGTACATCCAGCGCCTGTTGTTCCCCGCTGGGCTCCATTCAATCATCGAATTCTTGGCATTTCTGTCCCAGCGGGCGTTTGTCAACGTGTGACATGTTGATTGCTGCGCTCCGTTGATATGTTTGTTTAAGGGCATTCCTCTGGACACGAGTGTCCCATAATGCCTTTTGAAGTGGCGCTCGGGAAGAACAAAAGAGCCTCGCGGCGCACGCGCTTTTCGGACGGTCCGGCGCAGACCTGACGTGGGGGGGGCGCGGGCGCGTTTCGTCGGCTAGCCCGGCGTCGAAACTCGCGGCCGGAGGTGAGCTCGATCGAAAAGCGCGCCCGTTTTCCTCCGAGCCGGCCCTCGACAGCCGTGCGAATGTTTCTCGAGCGAGGCCCCGGGATTTAAAGGCCCCCGTAATCTGATTGTGTTTGACAGGCTGGGGGCATCCAAGTTATAAAAAGAAAAACGGAAAAAAAAAACCCCAACAACCTCAAACCCAAACCCATCCCCTTAAAAATGCTTTCTTTATGCAGAGTCCCCTGAGCAAGAGAGGAACACTTTATCACATCTGACTGAATCTATTGGCCTTGTTTTCCCAAAGTGCGCGGCCACATTCTGCAGTGAGGACCAATTTGGGGTGATGGAGGAGGAGGGGGGGGCAGGTTAGACAAAAAAGTTGTTTGGGGTGGAAGAGGGGGAGCGGGACAAAGACTCGTGGGCAGGTGGGCATTGCCTGATCCAGAGTGATTAGACTTTTTTTTTTTTGTTGTTTGTTTTAGAGGAGGTGGGGAGGGGGGTATTGTAGTGCGGGATGAAAAGGAAAAAAAGCGAGAGAGGAGAGAGGAGGAGGAGGAGGAGCGGCGGCGGGGAGGCCAGCGGCAGAGAGAAAGGGACCATTACTCAGGCTCGACTGCTCCCTCAGTGGGGACGGTGAAGCCGCTCGCTCGGACAGAACATGGCCGAGGCCCGCTCCGAGGCTGCGTGCGGAACCGGGGGGGTGGGGGGGGGGTGTGGGGCGGCCGAACCCGCGTCCGAGGCGGCGGCCTGACTCCTCCCCGGCCCGGTCCCCGCCGAGGTTAACCGGCGTTGCTGCTCAAACGCTCCTCTTTTTCGTTTTCTGCGGGGTTCTCTCGCAACACGAGCTCTTTTTTTTTTCTGCTTACCACGGTTCATTCTTTCTCTCTTTTTTTTTTCCTGTCCCCTCCTGCACTTCTTTCTTTTTTTTTTTTTTTTTCAATCTGACTTTTTTTCCTCCTCCTCCTCCTCCCCTACCATTACTTCTCCCTCTCTTTCCATCTACCCCTTTCTCTTCTCTTGCTCTCTAATAAGTTCCAGATGTGGCTCTTGCATTCCTCTGGTCGGCGGAGGGAGAAAGAGAGGAGAGGAGGGGAGAGTGGGGGGTGGTGGTATGTGTGTGTGTGTGTGTGTGTGTGTGTGTGTGTGTGTGTGGGGGGGGGCAGTGGGGGAGGGGACAGGAGGAGAAGCACATGAATTAAAACAGGGAGCACATGATGAGGAAGAGGAGCCCATGTACTGTAACACGCGCACACAGACACACACACACACACACACACACACACACACACACAGTAACGTGCGCTGGAAAACACACACACACACACACACAGAGCAGGGGGAGGGAGAATGGATGCATTTGTGTGTGTTTAGGGGAAAGGGGGAATGGGGAGGGAGGGAGGGAGGGGGGGTGTAGGTCCTGTAACCTCAAAAGTTTTGGGACAGTCTCCTCCTCCTCCTCCTCCTCCTCCTTCTCCTCCTCACCCCCCTCCCTCCCTCCCTCCCTCCCTCCCTCCCTCCGCAGGAATGTGGCCGACGCTGATGATGTCACTTCACTTCTCCGCTCTCCCAGCTTTCGGCTCGTCCGCAGGGACAGGCCGGAGAGAGAGAGAGAGAGAGAGATTCGACGTTCTCCATCCATCTTGCTTTAACAATAACAACATTAGGGTCAGCCGTCCAACTGAATCGGTTACCGCCGCACCGTATCCTCCTCACGCAATATCGCAGCCCGCAGGCTAAATCGTTTGCGGACGACGAATAAATGAGCGAGCAGTCTCCGGGCAGTAATAATCATCAATGGCTCCGGAGCCCAGTCATTAAAACAATGTTGTGCAGATGCAGTGTTTTTTTTTACAGAGAGCGCCACTGACAGCCGCACGCCCGAACCCAAACCTAACTCAACCCCGTTCGCCCATCTACTTTAATATCCAGGTTAGACTTACTCCAATTTACATTTTAACAGATCACGTCAGGTTCTGACGGGAGACGCGGCCCGGGGTTGGTGGACGGGCGGGCAGCGGCCTCCGCTCCTCTGTGAAGGGTTTCCATAAAAGACTCCTGGCTGCTCCCGTACGTGTTGGGCGAGAGCACCTGGCGCGCGGTCGGCATTCCAGTTCATCCCAAAGGTGCTGGTTGGGGATGAGGTCAGGGTTCTGTGGAAAGCCATTTTAAAAAAAAAAAAACAGGAAAGTGCCTTACTCAACCTGCCACCCCAAAGTTGGCAGCGTAGTGCTGGAAAACTATGGTTCTTTGCTGTATCGCTTTGAAATTTCGCTTCAGTTTTGCTCGGACTTGAACCGGAAGTGAGAGGTCCGAACCGGTCATATAAGGCGCGTGGTGTGAGGGTATTTTAAGTGTCGCTCGTCAAAGTCATTTCCTGTTTTATTTTGGCCTTTTTTTTTTTTTTTTGTGAGCGTGTTTGCCTCGTCTGTTCGCTTCCCGTCTGTGCGTTTTCCCTCCAGCGACTGCCCCCCCCAACGTGCTTCACCTGTGCCTCGTGGCCCCGCCTCCCTTGTGTGCATATAAGACCCGGTCTCTCTCTTTACCCTATCTATCGGCTCCCCTCTTCTTGTTGGTGTCATTGTGTTATTTTATTTTTTGTTGTTTTCACCTTGTCTCCTCTGCCCTTAGTTTGGACCCTCCCCGCCTCTGTCTGCGTCTGGGCCCAACGCCGTGAATCCTTCCGACAGCTCAAAGATTTGGTCCCCTGTTCGTCTTAAGAGAGCCTCGTTCATTAAACGGCCCTTTTTTTTTTCCCCCGACGCCATCCAAAGGCTCTCAAGTTTAAAAGTCCACAGCGCTCGGCCCGGCTTTATTATCGCCCCGCTCGCTTCCGAGTTTGCTTTAGCGTGTTCTCCGTCAACGAGGAAGAAGCCTCCTCTTCTGAGCGACTTGTGCGCACTTGTGGCGAGATTAGCAAGGGGCTCTGCATGAATATTACTTCGCTCCGGGAGGTCAAGGCCCTGGGCTTTTTTTTTTATTGGACGGTTCGTGACAGATGACATTGCGAGAAGCCACGGCGCGCACCGATAAAATGAGATTGCGCTGGATTGAATTAAAGCGGACCTTGGAGGAGGTGATTTATCGACGGGATGCAGCCCTGCCGGGTTCCATCGCCCTGCGCCGCGGATCGGCGGACCGTCCCGTCAGCGACTGGTGCGCGCTCGCCGGATCACGTGGCTTCTCGGCGGCTTGAAGAACGGGTCGCTGCCCAAAATCAATGCGGGGCGCTGCTCTGAATTATTGATTCATTAGGGTATCGATCGTGCCAGCCGAATCCGGCGGCGGCCCCCCGTGCGACGAGCCGCGCGGCACGCCGCCGCCGGGCCGCAGCTTGATGTGCGCGCACCCCCTCGTCGGAGCTGATCCGGGGGACAGCCATTGTTGGCGCCGGTCACCCTTGGTTACAGCAGAGTATTGTTTGTCGGCCGCTCGGCAAAGTTGGCTGCACAAAGGCGCGTGGATTAGGGCCCGGCTCTCCAGCGCGTGTGTCATACCTCATCCGCGAATTATCATACTACCCACCGCTGATCCCGGGGTTGCCATGGCCACTGCGTCTATCATTGTGTCAGTGGTCCTCGCCGGCTGTAGCCATGGCAACAGCGGCTGTTACAGAGGTTTGGCACAAATAAAGCTCTTCAGATGTGAAGCGCGCGTGCGAGAGGACGGCCCGGAGAATGGAAGGGTGGCACACACCCACCCGCACTGCACGCGCACGCACACCTTCGTAGGAAACGAGCGCGCCCTCACGTGTGCACGTGCGCTCCCGTGCACGTGGCGGTGTCAAAATGGACAGACGAAGCGCGGCTTTCCAAATAAACCTGTTTCCAAAGCAACCATTTTGATAGTAGCGGAAGGGGGGGGAGAGGAGCGAGAGGGAGTACTGATGGAGGGGAGGAGAAGCAGATACGCTGGAAGGGTAAGGTGGAGGGAAGGAGGAGGAGGAGTGATTATTTCAGAGTAGATGCCCGCCAGACAAAAGGAAGTGAATAGGGAATGAGGAGGGGGCAAGGCCACAAAGGAGAGGAAGAAAGAGAGAGGTCGCCGACTGCTAGTAAGGGGGAGGACGGCAAGGTAAGATGACAGAGGAAGGGAGCGAGCGAGCAGACAATGCGGCAAACAAAGGAGGGAGTCTCGGCGCTCCTTCTCTCTCCCCTCTCGCTCCCTAATCCCCCCATCACCAAACTCGCTCCGTCCCCACCTCCAGGAGTCACCTTTGTGTTTGACTGACACGGTGTCAGCTGGCTCAGCGGGTCGCCTCCTTTCACTCTCTCTCGTTCCTATAGCGCCGTCGCCATGGCGACGAGTTATTATGGCCATCCTGCCGGGGCGGCCATGTTGTCGAGAGAAAGCAGGCACAGGTGGTAGAGTTCCCACGGCCGGATAAATGGACGGCGAGGCGCGCTCGCGTAGATGTCGGCTGGGTTTTTTTTACGAGCCGAATTAGTCGATCGGTTTATCGATTAGTCAGGTGACAGAACATTCGCTGAAAAAGTTGCTGCTTCCAGCCTCTCAAACGTGATGACTTGTATCGCCGTTAACTGAAAATCCTCCAAAATAAGAAATAAGCGTAGGGAAATCAGGATGAGATTGGAATGTGCATCATTACTTACAGCTGTACATGCATTACATACAGCCTATAATCCAGCCACGGGTGACTGGAATCAGAATGCACAGGTTCGTACCGCACTAAAATCATGCATCTCCAAAATCTCGTCATCAGAGAGCTGCAGTAGTAACGTCCGAACGGTCGCGCGCAGACAGACGGACGGACGGCGAGCTACGGCGTGCGCGCGGTCAGGCACAGCAGACGGGGGAGAGAGCGAGTCAGTGCCGCATGGCTCCCGTGGCTGCAACTTTGTCCCGAAACAATGATGTCATCCTCTTCCATCACGCTTCGCTGTCCTGTGGGCTGTGGACCTCGCCGCCTCTTTGTTCTCCCCGTTTCCCCCGCATCTCATTTCCAGGCGGGCCCCTCCGTAACACCGGCGCATCGGCCACACGCGGCGGCGGCGGCGGCGATGTGGAATTAGACAGATAGCGGAATCAATTTGGAGCGGATTGACTAACGGTGACAAGAGTGTGGGGGGTGTGTGTGAAAGATAAATAATAGGAGACCAGTGCAGCCGCTTGACTATTAATTGGATAGGTGGAGGGAGGATGAGGTCATTGAATTTTTTTTTTTTCTGTAAACTTGCTGTACTGAGCACGGGGGAGGGTTTCATCAGACACACAGATGCGCACACGCGTGTGCGCTTGCAGACGCTCGTACAGAAAACTTTTTCTTTTTTTGGGGGGGGGCAGTTACTTTGCACGTCAGCTGTTGCTATGGTGACGCAAGTCCGTGATCCAGCCTAAGTGCGGGATTGGCTGGAGGGGAGCGAGGTGGAGGGAGTCTGGGGGGGGGGGGCCGGAGGAGGGGGGGCGTTGTCGGAGGGGTACGACGGGGTACGGGGAGGGGGCCCAGACACAAAGATAATTAGATCGATGCATAACAATCCATACAAATTGCATTTTGTTTAATAGCGGCTGATTGGGCGAGGCCGAATGCCACCGGTGAACCTTTCTCAGAAGTCGGCGTTGCGCGCCGTCCCTTCCAGCCTCGTCCCCTGCCCCTGTCCAGGTTGGGGGCGAGGCGAGCCTGTGTCTAAACACCGCAAAGCAGCCATCGACGTCCCCCCGCCGAACAGCGGGGATCGCGTGCGTTTGTGTGTGGCAAATTAAAGAGTATGAGCCGCACGCTCGCTAAAAATAGCCCAAACAGCTTTGCGTGCACATAACCCTTTTCAGCAACAAATGGACGGTTCATTACCTTGCTGTTAAAACACCGCCGCATGGTGCGAGAGGTGCTCCCGGGCTAAATTTGCGGCGGCGGCTCAGCGCTATGGCGGCGCGTGGCCTTGCTTTTGGGGGAGTCAACCGGCGACGGGTAGCGTGCGCTCGCCTCGGGCTTTTGTGTCTGCGTTGACAAGGCGAGGTCGGTGTCGCGGCATCTGCGGGGGCCGTTGTCCTCGCCCCCCCCCCTCCCAGATTAATCCTAATCCCTTTCCAAACTTTGACCGGGGCTGCGCTTAATCCTAGACTAAAAACGAGGCCGCCTTCCCGATGGAGGCGGCGCCGCGCCGCCGGCTCCACGGTTCAGTCCGAACCGCGGTGTGATCTGTGTTCGGGGGAAACCGCCTCTACGTGTCGATTATATGTTTGGGGTTGAGGCTGGTTATGTTTGCGAGTGTGTTGACAGGAAATGGTTAGCCCATGTGGTGAGGGTTCGGTCATCTGTGCTGCCCGTGTGTGTGTCGCTGCCATGCGCGCGTGGTCACGGCCGCAGCGACACACACCGTGACCGTGGTCTTTGTGCGGACAGGGTGCTTGGAGTCCCCCTCGCTCGGCGTCTCGGGGATCGGCGACTCGAGGAAATCAGGACACACTTCTAAATTTGTCGCTGCAGCCTAACCCACATAACGAAAGAACACCAGCTCCTCTGCCGTGCCGTGCCTTCGCTCTCGACCGCTCTCCGCGCGTAGATTTCCTCGTTGCAGCACGCACGGGCACACGCACGGCACACTCGTGTTGACAAGTGTGAACTGGGTAATCCGGAAATCAGAAGGCGATGAGCACATGTTCAAATGAGTCATGTTTTCAGTCCTCAGCCTTTGCATGGGTGTTTTTTTTTTTCCACCCCCCCCCCCACCCCCCCGCAGGTTGTGCAGCCAGGAGTATTCAGTTTTTGCATTTTTATGTTCGTGGTTTTTCTGAGGCAGTTGAGGGAATACCTCCAGCGAGCACGTCTGAGGCAGCGGAGGAAAGGATTTGCACGCCCTCAGGCTACTATCGAGGTTGTGGGGTAGTTTAGATCCAGCCAGACTCTCCTCACACCCGTGTATATCTGAGGGAAGGCTTTTCCTGCTTTTGGAACTGTATAAATCCACGCTATGCTTTCCAATTAAGGGCGAGAAAAATGCCAGTTTTGGGGGTGCATGCAGGAAATTCAAAAAAAGCAGCTCCACTCTGTCCAGAATTGGCTGTAATAGCTACTTTTCCATCATGTTTGCCACAGTCAGACCAAAACATAGTACCTGCACTCCAGAATTCTCCTCCTCTCTTAAAGTCAGAGTCTGTGAATCTGGAGAAAGACTGTTGATATTTGAACTGGCACGATCGATATTCAACTTTCGCTTGTCCTGTGGGTTTGGTTGGCTCCATAAACTAACGAGAGAAAAAAAATCCTACTGTATTGGAATGGCTCACGGCACCTTTAAGAATAGAACACTCAAAAACTTGGTGCATGGAAGCAGGTGACTCTTCGGTTACGATCTTACCTTCCGATTTTTCACAGCCCGTCGTTGCTATGTTTGCTTTGTTTATTTTGATGTAGTAATCCTGTTAATTGGGGTGTTCCTCAGAGAGCAAATTAATGGCCGCTATGTTTTTTTTGGTTCACAGCAGAATTACTCCAAGTATGTCTGCTGCAAAGCTACATCGGAATTCTCTTTTCCCCCGTGCGTCCTCCCACACCTCCTTTATCTTTCGAATGTTAACGTCAGAAGCCGTTGTTGCGATTGGTATGGGAATCAATGTTGCTGGACTGCGGGCCTACTGTACCTCCGCGGATCACACCGAATCTGACAGGAGACGGGGGCCGAGGGTCATCGCGGGGGAGGCGGGAGGTGGGGCGCAGGGGCATATGGCGGTTGTCAGGAAAAAAAAAAAAAAAAAGTGAGAGAGATGGGAACCTTCAGAAAAGTGCCGGAGGGGCTCCGGGGGAGAAGTGTGAGGGAAAGGAGAAAAAAAAAAAAAAGCGGAGAGGACAAGTGAGAAAGGAGGAGATGTAAATGGTTGGAGGTGAAGAAAAGTGAGCGAGGGAAAACGCGCGAGAGAAAGAGGGAGAGAACGCGGATGGGGGGGGCGAAAGAGAGGGAGAGAGAAAGCGCTCGAGGGCTGATATTTAATGTGATAAATGAGTTGTGACAGTCCGCCTCTAACCCCCTTCCAACCGGCGAGGAGGAGGAACACAGAAATAGAAAGCATTATGGGTAAAAGGACACATAGAGCATTATATATGTATATAGAAAGAAGGAGGCGCGTACTGTACGGAGGGAGAGGCAGGGGGGAAAATCAGTGCAGGAGCGAGGACGTTCATAGACATCATTATAGATGTACAAAGTGAAAGAGGCGAGTGGGGATGCATACATATGGAGGGAAGAGCAGCCAGTGAGGGAAAGCAATTTGGGTAAAGGACATACAACATTGCAGAGGGAGAACAGAAGGAGAGGTAATGGCAGAGGAGGAGGAGGAGGAGGAGGAGGAGGGGTGGGGTGCATAATGTAGCACTGGGTTAATGATCTACTGTAAGATATTCTTCGAAATAACAAGCGGGAGAGAGAGAGGGGGGGAAAAATGAAAGCGAGAGAGAGAGAGAGAGAGATGCAAATCCTCCACAGTGATTGCCTCTCCTCTGTGATACGGCCGGCGTCTTCGAGGGGACGGCTAATTACAACTTGTCATCGTCATACAGTGTGGAACAATAGCAGACGTGGGGGGGGGGGTCTTGTTTTTGGGTTTGTTTTCTTTCCTCCCTCACGTCAGACAGTCGGTCGGTGGGCCAGCGCGGTCTCGGCCGCGGCGGTGGACTGCAGACTGGAGGGAGAGCGTCTCGCAGACAATGACAGCCACTGTAGTTTTGGTCGGGGAGTTGGAAGCCTGGGAGATGACTCATAGGGAGGAATGAAGAAAGGGAGAAACAGAGAGAGGGAGGGAGGGAGGGAGGGAGGGAGGGCCGGAGAAGTTTGGAAGAGCCGAAAGTCGGGAGCGAGGAGGAAGAAGAGGGGCGTGAGAGACCCCGCGCCTGGAGTTGCGCGTTTGATCTCCCGGCTCCCTTCTCCTGAGTCAGCATTCGCCGCCTCCTCTTCTTCTTCCTCTCTTTCTTCTTCTCCTCCCTCGGTCTCCGCTCTGATTTCCTCTTCTCTGACACCCCTGTCTTTCCGCGCCGTTCTTCTGACTCCTCAAGCGAATGGCCGCGAGCCATTGTGTGATCAAAGATGGCAGTCGTGGCATTCCATCGCCGCCGGGGGTGGGGGGGGTGGGGTTGGTGGTGTTGGTGGTGGTGGTGGTTGGGGGGTGCATTTTCTAATCAATTAACCATAAAAACCGCAGATGCAATAGCATGCTACGATCGCGGTCGGGGCGATCTTACAGTAGCTCGCCTGCAGTGTGGCCACAGTGAAAATGAGAAAACAACCAACGCTTTCTCTCCCCCTCTCTCTCTCTCTCTCTCTCTTCACCCCTCGACCTCCAGTGTGGACGGCGAGGTTCTCTCAGGAGCCAGCAGACCAGTCGGTGGTGCGGGGCCAGAGGGTGATCCTGTCCTGCGTCGTCTTCAACTACTCGGGCATCGTCCAGTGGACCAAAGATGGCCTGGCTCTGGGCATCGGAGAGGACCTGCGGGGTGAGGCGGGGCCCGTTTTCAAGTTGAAAGGGCGGCGGAAGTTCTCTCCAGTGCGGTGGGAACACGCGGATTATATGTTTAAACTGTATTTGTCAGTGCACAGGACATGCGTCCCACCCCCCGAGTCAGCTGTAACACCCTAACACCAGGCGCTGTGAGACCGTGCGATGACGCCATCTCTAAATTACCCCAAGCATCTTTTTTTTTTTCCCCCCCTGGTCTTTTTTTAATCAGCAGATCATTTTTTGTGCAAAGAGCCTTTTCCTGAGCGATGCGCTTTCTCGCATCAGCGCTGTAGAATGTGCCCCCCCCCCGCCTCCGAATGCAAAACGAAGCCCTCGCAGCGTTCCGAAAGTCGCACGCTTTTTTTTTTTTTTGCATGACGTGGCCTGTTTGTTACCGCGGCGGCTAACGCGTGCTGACAAAATATTTTCGCTGCTGATTCGTTGTATTACGGCGAGGCTGAGCCGACGGAGCGTTTTGCCCCGCCACCCCCACCCCCCCTGGAGAGACGATGGAGGCTGTCGTGCTGCTGTTGTAGTCGCACCACATCCGGCTGTGCTTACCTTACGCCGGGCGTCGTCACCTTTGCCTTGAAATTTAGAAGCCTCGTCCCGCCGCGCCGCTCCCTGCCCCCACCGTTCTCTCGTCTTTCCTTCGCATTTTTGTCCCCAGATTTATCGTCTCCCACTTTTTTTTTTGTTGCAGTAACTTAGGAAACAGCTCTCTGATTTTGAGTGCAAATATCTTTATTGAAACACGTGGACATATTATTGAATGATTGTCGCTTGTCATCTGTCCTTAATATTCTGTGTATTTTTCTGTTTAATTCTTTAAATTCCCTTCCCATTCCTGTACTTTCTTTTCACCGTTTTTCCCTTTTCTTCAGCTTTCTTCCAATCTTCACTGTCATCTACTGCATGGTATGATTTTTTTGGATTTATTTTTTTTATTGGGCCTCCCCCCACTCTCCTCTCCTCTCCCCTCCTCTCCTCCTCTCCTCTGTTCTTCATTTAACTTCTCCCCCTCGTCCGCCCTTCTCTCCTCTTACCTTCGTCTTGCTCGACGCGCTCTCAGCTCCGGCTCTCCTCTTTCTGTCGGCCCTTCTTTCTCCCCTTCTCTCTGTCCTCGTCTGTCCCCTCTCCCTTCTCTCTGCCCGCCCCCCCCCCTCATCATATTGTTACTGTAATGGTCCAGTGCTTCAAGCCAAAGCTTTTAAATAAAAACATGTGAATGAACACTGGCCGCCTCATGCACACATACACTCAGTGGGAGCGTGTGTTATGTTTGTGCATGAGGCCCTGTCCCGCTAAGCGCCCCCCGCCCCCCTTCTCCGGGCTTTTCATACGCTCCCTCGCTCTCGACATTTCACATGCAAATGCATGTATATGCAAGGCGTACGCGCACACACGCATGCAGAAACAAGGACACACAAGGTTAGGCGGGCGGCAGCGCTCAGTTCGGAGGCTGCGCGTCGCACGGCCGAGGATTTCACACGCCATCCGCGTCTGGGCAGCAAACGTGAATTCTGCGCCACGGACTGGAGTTGATTTGAGTCCTCGAAAAACGCTGTTGTCATAATGCATTCGTCGTCGTCGTCCCCACACACACACACACACCCCCGCCGCTAGTGGAAGAGAGCATGGATGCCACCTAATGGCGAGAATGCACAGCAGTGACACAGCTGGGCCGTGTGGCAGATGGGGGGAAGGGAACGGGAGGATTGTGTGTTTGTGCGCGTCGTGCTGCACGAATGTGGATTCGCGCACAACTATGGCGTCGCGTGGCCCCGCAACTCTCCGGCGCGATGGAGAAAAAGTTCGATTCGTGCTTCACCTGTGACACAGATCTGTTGTTTTCTCACATTCTGATACAGAGCTAATCCTAATTAGCATCTTAGGAAACGTAACTCCAAATTGATCGGAAAAGCCATCTAACTCAGCTGGGGTGGAGATCTATTTCATGTTCGCGCTCCTCTTAATGTATGTCTGTGTGTGTGTGTGTGTGTGTCCCAGCCTGGCCCAGGTACCGTGTGCTGCGTGTGCAGGAGCTGGGGCAGTACAACCTGGAGATCCTGTCAGCCGATCTGTCCGATGACTCCCTGTACGAGTGTCAGGCCCCCGATGCGGCGCTGAGGTCCAGGAGGGCCAAACTCACCGTCCTCAGTACGTTTGCCTGTGTGTCCGTGTGTGTGTGTGTGTTTCACGAGCGCGCGGCGTGTGAGAGGCCGTGGGTGTTTCTAACGCTGCCGCCTCTCTCCGCTCCAGTCCCCCCAGATGACCCGGTGATTGATGGGGGTCCGGAGGTGCTGCTGAACGCGGGGGAGTCCTACAACCTGAGCTGCGTGTCCCGAGGGGCGAAACCGCCTTCTATGATCGAGTGGCTCAAAGATGGTCTGCCTGTGGACGGGGCTGCCAGCACCACTGTGAGTCTAGAAAAAAAAAAAGGAGAGAGAGACACGCACCCACACGCATTCACGAGCCGTATCTGCAGTTAATCTTCCGCCGGTCTTTCACCGTGATCAGGAGGTGCTCTCGGACAGGAAGAGGGTGACCACACGCAGCTACCTGCCCATCCAGCCCGTCGACACCGACACGGGGAGGAACTACAGCTGCGTGGCCACCAACCTGGCCGTCCCCACCGGCAAAAGCACAACTGTCACCCTCAACGTCCACCGTAAGCACCGCTGCTCTCAGTCTGGACCACACAGTGGACGATCTGAGGAAAAATAAGATATAAACCGAAATGCGTCCGATTCTTCCCCAGGCTGCAACTTACGTAAAATGCGGTGAGGCCGTTTTATGCGACTCTCTCGCTTTCTTTCAGATCCACCGACGGTGACCTTGTCCATCGAGCCTCGCTCTGTCCTGGAGGGGGAGAGGGTCACCTTCACCTGCCAGGCTCACGCCAACCCACCCATCATGGGATACAGGTCCGCTTCCACACGCTCAAGCACGTTCTCACTTTCCGCCGGGCCTCTTAAAGTAACGGCCGCCTGTCCGAACCGTGCGGCAGAAATGTAATGCTCTCCTTTACGTTGTCTGTGGTCTCAAACTGTGTCTCTTTATCTTGATTTGAAAAGAGGGTGCGTTCTTAAATCCACCGTAAATGGCCATAAAAAAGAGCTGTAAATCCACGTGGAGCCTTTTTGTGGGTTCCATTTGTGTTTTTCACGTGTAAATGTGTTTTCGGGTTGTGCGTCCATCCCATTCTCATGAAATGCCTTGAGGGAATTTTTTTCAGATTAGTCGTTAATTTGGAGCTCAAGAATTCAAACGCTAATCATGACAAGACGTAATTCAATAGATTAATAGGATAAGATGGTGAAGTGATGACATGATGGTCAAAGGTCAACTTCACTTTGACATCACAATGTCCCGCAAAAACATTTTTCTGGCCATTATTCAACGCCATAACTCAGGAAAATTTTAATTTGAAATCCCAGGTGGGCAAAGGGTGGCGTGGTGCTGCAGGGCGCCAGGGAGAGCGTGTTCACCACCAAGGCCGACCACTCCTTCTTCACCGAGCCCGTCTCCTGTCTGGTCTTCAACGCTGCGGGAAAGACCAACGTCAGCATCCTGGTGGACGTTCACTGTGAGTCACGGCGACACTCGCCTCGCCTCGCTCGATCACTCGCGGCCCGCTTCACTCGCCGCCGTCTGGAGTCGGAGGGATGAAGCGCGGCGCTTTGTTGTGTCTCTTCTCCTCCGAGCAGCGTCTCCCTTTTAGCCCCGCTGCATTATTACTCAAACACAACAAAGAACGACCTTCACTCTCCGTCTCCCTCTCTCTTTTCTTCTCCGGTCTCCAGTCGGTCCGATCCTGCTGGTGGAGCCGCAGCCGAAAACAGTCGACGTGGACTCGGATGTCACCCTCAACTGCAAATGGGCGGGAAACCCTCCGCTCACGCTCACCTGGTTCAAGAAAGGTTCAAACATGGTGAGAAGCAGAGAGGCCAAGTTGCACTTTCTTCTTTGTGGTTACTAAAACAGCCTGAGAATGATCTTTTCTGAACATCCAGATGATCTTATGTCGTTATCCCTTTTTTAATTTACATTTTTTCTTTTCTCTGATATTCTTTAGAACGCTAAAGTTTGGATTTGATGAATTCACCGACTAATATACAGTAGACCTAGCCTATTATTTTAGCATGTGTGATGTAGTTTGAATTTGGATGTTGCAGCAGAGACGGTGACATCACAAGCTGTTTGGCAGCCGTATCGGTGATCATCAGCAACCACGAGCTCTTGACAAGACAAAACAAATAGGTGTAGTTCCCAAAAATGTCCAATTTTTCCATTACCCACTAGGCCCGCCAGGACTCCCCTTTCTATTTTGGTGTTCAATTTAATTAGAGTTTTGTAAAATCTGTTTTTAGCTAGCAGTTAGGTTAACCAGCACTTGTTTTGTTGTTAACATCTGTTGTGTTCGAGCAGCCAGAAGCTGAAGTCATGGCATGAAGCAGTGGAAAACAATATCGTTGCTCATAACTGTCTCGCTGGTTGGTTAAATAAATAGTCCGAGCATTCTGGAGTCGACGCCAGGGCTTAAAACTACAACAAACTACAGACTGATATGTCTTCACCTACCTCAGTAATCAGCCTCGTTCAGGTATTTCTCTCCCTCGCCGGGAGGTCACGCGATTAGCTATGTGCCTTTCAGCTAATTTCCTGATGGATGTGGTTGCTAGGCAACTGTAAAACCTTTTGTGATGGGTTAAAAGCAGATGTGCACGTTTGCATTGTCAGCGCGTTAGGGTCAGAGCAGCAAAACGCAAAAACTGAAACGAGGCCAGACATCCAAACATGCAGCATAAAATAAGAAGGGACACAGGTGGAGGTACAATAGCGAATTAGCCTCACTTCTGCTCATGCACGCGTGGGCTCTCATTTTGTTTATCCCCTCCTGCCGTTTAGCACATTTGCCTTGTTTACATTTTTTTTTTTCACTCCCCCACAGGTTCTGAGTAACAGCAACCAGCTGTATCTGAAGTCGGTGAGCCAGGCGGACGCCGGCCAGTATGTATGCAAGGCCATCGTCCCACGGATCGGAGTGGGAGAGACTGAGGTCACGCTCACAGTCAACGGTCAGAAAAACATCCACATAATTTAATATGTCACTGCTTGTGCGCTTTCAAAAAGGTCAGCTTGTCAGTAATTGGAGGAAAAAAAAAAAGGGAGGCCGTTTCTTTTTAAAATCGTGCAGTTTCCTCCCGAGCAGGCCTGTTGAGGTCACCAAAAAAAAAAAAAGAGAAAAACCGCCTGGCTTGATTTATGCAGTTTTCAGGAGACCTACTCGCTGTGGCACGCACTCACGTGTCCTGTCGTTTTGACCACTGCAGGTCCCCCCATCATCTCCAGTGACCCAGTCCAGTATGCAGTGAGAGGGGAGCGAGGCGAGGTGAAGTGCTACATCGCCAGTACACCTCCTCCAGATAAGATTGTAAGTGAAGAGACGCAAAAATGTGAAGAAAGGGCCACCAAACCCACAATTAAAATTTCAAAATTTGAGCCCGGCATCAATTATTCAGAAACGCAAGTCGCAGAGAACACAGGGTTGTACCATTTATTCTTACAGCCTTTTGTATTTTACTGTTACTGTACCTTCCTGTTCCTAAATGGCTCCACTCCTGCACAGTAAATGCTTTTAAGGCGCTGCCCCCCCCTCCCTCTTTTTTCTTTTTGAGTGGTGACTCACCCTGAAACTCTCCCAGAACGTTCCTCCGTCCCATCACATAAACAAACCAACACCGAGCCGCTCTGCTTTTAGCTCCTGCGTCAGAATTCGGCCCGGGCGCTCTCTCTCTCCCGCGCCCGGCCCGTATCGCAGAGTCGCAGCGAGCTGGTAGCGGCTCCGGTGACTGATTCATCCTGACTCGCGGCGCGCGCGCTCCTAATGCGAGTGGCAGAGGTTGGGACGGAAAAAGATTTATAAAATATAAAGGACTGCAGAGGAGCAGTTGTCCCAGTAAACGCCTCAACCAGGAGATTCTCCTTCTCTGGAATAAGTGGGCAGATTATGGGAACATGTGGGTTTATGCATAATTAACTCGCCTTAGCACTGTGCTTCCATGCTGAATAATACAGCCGCTTTTAGTGGTTTTAAAGGTGGAGAATGTGCTAGATTCTCATCGGCTCGGTCACACACACACACACACACACACACACACACACACCACCGCCCGCCCACCCACCCCGCCCACCTCTGTCTGCAGAAACTGTTGCTGGTCCCTGGAGGTCGTCACGAAACGTGTGTGTGTGTGTGTGTGTGTGTGTGTTCATGCGTGAGTGCACCTTTGATGTAAATTTATACAGTCCTTTTCTGTCGTGCGCTTCTATAGTAGTTGTAGCTTTTTCGCTAAATATTGCATCAGCCAGTCACTCTGAGGTGAGGAAATATTTCAAACCTGCAATCAAATGGTTGATTGATTTTGTTATATATATATATATATATATTTTATATCAAATATATGTCAATTTGATTGTTTAGAATCCTGAAAGATTTCTGTCGGTTGTGCAAATTTGCTTTGACTTGGGGCGCAAGATAACCCAGTCAACCACACCAATGCAGAAAGGGGCCGTAACAACCTTAAAGGAATCGCAATAAACATATTCACTCTCTTTCCAAATATTAGACAAGAAGATTGAGGGCGTTCTCATTTAAAATATTAAGCTACTGCCAGCAGTCTGGCTCTGTGGCACACCTGCAAAGGGGCAGGTGGGTGGATTTTTGTTACAAAACGTGTTCCAAAAACGATGAACTATTACCTTCAAACATTTTAATACGTTTTAGTTCAGGCTTTGAATTTGGAGAGATCCCCTAATGGAGCGGTCTGGGTTTCCATTGGTGCGTGTGCTCGAGTTATTGTCCCCAAGGTCTCAGTGACATTTTTACCCACAGGAAATCAAGCGGGTGCAGCTCTAAAATATATATAAAAACAATTCCCACTTCCACATTAAATCTGGGACAGCCTTAAGAATTCCAAGAGTTCACCGAGTGAAGGATTGATGGTTTCGGATACACGCTGTACTCACATTGGGTTGTAATCGCTGTCTCTCCTTTATCTACGCACGTTTCAAATTCATTATCAGTCCTCAAATTTCGATCCTCTGCCCATTTCAGATACATTTTTCTAAATCATTTATCGGCCTAGTGTGTGGGTGTGTGTGCGTGTTTACCTGAGTCAGTCAGTATTTGATAATTTACTGTTTACAGTATTTACGCACATAGTCTTTTCAGCTCTGGAAAACATGTGCGGCAGCGTCGAGTAAAGAAGAAGGGATTCTGAAGATTAGGAGTTATTACCTGATGTACCTTTTTAAATAAATGTAAATTTCATCACGCGACCTCCCTGACTATAGTAAGTGAATTCCCACGCAGGTGTGGGCGTGGAAGGAGAACGTGTGGGAGAAGGAGAAGGGGACGCTGCTGGAGCGGTACACGGTGGAGCAGAGCAAGTCGTCGTCCGAGGGCGGCGGCGTCCTCTCCACCCTCACCATCAACAACGTGATGGAGTCCGACTTCCTGTCCACCTACAACTGCACGGCCTGGAACGCGTTCGGCCCCGGCACCATGATCATCACGCTGGAGGAGACGGGTGCGTCCCGGGCGCTGCACTGCACCTCTTTCACGGATTTGGGCCGGATTATTACAGCAGAACACGCAAGGCCTCGAGCGAATTATTACACTGTTGCTGTTTAGGGAGTGCTGATGTAATAATGTGTAATGTTTTGATTGATCAGGAACTTAATTCACTGGATTAGCCAGTCAGTCCATCCACTTTGGTTAATCATGCCTGATTAGTAGTGATTGACTGATTAACACGGACGGAGGAAAATTGGGATGCAGAAGTGGGGGAAAAATAGTTTGGATTCAGTAATTGCATGCAAATTTAAGAACGCATTTATTTCATGTAGATTACATCTTATATCTTAAATAGACCTGAAAATCCATATGTGCTCGACCCCAGGACAAATAGAACAAATCAGTAAGGTACCTCCGCGTGATTTAGGTCCGTAAGATAGTTGTAATTCCTACATGAAAATCCTGTTTGTGCAGCTGTTGGCAGACAATGCAAAACCCAACTCTCTCTCTCTCTCTCTAATTTCAGAAGAGGTCCCAGTGGGAATAATCGCCGGCGGGACGGTGGGCTCCACCATCCTCCTGTTCATCTTTCTGCTGGTCCTCGTTCTCATCTTCTACCGGCAGCGCAAAGGCAGTGAGTCGCGCTCGCCACGTGCTTTACACCTACAATCAGCATTCTGCAAGTACTGTATCTCATGTTTTTTGGGGTTTTTTGAGGATTACGGTTTAAGTGCTCATCACTAGACCTTCCCGCAAACCAAAGAAAAGCAAACACCTACACCTTCCCCTCTGAACTCGCTCCTCCGGCTCGTGAAAACATGCCGCGGTGCGCGCGCGTCCGGCTGCGATCGAAAAACCTCGCTTGTGTTTTGGCTTCCAGGTCGGCGCGGGGTCACGCTGGGCAAGCCCGACATCAAGGTGGAGACGATCAACAAGGAGACGCACAGCTTGGAGGAGGACTCCGGCAGCGTGTCCACGGCTTCGCGCATGGTCAAGGCCATGTACTCGGTGAGCAGCAGCGGGACGCGCGCGCGCTCGTGCCGGACACTGTTTGCACAGCCTGCAGTTTGTAGCTGAAACCTCAGATTGACTCAGTGACCTCTCCCTTCGCTACACCTTTTGACTGAAAACAAACTGGCAATGCTTTTCCCCCTTTTTAACACTTTGAATCCCATTTTCTCTTTTCCCGTCATACTCTGTCGCCTCCTTCCCTTCTCTTCCGTTTTGTTATGGCACCTTCTCTCCTCCTTTTTCTTTTTTGTTTTGTTTCGTTCTGTTGTTTGACGGTTTAGTTTCTCCCCTCTGTGTCCTTCTCTCCTTCCAATCAGCCCTTTAAAGATGACATAGAGCTCAAGTCCGACCTCCGCAGCGACACCCTGGACACCCGCCAGGAGTATGACCTAAAGGTGAGATCACAGCGACGCCAGAAACCCTCATTTCCGTCAATCCCCTGATGAAGCAAATGGTCCTCAAAATCAAACAAAACCGACTTCTTCCCCATTAAATGACTCACAATGTACTTGGATTAGAATCACAGTTACACATAGGCATAGGTATGGAGTCAAAATACACAAAAAGTTGACACAAAGCTGAACTGAAGTCTTTGGAGCAAGGTTTCGTTCTAATTATACCTCACATGGCCTCACAAACACCCTGATCATTCCTGACGTGGTGACTCTGAGTGATGACTTTCGCCCAGTGACGTGTCATGTTGTTGTCACCTCGGATGACTCTGAGAGTTATCAGCCAGGCTGAAAAAAAAAAAAATATCGACAAACCCTCATGTAGAAATATATAATCCCAAATGAGTCCGCTGATAGATTGCAGCGTCTCATATCATCGCTGCATAATAGATACGATCAATCACCTGCCGGTGGTAGTATTAAGAAGTATGGATTTTTACCTTTTAGAAAACAAAGAGGGGTTTTTATGATAAGCAAAAGTTCACTGCAGTTTCACTACCCTTTTCCAAAGGGTTTCATGCTAAAAACTCATGTTTTCTGAGAGCAGAAGTTCAAATTGACAATCCAAATATTCAGAAATCCTTTTGAAACCCTCTAGAGGGTGCACGTGTGCATGCAGAAGAGTCAGAAAGTAAACAAAGGAGAGGGATTTGAACGGATCGCAAATCTGGGTTTTAACTGTGAACTGCACAAGTCTCCAAATCTGAAATCAAACGGGCAAACTGACAACCCAGTACGCCTGAACTGGTTAACAGACTGGTGTCAGGGGCACAGTTTGCAACAAAGATCTCATTTCTAAATGTTAAGTACTGCTGTTTGTTTTTATTGTCATTTTGCCCCAGTGGCTTATCAAGCTCAAGAAATAGAATTAACCTCATAAAACGTTTCGATTTCATGCTCAGTATTTGGAGGCTGAGTTGTTAGCATCCTGATGATGATGATGATGATGATGAAACTAGCTTATATGGTAGCTTACAGTGGCTGCTACCCTTCATTTAACTGCCACAGGCAGGTTTTGATCTGTACAGGGACTCTTCCTTCATATCGGTGCGAAATCTCCTCTCAGTACAGCTGTGTTGGACATCTCTCTGTCCTTCAGTTTGATTTATGTCTACACTATGCGAGGTTTGTGTTTTTTGGGGGTTCATTTAACAAAAACTTCGAAGAAAGAAAAAGCTCGACTTCAGAGAATCTCCACCGGTTCTGTATCACGTGCTGGCGGTGTGTTTTGCAGGCGATCTTTAAACTTAGCGTCACTCAATATGTGTGAGAATAATGGAGCAGGATGTGAGAGACGAAAACATTTTTGCAGTCTTTTCTTCAACTCTCTTTTGGTCCTCCTCTCTGCCCCTTTGCTCTCAGCCCGACTGTGAGGCAACTCGCTTCTCTGATTACTTGGAAATTTGGCTCGCTCCTCTTGAAGATATTTTAAAGACAGAGCCGGGGGGGAAAAAAAATTAAAATCAAAAAAAAGAACAAAGAAAGTTCGGGCTCCTTCTGCTCATTCAGCCGCCGTGAATCATTTATACATTTTGACACCGTGGGGTTGGACTAAGGTGGTGAATGTATTTTCATGAGTAAAGCTGCCAAAAATGTCTTGTTTAACCCCCGCCCCCATGAATATTTTGTGAGGGCAAACACACCACCCCATGAGCTGTAGACATGAAACCCCCCCAGGAGGCGGTTAGATCGCCCTGACAACAACAGCCTCAGCCAGACTGTTTTTTGTTTTTTCTTCTTCCCGCCGCTTGAAGCACCAAAGTAGCGAAACAAAGTTGTTCGGAGGAGAAGTCCGGGCTGCGTTCGAGGCAGTGTGACGGTCGTATCATATCAGAAACAGCAGTGAAGCAACATTAGACCATTAAACATGGGGTGCAGTGTGTGTAACTTCCCTCCACCCAGAGGACCTGGGGGGGGTCGACCCTGCACGTTGGCAGGGATCCACTCTGCTGAGGAGGCACGGAGTACAACACGGATACTTAAATTTCAGATATTTCCTGTTAACTTGGTCCCAAAAAAAGAAGCTGTGATCCAAGTCCACGCTACACTGAAATACTTAAAAGCGGGTTTTGTAATTTTCTCACTGTGGAAACGTGACAGGCTCAAGTATATGTCTCAAGTTATGCTAAAAAAAAAAAAATCTGTAGACATACCCGGAAAAGAATTGTTTGTGTGCTGGTGTTGGATCCTATTTCCAAAGGAAACTGAGGAGCCGTTCACCAGCCAGAAAAAACTAAAGCAGTGCAATTGCACAAACCTTGTACTATTTCCTGTTCATACAAAACAGTGAAGTAGTTCTTACAGATTGCTGAAACAGTATGCCATGAAAGTTCATACTATAAATTACAGGATAGAATTAGGACACAGCAGAAGTTTTTGTCCATGTCGTGCTTCTGTAAATTTTAGTCAAATCTCATTATTGTTATCCAGAGATATTTATTTAAGGGTCACAGCAGATACTGGAGATGAAGATTGCAGCCTGCTAATCTTTACCAACACCTGACCTAATTTCAGAAGGTGCTCTGTTATGCAAGTCCCGGTGGATTGCTCCTGCAGTTTCCTGCGGAATTCTAACTGCGATTGTAATTTTCCCGTGCATTTTCCTCCATAACTTGATTTGCATGTATTTCAGAAAAGGGCTAAGACTCTGATCTCAATCCAGCTGCCCTCACGGCACAATCTTAATGAACCTGGACCTGGATGCTGACCAGCTCCAGGCGTCCACTTCACCCTGACCTCTGACCTTCTCTGTGGGGCTCAGAAGAGAGAATACCATTATTATTATAGAATATAAATTATTTTGATCATAGCCTTGATTATACATATTCTTGATGCCCGCTCTGTCTTTCTCTGTCTCTCTCCTCAGGACCCCACCAATGGCTACTACAACGTGCGGGCCTCCACCCACGACGAAGGCCGCCCTGCCTCCCGCTCCACCATGCACTACTCTGACTACCGCTCCCCTGCGGGAACGCCGGGGGGAGCCGCGTCCATCAGCAGCAGCGCCGGCGGCTCGGGAGCCACGGCCAGCGGGGGAGCCCCCGGTCCGCCAGGACCCCTCACCTCCCCCGGCCGCCCCCAGGCCTGCTACGACCCCCGGCCCCCGTCAAGAGTGTCCCACATCAGCTACGCCCAGTTCAACACTTTCACCCGCGGGGGCCAGAGCCAGCAGCCCCCCGCCAACCCCGCCCCCGCGAGCCGCCGACTTCCCCGGCGACTGCAGCCTCCTGGACTCCACCTCTCAGCTCGCCTACGACAACTACGGCTACCCGCATTACCAGACCTACCGCATGGGCTTCGCCCCGTCCAGCCTGGCCCCGCTGGAGGCCGGCCCGTCCTACGAGATGTACGGGGTGGGATCCGGGGTGGGGCCCGGGGTGGGGGGCCCCGGGGTGGGCGGCCCCGGGGTCGGGGTCGGTCCCGGGGGCCCGGCTCCCTCGGGATCAGAGACTGGACTCGGGAAGTACGGCAGCTCCACTCGCTTCTCCTACACCTCGCAACACTCTGACTACTCCCACAGCCGACACACGCAGAGGATGCAGACTCACGTGTGAGACGGAGACGCAGAGAACACCTCACAGTCTTAGCTGAGCATGAGGAAGCATCTTATAAATAGCGTCACACCTAAAAACACACACACACACACACGATCACAGATATACACGCACATTTTCACACGCGAACACACCCTACTGAACAAAAACACAAGAAAACACACACACACACACACACACACACACACATACACACCCATGCACAGAGTCAGAAGACCATGCCCGTGAGACAGGGAGGGTATGAGAAACACAGAGGCACGGCGAGAGAGAAAAAGGAGACGAGCGGAGATGAGGGAGTTTTAGCGAGACAGGGAAGGGAAATTCCACACAATTTTGAATTCCCTCACTCCCGATGTGTTTGTATATCTGAGCTCTGAAAGAGCGGACGGCGCAAGTCACAATCATGACTGGGTGAAGAGAGCGAGAACCAGAGAGAGGAGGCCGGATCACAGATCTTGGGAGCCCATAGCCTTTGCTAAGAATTGACTTTTGTAAATGATGAGAGAGAACGTCTTAAAGCAAAACTGACTGACTGTCAAATATGGTACACGCTGATGGGAAAAAAAAAAACCTCAACCAGTGGAAGTCATTTCTGGCCGCCATTTTTAAATTTGTTTTGCTGGCTGTCTTATTCGATCATCATAGAGCACATATATATAGTATCCCAGAATGCCCTTCTGTACAGTGGCACGTGCCATCATGCCTGTTAGGCAGCGTGGGTGGATTGGGGGTGGGGGGGGGGGATGTTGAGGGTGGGGGCTGGGAGGGTTGTCATCATTTTGCACTGCATCTACAGTATTCGTGCTTGGACGTCCCTTATCTATATCTGTGTAATGTCTTCTTTTTATTTGCACACCAGACTAGAGCTTTGTATTCTATTTTTTAACATTACAAAATTATTTTTGTCAATGTAAAACATATGTAATGTGTACGTATGGACCAAAAGTTTGAACGTGAGCGCACATCAACTCGGGCCTTTTTTCCCTGAGTGAAACCCGCTGAGACGGAGCGAAGAGTCTGCGCCAACAGCAGAGCCCCGGAGTCAGGACGGACAGTATTTCGCATCAGAAGGGGATATCAGTGTATGAAAGAAACCTAGTGCCAAGTTTTTCATGTTGTTCTTCACCTTCGACCATGTATATGCAGTAGAACCTCCGATTGGCGACTTTTGCTTCACAAACCAGGCTCAAAGCCTTGAGTCATTCCCGCATATTTTCGTAGGCTGGAGCCTTTTTTTTCCCCTCTGAGCTCTTAACTACAAGCCTGGTGCAGACGGAGAGAGAGAAAAAAAAACAAAAAACAAAACAGATGTTGGGTTTAGAACTGAGTGGCCTTATAGGGGAACATGTCACACATTTCCATTTCAAATCATTCCTCATCGTCTGTCTGCCAAAATGGCCAGAGGAGAATGTGTACGGAGAGGTTCGATGAAGGCTCGTCCACGAGATTGACACGTGGTAGTGCGTGAGTGCGAGTGCGAGCGATCAAGAGGGAGTGTGTGGGCGTTGGCGCGCGCATCGATTTGTACAGTGTGTTTGTATAGATGTGTGAATGACTGCGTGCGTGTGGGGAGGATACTGTAAACACGCAGCGCCCCGACTCGAGTGCGCGCGCAACTATTGTATGCATGTCCGTGTGTATACAGTATGTGTGTGTGCATGTCTGTGTCCAAGTGTGCGGGTGTGTGTTTCAGTATATGTCCATATCATTTCTCTCACAATCCTGTTACAGTACTTTTATACCTCTGGTAGGACTGTATCCTGTATTATTGTGTCTTTGAATTTAGAAAAATCCAATGTTTATCTTATTGTACTGTTCTTCGTAGCAGAGAAAAACTGTTCAAAAGATGTACAACGAACGTTAAACTCTCATTTTTTAATTTCATTATCTTCAATATTTTTTAAAAATGGTATGTAATTATTTTTCCACAGTATTACATAAATAAAAAGCACTGTTTTTTATAAAATGCTGAGATTGTTGTCTTTAAGCAGATGAGCATTTTAACACGCACCTGCTGGATTTGGAGCCATTTTAAATCTGAGTTATGTTCTCATAAATGCAATACAGAATAGTTTGATTTAATAACAAGACTTTATAATATTTTAATTTTTAGATATACATTTAATATCAGACAGTATGACGAAATCAGAGCCTGAGATCCAAATAAAAAGCATTAAAAATGACAAGTATAAGCAGGATTTTTTTATATGCAACACATAATAGTAATAACGCTTGTTTATTTTGGAGTTGGAGGGTGTATTTTATATATTATTCTATATTCTATATTTCTTTGAATCGTCGTCGTCTCAGTCCGGTAGGTGGCAGACACACGCCTCTCACACTCGAACGCGCCACTGAAACAACAAAAGAAGAAACGCCGTTACGTCATCGGCCAGAGGTTGTCCGACCTGCCAAGATGGCGGCTACGATGTTGAGGTCGCTCACCAAACTAGGACGTCCTTCAACAAAACTAATATTAAATAATAATAATTTGCTGAGTCCTGGCTGCACTGTCCTGCAAAACAGGTGAGCCGGCAAAAAGACGCAACGAGACGTTTCGCGTGACCGCTGTGTTTCCGGCCGCCTTAGCTTGAGCTCCAAACGGGTGTGCACAAACGAAAGGCTAATGTTAGCATCATGCTAAATAAGCCGATTGGGTGTCTTCAGAGTAACGCGAGCCGCCTGCTCGTATTTGTCCCGTTTGAGCGGAAAACATCTGCACGAGGCACATACACGATTGCCATAGGCATGTCATCATTAACGGCTCGCGGGCGTTTGCGGGGTGTGTTCGCTCCCCTGCTGTGTAGCCGCTACTTTAGCCGGAAAAGTTAGCCGTCTCATTCGCCAGCGTGTGTCGGTGTTTACCCAACTGAGCATCTTCTGTGCTTAGCGGAAGGCCCGACTGTTTAGTAAGACCGATAAATAAAACCGATTACTCTCTGGTTAAGAGGTTTGCAGTTTTAATTGACCGGCGTCCTTGCCGACCTCAACACCGTTAGCATATGCTGCACATAAATAAAGTGTACACGTAACAACTGCCAGTCATTTAAATCAGCCCTGACATGCAATTTACTCCTTTCTGGCACATTGGCACAGCAGGTGTACATGTGCATGCGTTAATATATTTTTATTTACGCGTATTTTGCAGCTTTGCAACAGTTAGTATCAATATACCTGTTTGTTACGATAGCAGGACCAATCGTCTTTGTGCGTATTCATCATCAACCACATGTGATAATCAAGGCCAAGGCCATCACTACTTCCAAGTGTCAAGTAGATTAATTCCTCTTAAACTTGCAACATGCAGGAAGTCAGATGATTAGCCTGTTCTTCCATCGCTGCGATGATCTGCATTGGCTCAACCTCCATCATCCACCGCAATAGGGATATTTTCATTGTTTTGTGTTTTTACAGGCAGAAACAATGGCAGCCAGATGTGGAGTGGATGGAGCAGTTTGCCGGGGCAGTGATGTACCCCACTGCCCTGAATGAGAAATGGAGGCCGCCCCCATGGAATGGTAAGACCATCCACACACACACAGACACACTGTGGAGGCTATTCGTTAAAAGATGCTTCTTATTTGATGAAATCAAAAGGGAGATGTAAAATGTAACTTTATCACGAGTGTGACATCTGTCTAATGCATCCCTCTGTCTGGGTACAAATGATTCCTTGTTTTACTTTAGTTGTAATCTCTGTTGTTTTCTGTCCACTGTCCATTATTAAGACTGTTCATATTTGTACAGTGCACTGGATTTTATACCTGGTTGTTTGTATGTTGGGAACCTTTTTCTAGGGCGTATAGGTTTGATGATTAAAAAAAAAGTATTAATCCTGCACATTGTTGCAAAACATATCTACTTGTTGGGAATCCTGCCTGTGGTTCTCCGGTGCGGCTTCATGTGAGAAAGACTCAGTTTGACAGATGATACAACTTCTCAAAGTATTTCATTTTCCTCATCCTCCCCTGTATTGTTTTGGTCTTTCAGACAAGGATCCCCCTGCGGAGAAGGAGGTGTCCAATCTGACCATCAACTTCGGCCCCCAGCATCCTGCAGCCCACGGTGTGCTGCGTCTGGTGTTGGAGCTCAGCGGAGAGTCCGTCAAGAAATGTGACCCGCACATCGGCCTGCTTCACCGCGGCACGGAGAAGCTCATCGAGTACAAGACCTACCTGCAGGTACCAAACCCGTACAGGTTGTGTTTCTGTATTGCCTGACTCGGTCTGGCCAATTCATGGAAGTCCCTTTTATCCTGCCTGCTTCAGTTCCTCGTCTTTGTCTGGTGCAGGCTCTGCCCTACTTTGACCGTCTGGACTACGTCTCCATGATGTGTAATGAGCAGGCCTACTCTCTGGCTGTGGAGAAGCTGCTCAACATCCAGGCTCCGCCCCGAGCACAGTGGATCAGAGGTACGGACCGGTCTGACGATGTTGGATCTTAAATACGGGTCATTCTGTGTCAGATAAAACAGAATCCAGAAAAGTCGTGGCACTGCCCCGGATTTTGTTCCGAGTTTGTTTGGCTCCCAACACTAAGGTCTATAGAAAATATTTCTGTTCACTTTCGATGTTTGGTCCTTCATGTTTTTTTGATTTTGAGACTCTCGCATCACTTTGTACCCTTAATGACCACATACATAAACTTTTTCAATTTCTTGTTCCATTTTTATCTTCCTATGAGCCACACGTGACATCTTGGTTCTATGAAATGTACAAAATGTGCTACCACATCTTGTTGTATTTATATTTTCATTTCCCTTAGTGGTGAATTTATATATCAGAGGTCTTTTCTTATTACATTTCATTTCGATGTGCAAATCCTATCTGCCAGATATTCTCTCAATTTATTTTTTGGTCTCTAGAATATCAAAAAGTTCTCAGGATGCAAGTTGATCTCTCTATCTCTCTATCTATCTTTCTATCTATGTAACAATTAATATTTGTCAAACAATCAGACCAGAACCCAACGATATCCAGTTTCCCTCACTCTTACTCTTGCTTGAAAAATTATATGAGACTTTTATTTTTCCTATGATAATTGTTTTATTCGATGAATTGACCATCATTTCCGCTGTAGAGGGTTAAGTGTTGCGTGTTGTGTTTGCAGTGCTGTACGGAGAGATGACTCGCATCCTGAACCACATCATGGCCATCACCACGCACGCGCTCGACATCGGCGCCATGACGCCCTTCTTCTGGATGTTCGAGGAGAGGGAGAAGGTCGGGCGCCAAACTGCTTGCTTAGCTTGTTTGTCCGAGGGTGGTGCTGTTTTCCACCCCCACCCAAAAAAAAAAGGGGCATGTTCAACTAATGTCACGCCAGAGCTTGACACTGTAACGACATCGGGCACATTTTTTTTGTCGTTCACTGAAACTGCACCCTTGTTCTGCTGCGTTCATGTCGACTAAGCGTGTGTTACTCTTCCCCGCAGTCCCTAAGCGTAGGTTGTGCGGTGACATCGTATCATTTTTGCGAGGCCCGCCATTACAATTCTTTTGATTGCACGTTTAAAACGCAAACGCGTCAGCTCGTTTTGAGTTCAGCGGGAGTCTCAGGTTCTGCCTCTTTGCTTTCAACACCAGTTCACGCAAGTGTTTGTGTAATGGTGTGGTCAGTAAGTGTCTGCTGTGCATACGTATTACAAAATACCAGTTTGAGCTTATCTAAAGGCGGCACATGTGAACCAGAAGGACTTTTGAAACATCTCTTACAAAATATTGAGTTGTAAATATTTTCTTGTAGGTTTTTTTTTAAAATTTCTTTTTCTGAGCCTGTTCTGCCCCGAAGCAATATCTCCCTGACACAGTTATTTTGATATCCAGGCCAGAACAACGTGCAGATTTAGATTGCCCCGAGATAAGAAAAAGCTGAATTGGAATACCCAGTAATGTGAAAGACACACTTAACCGTTTGACGTCTGAATTCCTCTAACTGCTCGACCCGCGTCTCTTCTCAGATGTTTGAGTTTTATGAGCGGGTGTCTGGAGCCAGGATGCACGCTGCATACGTCAGGCCAGGCGGTGTTCATCAGGTAACCAGGTTTTAACCAAATAAAGTCATCATCTTTGGGCAAAACTTGCATGTTTTTTGCAGTACTGTCCCGCAGTATTTCTTTTCAGTAAACATGCGGTTGCCAATCACTTCCTCAGTCAAATTTGCATTGGCCGCAAAGTGCTAAGGGTCTCAACCTTCTTCCAGGATTTGCCCCTGGGCCTGATGGACGACATCTACGAGTGGTGCAAGAACTTCTCCATTCGGATCGATGAAGTAGAAGAAGTGAGTGACTAAAACACATCGCCGTTTAACGAGGAGGACGCTGCGAAGATCGAGGCGGTGAGTGTTTAAATCTGGTTGGGTTTTTTTTCCCCCTCTGCGCAGATGCTGACCTTCAATCGCATCTGGAAGAATCGCACGGTGGACATCGGGGTGGTCTCTGCCGAGGACGCCCTCAACTACGGCTTCAGGTGACTCATTTTCCTTTCCTTTTAAACTGACATTTTCGCGTTACCCCGCCGTTAAGCTCCGCAACGACGCGAGTCGAATTCTGAGAGCTGTTCAATCCCCTCATATTCATCGCCTCCCTCCTCGTCCCTCGACCAGCGGAGTCATGCTGCGGGGGTCGGGCATCAAGTGGGACCTGAGGAAGTCTCAGCCGTACGACAAGTACGACGAGGTGGACTTTGACGTCCCCATTGGAAGCAAAGGAGACTGCTATGACAGGTATGAAGGTCTGCTGCTGCTGCTGCTGCTGTGGTTATTTTTTTAAAATCTCTCTTTCCTTTCACTCTGTTGTTTCCCCAGTCACGCACTCAAACCGTGTATGTTGCTTGAAGGTTTTTGATTGCATATTTTAATGCTTACACAACAGCGTTGCCACAGCAAGAGAGAGAGTTTATCATCGCACCCTTATTTTGGGATTTAATTAATAATTCAAATACCGCTGTGTGCAGTTAAACTCGACATTGGACCGCTACCAATTTCCCATGCACAGCACATCTATTAGACAGTAAACATTCCTTGACATTTCCGCCACATCAACCCAACACCATATAAAATTCTGCCAGAAGCACGCAACATAATTTAAGCATGAAACATTCAGGTCGGCACTGTGTCTGATACACAGGCTGTGATTACATTACTGGCCAGCCATGTGTAAATAAATGATTGTTTATATGCCGACACGGCTGTGAGAGCGAGCGCGCCGCGGCCGGTTAACAGTTTTCGTCGCGAACGGGCGCCGTTTCCTGCCGCGCAGCCTGAAAAATGAATCGAACGCGAGCGCATTAATCCGGAGCGTTTCGTTCGGTGGGAAATGAAATGAAACGCCGCTGACCTTTTTAAGAATGACGAATGATGAGCCGTGGCTGATTTACTGAATTAAGTGTGCGCGCGTGCCGTCCAGGTATCTGTGCAGGGTGGAGGAGATGAGGCAGTCCCTCAGGATCATGCTCCAGGCGCTCAACAAGATGCCAGAAGGAGAGATCAAGGTGGATGACGCCAAGGTGGCCCCACCGAAGAGGTCTGAGATGAAGGTGAGCCGAGCTTCTATTTTATTTTTTACAGACTGTTTAACCTTGAACACGTTGCACCGTTTTCCTTTCTGAGCTATCCCCTGAAGCTTTAGCACGTTCTCCTTGTTAATTAAATTTCGTCGCTCTTCTCCGACGAGCCTCTTCCCAGACTTGGGCCATTTCTGCGCTAAAACCCGCTTTCATTCGGCTGCTCCGAAAGGCCGATCCCCTCTGCTTCACCTCAGTGTCGCGATTTCACCTTTCTATCGGCGCAGATAGTCGGCCTCCTCCGAACTTTTGCGCGCATCTTTCCGAAAGCAGCCGCGCTTGACGCTCGAGTGTTCCGTGTGCTCCTTTCCCTAGACGTCCATGGAGTCTCTGATCCACCACTTTAAACTGTACACAGAGGGCTACCAGGTGCCCCCGGGGGCCACATACACAGCTGTGGAGGCACCAAAGGTGAGACGGCTCGTGTGTCGAACGTCTGGACAAATTGTGCAGATCTCTATAAAACTGCCTTTGTGCTTTATTCCTCTGACAGGCCCACAAGTGAATTAACCTATAGACGGTGTAATAGACTCCCTGTGGATCAGCTTTACTTTTTTTTAACAAAACAAACAAAAATCCTTTTGAAGGTGACCCGACTCTTCAGATACGCGGGGGCTTTTCGAGTCTTAATTATGTGGAAAGCCTTTTTTTTTTTTTTTTTTTTTTTTAAATGGGCCTCTCGGGATTTGTCGCGGTGTCATATGCTAACTCGAGTGTGTTCGTGTTTGTGTGTGTCGCTTGCAGGGAGAGTTCGGGGTTTATCTGGTATCGGATGGCTCCAGCAGACCCTACCGCTGCAAGATCAAAGCTCCCGGATTCGCGCACTTGGTAACGCGCTTAAAAACTTCATAAGACGCGGTGAAATATTAAACGCACCGGCCCTCAATTATTCAGCATGTTTAACATCTCGTCCTTAAGGCTACTTTTAGTTCATTAAGTACATTTTATGAAGAACCATGGAGCCACTTTTAAAAGCACACTGGAACCACCCCCCCTCCCCTCCACTCCCTCCTTCCTGCCCATCTCTTAGCTCGTGGGTACGTGAACTGCCGCCATTTGAATTCTGCTCCTCAGGACGAGCGATGTCTTTAAAGTTGCATAAACAAACTATTAGAGTAGTTAGTGCAATTACCTCAGGCGATCGCCTGGTGAATCATGAATATTCACTTCAGCGCGAGCTCGCCTGCCCTCGGTTTCCGCGGAATGTTAACGAGCGTTCGCTTCTCTTCCAGGCTGGTCTGGACAAAATGGCCAAGGGACACATGCTAGCTGATGTGGTGGCCATTATTGGTGAGGAAGCGTTTTAATTTTAGGCGCCAAGCAGCCACGTAAAAGTGCAAGGATGGAGCCTCCGCAGGGACGGGAAGCTCCGAGGGGTGTGAGGCGTCGTAGTAACGAGTCTCTCGCTCTCCTTTCAGGTACACAGGACATAGTGTTCGGCGAGGTCGACCGTTAACGTGATGCTGCTGATGCGCTGGTTGCCCCCGAAGACAGTGCCCTCTCCCTTTCACACGTTAGTCGGGTTCTCTTCCTGTTCTCTAATCGCTCGAGTGAGACTTTGGACTTTTGACTCTGCTTCTGATCGTCGATGTACAATGCCCAAATAAACCTAATAAATATTTTATGACCGAATAGCGAAGCAGTGAAGTTTGTTTTTTCCCTCATTGTCAAATCTGGAAAAAAAAGGACGATGGAGCGATTTCATTTTTAAACGCTGCCTTTCTGCTAGTTGTCTGACAACACGAGCAAATATCAAGTATTGACGTTAGAGCAGAGACCAAAGCCTCAACAGCGTGTCCTTCCTCTGGTTTTGTGTTAAAGGGGGGAGTGGTCTAATGAGATCTTGAGACAAATGGACTTAGAGCTCAGACCACAACTTCCCGTGTTGGCTGCGAGGTACGCAATACTCGAGTCTTCACCAGAAGAGATAGGAAAAAAGAATACCCCCTGCAACTAGTCGCGTTTCCTTTGAGCTGAGCGCCATGGCTGTGTGGGGCAGGAGCCCGTTACTTGTTGCAGTCCCTCTGTGGATGTGTTTTGAGAGAGCTGGTGAGTTGTAACAAAGTGGCTTGTGCTGTAACTTTGCGTTTTTGTACTGCTCCGGTGTAATGTGTTGACTTCAGCTATGACGAGAACGCCCTCCTTTATGAGAAAACTTTGAATATGACAGAAACAGACCCTGTCCTGTTAAATCGATGCTTAACCCGGGTGAAGATAAGGTAGGTTTGATGGGACATTCTCATTACCCAACCAAGATTTATTATTTTTTTAAAAGTTGAACTTGAGATTGGCAGATGGGTGTGTATTTATTTTGAATGGCGAGGTTTTCTGACACTTGGCCTTACTTCTCACTCGGCACCGGCAGCACAAATGTAGTCATTGCCTCGCAGTTCCTGTGAAAACATAATCTAACCGCGCTGCTTCTTCTTACTTGTTACAGTGGCCACTGATGTTGGTCGACTTTTGTAACCCGCATCTGTTCTCATGGACACATTTTGGATATTTTATTATACTAATATCAGGTTCTTAATCATTTCAGCTCCATCCAAAGTTTAAGCTGCTTTTACAGGTATTTATCGTGCTGCATATGTTCTTTTATTTTACAGTTTAAAAAAAATACATGTAAGCGATATGCAGCTTTCATAAGTATCAGTTGTACAGCTTTTTACACATATCTGTGTATTTACCCTTTGAACAGGGTTTATTACACAGTAGCGTGGTTACAGAGCGGAACCTCTTCATCAATCAAATGTTTGACAGAATATTAATTTACAACTACGTTATTAGTTAATCATGCCAATGATTGAAGTGCACCAGCTTCTTACTTTTCTTTGTCTGACATTATACTGGACTCGATATTTTGTGGTTGAGGACTGTTGGTTAGATGATAAAAAAGAACATTTCCGCTATTTTATGGCAATTTTCTTGAGGCCGAGTGACTAAGCAATTACTTGAAGAAAATAAAAATCAAAAGATGTGTTAGTTGTAATAGATGGTCAGAGATGATAAAACATGATATATTCCATTTTTAATTCCAAACCAAAACCGGCTTACTTTTTATATCTGTGCTTTACGGGACGATGGATATGATGTGTAAGGTTCCTATGATGGTTCATTGTGAGCTTGAAATGCAACATCATTACAGCTTATGTTTTTTGTCGCACAGTACATATTAGTCACATACTGATATCAGACCATTAGCTATTTCGGGTCCATTAGACAGGCTGCCATTTCCTCCTAACTTGTACGATAAGTGAGCTGCAGAAAACAGAGGAGATGCTGATACTGATATCACACCACATCTCTCTGTGTCACAGGCCAGCGGAATGTACAATTATATACAGGCAAAACCAATCAAACATTTAGGTGTCGGAAATGCTGCTTCAGCCTGACTGTTGTTTTCACAGGATATTTTTCCTGACAGCCAACACCGTCCAACAATGTCAGGATTCCTCTTTGAGAAAGGCAGAAAGCAAAAGGAGGCATTAATTGAAAGTGATTCTCTGTTTGTGATGGTGGAGGAAGAAAGTGAGAAGGAAGGGACCTGACAATACTTGACGGGTGTTTTCATAACAGTAAAAAGTCATGCAAAGAGGACATTTTATACTGTGTATTAGTTAAAGTTACATTTAGTGTATGTTACGCTATTACTGTAGGTATAAAAATCAGTAAACTTGAAATGCCGTATGTGGCGTTAAATCTGCTCTTGGTAAAGCTCTGTAGTTTTAGTCATTTACATTCTGTTCAACTGTGACTCATCTAAACATGTAATGCATATCTTCCCAAGTTAATATTACAACTTTAATCTGTTTTAACAGTGTTCAATCAGTCTTAATAATTTGAAGATTAAAAAAAACAAATATCAGGTGTATATACACTGACCCACAGGAATCATTTTCAGTGGTTAGGTATGAGTCATCTGAGTGATGCAATAAAAATTAAATTGATGATGATGATAAGTCAAATATAGACAGTATCTTCATAACATGCATTCAGTGCTCTTGGAGAAATTGTGAAATAATCATTAAATGTGCCAGTAATTCTCTGTCAGTTTTAGTTCATTTTAAAAAAGCAAGTATAAAATTATACATTTTCAAATCAATTTGCAAACTGCATGTTGAAAGACTTTTAAACTTTTCTTCTACTAACCAAATATACAAATATGTAAAAAAAAAAACAACAAATAAAAAAGATGTGATACCTCAGTGGATACACTGATGCAACAGTGTGCGATGACATGCTATGTCATCATTACATAGCTGTAATGGTTTAATTACATGTCAACATCTGCAGAAGCGCTGTCCTCGTGGTTTTGCTCCTTTTAAACTGTCCCCCTGTGTTTCCTCAGCTGCTCTTTCGGACCCTCACGTCTGTTATATCCTCGATGGCCTCCTGTTTTTGTACGGCATCATCCTGACAGCTCTCTACTGCAAAATCAAGGTTTGGATGCTCCACGCTGTATTAAGGCATTTGTAAGGGAAACAACACCCCGTGTCTTATCAAAAAACAAATCTGATTTATAGTTAGTGTCCAGCTGTGTAATAGGGTAAAAGCAGGGCAAACATTCAAAAAAGACAAGTAACAAAATGTGAAAATTATAGTATAAAATTATTCTACCTGAATGTTGTACTGCCATATCCTGAGGTATTATTTGGACCATTTGTCAGTAATGATTTTAGATTGCAGATGGAGTATCATCTTCTGCTGCATTTTAGGAGAACGAATGCATGTGTAAAGCCTGGGTAGTGTATTTAACTATAAGGTTAAATAGGAAAGTGAAAATGATGATTGAAATGTGCCATTGTGGATTTAAAAAAATTAACTTTAAAAAGTAAAATATTTGCTCCCAAAGTAAAACTCTAATGAGCAACTTAGTTTTTGACTTTTAACAATTACTGAAGGATGTTCTTATGGCCAGTAAACTGAGCTAATATATGAAAATCAAAATAACTGTCACAAAAATATACTAACCTGATGTGTTGGCCTTTCTAATTTAACGCTATCTATTACAGATCAGCAATGTTCGGCAGGTTCAAGCTGGGAAGGGAAAGCCGAAGCAGGTATGAAAGAATATTATGTGTGTTATTATGAAAGAATAACACACACACGACGTGTCAAAAACACATAGAGGAGTTGGAACAAATAACAGACACATAGAAAGTGGAGGCACTGCTCCTCCCTCTCAAATAATTTCACTGATCAGGTCAAACCACAGTGGGAGAAGAGTGCCGGGCATTGTGGAAATTTAAACTACCATATGCCATACTTCATGTCCACATGCAGGCATTATTATTTTTTTCATCAGCAGCCTACACCAGCGGCTGATTTTGTGGTGAGTTTGACTCTGCTCTGAAAAGCTTTTCACTTCCTGAGATGAGAAAAAAGACACCAGCTCTGTTATCACAGAGCAATGGAAATCCTATATATGGGGTACAAACCTTAGAAAACCAAATACAGACAGACAGAAAAAATAAATGTAACTTTTGGGCGATGATTGGCAAGCAAAAGTGTGATAAGGAACTGACCTGAACTTTAGTACATTACATTAGACAGACAGTGTGAAAGGGAAATGACGCCATGTCAAAGGATATTTCACTGGTCTCAGGTTGGGCTTAGATTTCGTTTTGACTGACAACCTAGCAGAAACAGTCATTTACTAGTCAGGTAAGGCTTAGCAATAGATGGCCGCATAATGGGAAATATATAACCAGTATATTTGGAGCATGGGCAATGCATGATTGGTATTTAAACTGTCTTTACCAGTTTGCCAGCTTTTGGGAAGTGAAAGAGTAAATCTCTGTAGCACCTTTAGTGGCCAAAGTTGAACACCATGGATGGAACATAGGAAAAAAAATAGATTATATAAAATACAAGATTAAAAGTTGACGAATTAGCAGGTTTGATAACATCTTTCTTGTTTGCTCCTGATCACGCTACCCGTGTTCTTTGTTTTATAGCTGACTTCCTGAATCCACATTACAGCAGCTCTAACCGCTTAACCTGCAGTTATACCACTTTGCCTATTTTTGAGTCTTTTTTTTTTTTTTTTACCAGCCACACACTGTGCACAGCCTAATCCACACAGAGAAGCACACAAATACACACTGCGGTGTATGGACCTATGCATCATTTCTCATGCAGCTGTTTCTTATTCTTCCTCTTTACACTGTGTTCATACTTACAGTACATTTACACATGCACCCTGTTGCTGCCAAGAAAGAAATTGTTTTTTCTTCTCTCCCGCAGAATGTTGAAGAGGGCCTCTATATGGTGAGTTTCTACTGTACCAAAATTGAATTGTTGACGTTAGATATTATTATCAATTATTAAATTATACCCCAACTGATATCCTCATCCTTCCCCCGCTGTCTTCCTGTCAGGGTTTGTCCCATCATGCCCAGGACACATATGAAACCATCGGCTTGAAGAAGTGATGAGGCCAAGACAAATATTTTCAACCTAATTATTTGTTTGTTTGTTTTTTGTATTTAAGCCTTGCATATTACACCCTACATATGTTTTGAGGAGAGGGGAAATTGTCTCTTCCAGTGTTCACTTCCCTTTTATTCACAGATCACATCTAGTGACAAAAACAAGGAAGTTGAACCTAAGATGGGCAAGATATGAAAGATGGGCATTTCTCAGAAATGCTTACAGTTGTTGTATAAGATAAATTTTTACTGTTGTATCATATTTAATTTTGTTAAAAGAGAGCAGTTTTTGTATGTGCGAATGTGTGTGAATAAGAAAAGCCATAAATCCACATCCAAATCCAACACGCTTATCGTCTGCAGTAAAGCCTTGGAGGTTCTGAGCTGTATTTCCTTCAGGCCACAGGATGGCAGTGATGGTGTCTTTGGCGGGGTCCTCACCTGTCCACCTTAAAAAAAAAAAAAAAAACACACAGCAGACATCACACCGACTTCTGTTAAACGTATTGTTGTATGAAGTCTTTCATATACTTATTAAATTACTTTTTCCCTCTTTGAACTGCAGTCGTAAATTAAGACAGCCCGGTCGCCTAGTGATTACAGTATGTTTATACAGGGTGTGGTTAACCTCCGGCCATAAACAACCACACAAACATTTAAAGGTAATAATTTTCTGACAGTAGTTTGTCCACCTAGAAGCTCAGGAAGATTTACTGTATATCAATGTGAAAAGCTTTTATCTGCATCTTTAACGTATAACCAATAAATATTTTAAAAGACTGCACCTGTGTGATCATGTGGGGACAACAATAAGATCATAGATCATATGGTGTGGTTGATTCGTGAGGTGGTTGTAGATGATGACAATTCATGTGGAATAAACCATTAAATGTGTTGATTTTATATTGGTAGTTTTTACACATTCAATGCGCCGAAAGTGGTTTATTCCTTAGCCCTTGTCTCTGCGGAGCTCATCCTTTCTGGTATTTGTGATTAACCCTCTTAAAATGAAGGGATTAATTTGTTTTTCTCCCTTGGGAGAAGACGCCTTGGGTCTAAGGTTCAGCCTCCGTCATTTGGACGCAGTTTGAAGTGGCTGCTTTTCACCTGCCTCTCCTCTGAGCAGAGCAAGTAAAGACGCGAAATAACTGTCATGTTGCCTTAACCAAACCGGAAAGGTGACTTCTGGCGCAGACGTGTGCGCATGCACGCGCGCGCACGTGTGTGTTTTTGCGGTTGGCTGTGTGTGCGCGAGAGAGAGAGAGAGAGAAAGAGTGAGTGAGAGAGAGAGAGAGAGAGAGATGGGGGTGGCGCAGGTAGGACAAACAGGTGTATCCAACTAAGTAAAGCTGCGCCTTTTTCCCCACATACGACAAACACAATGGCGTGTGCCTGACAAACCAGCGTCACCAAACTGAGAGGAATTTACGTTTCCATACAGACTCACTGCATACAACTACAGGATTAATAGTTTTTAAAATCGTTTTGCCCAGAACGGGATTTTGTAGAGGGTGTTGTTCCTGGAATCACTGAGGATGATCCGGCAGCACGAGGCGTGAGTCCGCCTCGGTGCTTCACACGTGCCTGAAATTTAGGATTGTATCACCTGGACTGATGAGCATTGTCCCAGCGCTGAAATTGTCCCAACTTGTGCTCAGTTAGCAGTAACTGCCGGGGAGGATGACATCTCTGCTCAACAGACTTTCCCTGCGTCTCTTTGTCCTCCGGATCTTTGGTAAGAGGGTTTTACATGGAGTCTATTCCAACGTGTTATCTATGGTGCCCTTTTAAGACTTCATGACAGCATGTCTGTGCTTTGTCTGTGTCTTTATCTTTACGGTGTCTGCTTGGTGTGACATTCCTCCTGGGTCACAGCACTACTCAATAATTAGTGGAGTGGCCTTACTGTAGCCTGTTTCACCTGTTTCTCTCATAATATTCCTTATACACCTCTGCAGAGGTGGCATTTGGTTTTCTTGATTATGAAAGCTGACCGATCACCACCATATAGTGCCACATGCATATTCACAGTTCTGTACATGCTGGCCAGCTTTTCTCAAGAACAGTCTTCACCGGAGCAGTGCTGTTGAAGAAAACACCTGTGGTGCCGTCTGATATTTCAGGAAAAACAGGTTGCTGTTGATCAATTCTCCTCCCTCTGTCTGATTCAGAGGAAGTGTGTGGACCCTCCTAGTGTGTGTTGTCTGTGTGTTAAGCCTTAATATGTGTTTACATGTAATACATGCTGCAGTCCTATGCATTTCAGCTTCAGAACGTCTTTCTTCTGCACTGCTAAAGAGTATTGCTCTAAGTACTGTATTATGTGTTCTGCATGTGTCAGCCGATGACCTATTAAGTCATATTTGCTAAAGCACAAATACTTTGACAATGTCAGACAATGAAAAAGAGTGTGCCAATTTTTTTTTTTTTTTTAAAAAGGAAATCTTTCAATTCCATCTACATAAAGGCATCAAAGGCCATGTGTTATTCCAGTAATGCAGTGCAGGCAGATTCCACAGCAAGCTTAAACTTCAGGCTAACAAGCACACAATCGTTCATGGGAAAAAAAAAAAACACAAAAAAACACAGCTGTCCAGAGTACACTCATCAGGTCTGATGGTAAACGCATGAATCACATTTGAACAGACTCACCCACATCAGGTAGCTGCGCTCTCTCTCACACACTAACAAGATTTGATAACATTTCCCGGGAAATTGGAAAGTGGTTTAATAAAACCAGGTTGGCAGACAATGTGGCATATCCAATGCTCATAGTTTCATGTCCTTAATACACCAGAAACAGTAATCTTTCACACAACAGTTAAAAAAAATGTACAGTATTGTGGCATGTTTTAAATACAATCTTAGTTCCCTTCTTGTCAAACTCGTTCATGATCCCCAAGGGATGAATCCTGTGCTAATGGCTTCTTCTATGGCCCCATATGAGGATGATATTTTGGGTTTGATTGGAAATTAGAAAATCAAAAAGCACTTTGGTTTATGGCTAAAAACATGCAAAACTAATGGCATCCAAGTTGCCCTCAGCTTGCTAATGGCAGCATGCAAACCCACTAAACTCAGATGAGTTTATGAACCTGATAAACATGATTTTATGAATGTATTTCAGATCCTACTGCTAGTTTAAGTTATGAATGTGACCTAAGTACAGTTTTCCAGAGCTACTAACTGTAGTTTTGTCTCACTATATCTGACCAAATACCTTTTTTTTTTTTTTTTTTTAACTAATGATAATCCCATTGACCTTAGCTGTGTTTTATTGCCAACTAGCTAATGTTAGCATGCTAACACACTGACAATGAGAATGGTAAACATACTTTCTAAAATGCTGTTGGCATTTAGCTCACATCTGTGCTTGAGTGTTGACTCCCAGCTGAAAAGTAACAATGTAGTCTTCATACTTTTTTTTGAGTATGCAAATTCTTCACATTGACAAGTCAAAACTGGATGTTGATCATGCAGGACAGCAATGAAACTGAACATGTGGCCTTGTGTAAACAGATACTGTCTGTAAGCTTTGACTTAGAATTATTGTCTGTGGCACAGTGCCATGCTGATTGTAACAGCAAACAGTGGAGAGCTGATCAGAGATAAAGTAACTTCTTCAATGAATTCTTTTACCTCAAGGGGGATATCATCATTTCAAACCACAAACTGCAATAATCCCTGAAGAGGTCATTTTTGGGGCAACAGATGTAAAGGCCATCCCAATTCCAGTTTAGACACATGTTCTGTTTATGTTGTGAAGTGGTATACCATTAACGTTTGGACTAATCCACTTTACTGAAATGCATATTTTCAGGCAAGCTATTCCTTCAGTTACAGTAGCTCATAAAAATAAATCAATCCCCATTTGATTTTATTTAAGCACTGCATCAAGAGATCAAGGATACTTAACCATTTAATGCAGGATGCAGTGATCCATATGTTGCGGACAGGAGAAGCTGAGGTGATGTAGTTTTTTACATAATAGAGACAAATGGCAAATGTGATCTGTAAACAGAGAGAAAAGTAGAAAAGTCAGAGGGATTCATGACAGCGCTGGATGTGTTTTATAGCATTGCAGTTCAACAATGGGAGACACACAGTACATAGTGTGTACACTTCATAATACTGTCCTGTAGCGTCTGTTTCCTGGGGCCGTTTTGAATGGCTCTTCCTCTCCAGACACCAAGTGGGTTTGCTTTTAAACTTATCTCGAGTGACTAGTTATGCGACATATCTTCACTTGTGCTCAGCCCTCCTGATAGCCAGCCTGTTCTCTCTCTCCTCCCTCATTTCTGTCTGCACCGTGTGGACTCTTTGAAACCCATTTGTGCTCCTCTTTGCCTTCAGGTTCAACCACAGAAGTCTGACGTTTCATTTTCATACACGGCCTCATTTTTCACCCTGATTAAGTCCTGATTAACTGAACATTAACCTTTTCGACTGAAGGCTTGAAGAATGTGCAACTGTAGTTCACACAATCATAAATCCTGAAACTTTGGTCCTCGTTACAATCAATATTTAAAATATAGTTCAAGATTGTGGAAGGCACACTTATTTCTTGCTGATAGTTAATGCATTGACTTTTAGCACTCAGGCCATATGGTGAATATTTAGCTCCTGCTAGCCGCTGTGAAAATTAGCTTAAAAATGAAGACTGGAAACAGGCCTGGCTCTGCACCTGACCGAAAAGTAATCCAGCAAATAAACCCATTTATCAAACATGATTGTTTTGAAGATATAAGGTGGGAACTAGGAAGCTTTAGCTGTGCTGATAGGAAGGGTTTATCTTAGCTTCCAAATAAGAAGCTGCTATAGTTCCATATTTAAGAGAGGGACAGTGGACTAGTGCACACTATGGAACCTGTTAACTGCTTTTCATAAATCGCATGCCTTCAACTTCCAGCAGTGCAGTGAGTTATTCAGGCAAGCATTGGGTGAGGAAGAAACAATAGCAGCTTGTGTTAATATGCAATGCTTATTCACGTTTGTTGGGAAACAGTATTTTTCAGTACAGCATTTTTCTTAAACCCATTACCTCACGTTTTAGCTATATGAAGACTTCTTTGAAGCGCTGGAAATAAATTATCTCACTGACTGAGTTCATGGCCATGCAAGTAATCACAATTCAATTCAAGTGCAAAGAAGCTTGTACCAAAATGATAGATCAATTAGTAAGGCGAGACCACATTCTTCAGGGGCAAATGCAGAAGCCTCTGTGATGGCAACAACTTCCTCTTCGTAGTCTTTGACATTTTGAGGTGGCAAAGAAGAAAGAAGAGCTGTGGTCTTTTCTAAAACCTATAAAAAAAAAAACCTATAGCAAATGAGCTGCTTTTTTTTTTTCTTTGAGCTATTGTAAAAGGAAGTAGCTGCAGGCTTAGGGTGTAGGTCAAAAGTCACTGTCGAGCTCAGTGTTAGTGCCTTGCAGATAGAAAATCATCATCCAGCCAATTTAGCCAAACATGCTTGGTTGCTGAGTAGACGGATTCACCTGCCTGCATCTCTCCTCTTGCAGTTACAGTGGTACAGGGAGAGTTTGTGGAGCTCCCTCCAAATGACTCCATACGCTCCTTGGCAGAAGAGGAGACCGTCCTGCCCTGTCGGTACCAGCCAAGCGAGGGGAACGTGATGGTGCAGGTCACTTGGTATAAGGAGAAACCTGATAACACCAAGGAACAGATCATCACTGCGCACCATGTGAATGGACAGACAGGTCAGTCGACATCATGTGTCAGACAGGTGTTGGATGGAGGCTGTTTTTCTCTGCTCATAGAACTAACAGAGCTAACTAATAGAGGCGCGTAACCCTCTGAAAGTGCTGTGAGAGACTGTGGGTGCCAAGACTCTGAATTATGCAGTGTAGTTTTGTTTTCTTGTAAATAGTGTTGATGTAGTACTGCGAGTTTACACCCATTGTGAGTGTGAGATATGTGGGTTGAGGCTGTGAGCTAAATGCCCAGAATGTAAATGTCATCCCAAGCACGAGTGCAGGCATGTGCATGGAACTGAAAGTGACAAAAGGAAACCCCGGACTCTGTGAACTTGTTTGACGTAATGTTTTGTGTCCTTCCTCAAATGCTCCTTTTATCTTTTGTCTCTGTCTGCAGCATTTGGGACGTGGTCGGGACGCGTGCGCTTCAGAGGCAGCGAGCCCACGGTGGACTCGTCTCTCGTTATCATGAGCACAGAGGTCTCCGATGAGGGGAAGTACATTTGCCACATCAGCACCTTCCCATCTGGCAACTTTGACAGCGAGATGTCGCTCGTCGTGTGGAGTGAGTCCCCTCGGCTCTGCCGTACAGCAGAAAAAGCTCAGTCGAGTTTGTTCCTGCAGCAGCGGGAGCGATAATGTGTTGTACAAGCACGCCAACTGATGGCAATCAGTAAAGTCTCAGTGGCTGTTTTTTGGGTTATGGGTCCAGATTGTGCAACTTAATTCATGTGTATTCTTAAAACTTCCTACTTGACTAATAATGGGCTCAAACATATTAATAACACACTGACTCATCACCTTGTTTGTCAGTAGTCTTTCACACACTAGGTTCACTCGCTCCTTATAAGGCAATAAATTTCTGCATGGGAAACAATGTCATTTTCTATTATCATGGAATTCACTTTAACAATTCCTGATAATATTTCATTAGATTTCCAATCAATTTGGCTTTTTAGAGGTACATCTTAATGTATTTTCCAACATCGGCACATTGTTATCTCAGTCCAGAAATTATTATCCTTATACATGTTTTAAAAATGGTTCCTTGTTCTCATTTTATCTTTTTTTTTTTTTTAAAGCAGACTACGTGACAAGCTAGTGGGGAAAAAAAAATTAAAAGCTGTGGGATTCCGGCTATGCAATGTGTAAATTGTGACGGGTACAAATGACCTGTTGACAGTCTTTGTCAGCTCTTTAACCATAACCATTGTTTTAGTGCTGGTAAAAGTTTTGATTACAGGCTAAGTCATATATTAACAGAATACGGCAGCTTGAAAACTACTTGACAGTTTTATTAATAGTTATCTATAGCTGACTAGATCATTTATTTTAAGTAGTGTAAATTTATTTGCAGTTCTGTTAAATATTCACAACAAATAAGCAACAATCAAAGTTAAGGGTTAGAAAAGTTGTCCTTTGACACTTGGGCTAACACTCAAAATGTAACAAAATGTATCTGCTTCATCAGGACTGTGTGTGTGGTTTGTCAGTAGATGGACTGTGTGAATTTCCTCAGATTCTAATTTAAGATTTCTAAATTGTGACATCACATAAATACATCAGTCTCTCCAACTGAGCCCTGCTTCCTGGAAGTCAGAGAAAAAAGCAAAACTGCAAATGTGAAATAACCACAACAAGTTTTAATTTTGTAAAAAAAAAAAAAGTGTTTATGTGAAATGAAATGTTATGTAAAGTGTTTATGTGGGACCCACACCTCATACTAAGAATATGATTGAGAAACTATGTTTACAGGGCCTTTTTAAATATCTCATCTATGTGTGCATTCATTAGTGTGTTGAATTACCTTCATCGTGACTCTGAACAAACCTTCTAACTAACCTCCCTCCAGCCATCCCCATCTCCTCCCTGGATCCCGTGATTCTGGTGGAGGGACAGTCCTACCGGCAGGCCGCTTCCTGTCGCTCCATAGCCCGCCCGCCTCCCCGCCTCTCCTGGGATACCGAGCTGAACGGCCAGTCCATCAACCGCTCCTCCGAAAACGGGGCCGTGTCCTCGCACTACTCCCTGCACCCCCTGCGGAGCATGAACGGCAAGAAGCTGGACTGTCTGGTGTGGCATCTGACGTCGCCAAGCCCCCGTAGGCTGAGCAACCGCCTGGTGGTCCACTGTGAGTATTCGTCAAAGCTACACAGAGCTGGTGTGACATGGACAGATGCAAAACTTGCAAACAACTAATACATTATCAGGGTGGGAAGTTATCAGTAGACTGTGACTCTGAACTTTGGATTTGTTACTGTATTGTTGGTTTCTTGTAAAGTTGCATTCATTGGAACCTCTCTTTCATAATTGCATCAGTTAGAAGCCTGGCTATTAAGCCTTGGCCACGTTTATCTTTCCTTTCATGTTGACATGATAAACAGTGCCTCCTTCTTTCCCTCATTCGCCTCAACCAGAGCACAGTGGTAAATATTTGCTCTTCCTCCCAGTCCCGCCACATGCGGAGGTGTCTGGCTACAATGGAGACTGGTCCATGGGTCTGGAGAATGCTGCCTTGAGGTGTGTGAGTGGAGGAAACCCCAAACCACAGAGTTTCACCTGGATCAGGTACAGTAGGACCCGCCTCCCTCTCCGGCTGTCTGGTACTCGTCTGACTAACTGTCTGATGTGTCTGCTCACTGTTACTTCCCTTGAAGGTAATCACAATTATACTGCTTTGATTTCACCAGTGAAGAGTTTTTTAAAAGGATGTTCAGCAAGGTTACACTCAGGTCATCCTCGAGTTGGATAAAAATCACTTTTAATGAGTAATTTTAGCTGCAGTAAATTGTCTGACAGTTATTTTATCATAATATGACTGTGTCCTAATGTTTCTTTATATATTTTTTTGAGGTGTTATTTTAGAGGTATGATCTCATTGTTGGTTTAGGTTAGTCATATGATTTTTTTTTTTTTTTGACACGAAGAGAAAGCGAATATCAAAGCCATCCTTGAATTTTCTCCTGAAACACTTACCATTATGAGCATACGTCCCAGTGTACATTGTGTTTTGGTTAAAATCCTCCAAAAACCTGGCCTTATCTGAGGATGTTTTTTTTCTGGTCCCACTGATGCTTTCCAACCAGCTTAATCAAATTTATTTAAAGCTTTCAAGATGAGTCCGAAATTACCACAGCTAATAGATACTTTAAACAAAGTACTGAATGTTATTTAATTTGAGTGTGGCTTTGTCACTTACACACCTGACTGAAACAACAATATCCTGTGAAGTGGTGGAGGATCCTCCACCCTTGCCACATGACTTAACCAAACAAGCCCTGGCATTGTCACCTTCTGACTCTGATGCCTCAGTGGAAACCGACAGATTCAAATGTTTGCGTGTGTCATGTCGAATGCAGCCCGGCTTCAAACCCCCATGAGGGTTTTACACAGAAGCCCGCCTCCTTCTGCCTGAGTCACCTGGTGTCAGCTTTAAGCCACTCTCCTTCGGCGCATTAATATATTCCCTGGGTGTGGTGTATAGAGTTTGGCCAGAAAAAATGTGAGAGACTGAGAGTGACTGGAGGAGGAATGGCGCATCGAGTTATGGGAAGTGACAGTTAGGCCTTAAGGGGAAAAATTCCTAACGGGATACATACACACAATTTTAAAAGTGAAATGTTTTCAGTGAGGGTTTTTTTTTTTCTCATTTGAGTTGTTTTTGCCACATGATGATCAAAGTATTACTTAGTCTTTAGTCATAGGAACACACCTTGGGAAATGAGGTTTTGTAAGTAAAGCTCACCAGACACACACCATGCATACAGGCATGCACACTCATCTATGAGCATGTGCATGTACATGCACGCACACAAGTCAGCACCCACAATCTCTAGTTACAGTCAGTCTCTCCTTATTCGTGCACACATGTCACATGAACTCACACACACGTGCCTGCGTGCGCGCGCACAAAAAAAAAAGTAAGGCGAAAGCAGTGGGAAAACCTGTTGGATTTGTCAATAAAAGGCGGCAGGTGAAGTAATAGCTGGTGTCACCGTGTCGTGTTACAGCTTGTGCCAAAAGCAGAGAGACGAGACGGTTTCTCACGAAGGAGGGGGGAAGAGGGGGATGAGAAGGAAAAAGGGAAAGGGATGAAGCAGCCCAAATTAAGGAGGGGGAGAGAGTCAAACGCTGTGTTGGTTGGGGGTGGGTTAGGGGTGGTGGGAAGAGGAAACAGAATGTGGATTTGTGAGAGATGTTATCATGGCAGTGTGTCTATTTCAGTGTGTGAAAACAACTTGTTGACTGTCCCTCTTCCTGCTACTGATAGTGGCTCACTGACAAAAGTGTAACAACGAGGGTTGGTCACAGCAGCAGGCAGACGTTAAGTCCACGTCTCTTCAAACTGATTCAGTGAGAAACAAGTCTGAGGCAACACCCCTGACCGTGTTATTCATCAAAGTTTCTAAAACAATTTCCTTGAGTCACGCTGCCAGGAAGTATGTGGTGGTTCCAAGCAATTATTGTACTGACGAACGGCTCCATAGGAATAAGCATTGACGTTGCTCCTCTTGCTCTCAGATTACGAGGTGACGTGTTGGCAGTTAGTTAGAATGGAAAAGCAGAAATAAGTTGTTGGCCTGGGCAACACAGCTGAGCAAGTGAGAAGATTGCACCACTGACAGAATTTTTTTGCTTTGTAAGGAGCTATATATTTTGTTTTTGTTTTTTTTTTTTGAGGGCAGGTGTTTTTTGAGAGAGGAAGGAAAAGGGGAGGACTTTTTTAGGACTGAATATTTTTAGGACTGAATATTGTGTCCGTCTTATTTCGCTTTCCTCAACATCCTAATGGAAAAAAATATATTAAGTAAAATGTGTCAACAAATGTGAATATAAAGGTTAGCGCTTGGTTCACTATAAAATAGAAACTGAAGACTGGCTAAAATACTCAATAGGGAGGATGCATAATTGTTTTCAACTATTGCCTATTTTACCAGTGCCCTGTGCTCAGATGTCTAAATGAAATAAATAATATTATAGCTTAAATTGTACTTAAATATGGTGTAGGTATTAAACTGTACTTAATTTGACTAATCTGGTTTGACAATAATAATAATTATGTTCTGGCCCTCACCCCAGTTTCTCCACACTTAATAATGAACTGCCCTGAAATGTAACTTTGTCCTTGTTGTGTTTGCAGAATGAATAAAGAGTTGCCAGAAGGTGTGATCCCCCACATTAACGGAACGCTAGTTTTTGGGCGACCTCTGACCCGCTCAGACGGCGGAACCTACCAGTGTTCAGCAAAGAATGAAGTGGGAGTAAGCAAGGCGGAGGTGGAGATTGTTGTGAAAGGTACACGATGGCGCTGTCAGCCCGACAGAGGCTCGACACACTGTGAGAAAAGACGTGCACATCCGTTTAATCCTGCCTACCTCCCTGCCCGCTCTCTGCAGAGTCTAGCGGCCAGAGGGAAACGCCTGAACACATGCTGATGATCATCGTCGGGGGCGTGGCGGGCGGGCTGCTCATCTTGATGCTCGTCATCGTCATCACGGTCACGTGCCACCACAAACGCAAGAACACGAAACTGGAGAGGGAGCTGACTGAGAAGAAGTAAGTGGGCGTGACGCATGATGCCGAGATCAGATGACATGAAACGAGATGAAGCTTTAATGATCTCCGTCGTGGCAGAACGAGCCAATAATCAAAATTCAAATCGGAATATTACGGCCGACGCCTACAACTGTAGTGTGTTAAACCAAATTAGGGGAGATAAAAGAAACAAATGACTGGGTGTGATATGCAGAAAAAGCAGCAGAGAGAAGGAAACAAATGGGGGAAAGAAACAAGCGCAAAAATGAAATGTGAAGGACATTAAAACTTCACATGCTAAAGAAATGCACACAACTCGCAGTGGAGCCCTGGCAGTTTCTTTAATCATCTCGATATCTGTCTCCTTTTTTATCCCCATCTCTTGTTTCTCGCAGGGATGAAATAAGCACTCTCTCCAGGCAAGCGTCTTTCAGGAGAGTGAACTCTGTCAGCACAGACGCCAGAGGAGCGGTACAGTTACTGAATTGTTGTTTCCGCTCTGAACACACTGTTCTGCTCCAGCATTGTTTTTTCTTTTCTACCATTTCTGCTCGGCCTCATTCGGGGCTGTGAGACATTGATCGCAATCAGTCGAATGTTTGGCACTACCATCTCTTCAAAGACTCTTCTACTGTGATGAAAACTTAATACTGTGCTCTGTAACCATGGCTGTCTGCTACTTGTGAGTTTGCACAGACATGAGTGAATGGGTTAGAAAGATTTGAGAAGGAATGATATTTTATGCACAGACTTTTTTTTTTTTTTTTTTTTTTTTAGGGTTTCTGTGAACATTGAGTCGGTCCTCAACTTGAGTCCCATAGCTAATTGTGCCCTTTTTTTCCCCCTGCAGACAGAAGAAAACATCCCTCTTAGGGTGGAGGGCACCCTGAGGACCAGCCTGTCTTCCCTCGGGGTCAGTCTACGTATCTCTCTAAATCTGCATGCAAGGCCGGGGACTGAGGCTTTACTGTCCAGATGCCAGGCGGCTAAATTCTGAGCTTCAACATTTCAAAACTGAATGTAGTGTATCCCAGATATTGATTTAAAAATATATATATATAATATATAATGCTGAACCTATATACTGCTGGGCTATATTTGGGCTTCTCCTTAAATCTTAGAATCCTTTGTATTAATGCTGACCTGAATCTTCTGCTTGAGTTTATTCTATTTCACCGTTTTATTCTGATATGCTCACAGCAATTGGTAGCCTTTCTTGTATATCCACATTTAAACACTTGCATCAACCTTTTGAACTGAAACTGCTCTTATTGTGACACTGTTTTACCAAGAATGTTGGGATCAAAACCATAGATGATGCTTCATTGTACAGGTTAATAGTTTTCTAATAATTTATAAATACACCTATTTAGTTTCTCTCTTCTTTATACAAACCAGTTGCAACATGTTTGAGCATAAGAGATGATGGAAAGAGTTTTTTGTTTTTCACCTTTGGACAGAGCTTGGCGTAATGCTTCCAGACTTTATGCCAAGCTGAGAGCCTGCTGGCTCCAGCTTTATATGTAGAACACAGACATGATTGTCATCTGTCTTCTTAACTCTCAGCAAGAAAGCACATGCTGTAAAACGCTTTGCCCTGACTACGTGGATTAAATACTGGTCTGTCACTAAAGACACCTTATTGTCAGTTTAAGGGTTCAAGAGAAGGACGCATTACCTATAGACGCCTAATCGGTGTATCTGCGAATGCTGATCGTTATCCTTCTACGCACTGACAGGAGCAGGCTCACTGCCGTGACAGCCGATCTACTATCTCAGGTGGGCGGGGAGGAGGAGGAGGGGGAGCGTTTGACTACCTGGGCAGACCAGTCCTGAACAACAACTCGCGGAGGGGGCGAGACAGGCCGCTGGACAGAGACGAGGAGAACCGACTCAGAGTGGAGACCTATGTAAGAAACAGCACTATGTCTCTGGTAAGTGTGACTTGTGTCTCTGGGCATGTCAAAGCCTGATTTCACCAAATTGTGGAATGCATCTCACCCAGCCTATTAACCTCTGCATACTTGTTGATGATGATGCAATTACTAAGTGCTGTCTGCTCTGTGTCTTCGCAGCAGGAAACTCGCTTCCACCCTCCTCTCACGCCATCACCCTTCCCTTTGGTGCAGTCCACTGAGATCGTGAGACAGCTGAATGGCAGCGCCGTCATCCCAACAGACGGGAGTTCGCGGCCAGGAAGCGTCGCCAAAAACCACCAGCACCCTCCCCTGAGCTGCACCTACCCACCGGTGACGGACGATGAGGATGAAGTGGACGAAGGCTTGGGGGGTCCTGCCAGCCAGGAGCATCCCGATGACCAGGACAGCGAGACCAACAGCTCGCACGTGTCCGAGGCTCACAGCGCACGCTACCAGCAGACTAATGGCACGTTTAGACCCAAACCCCGACCAAAGCCCACTGTGATCAGTCCCCACGCCTCCCTGATCCACAAGGCGCAGATAGTTTAGCAGGCTGCTGGAAAACAACATGTTAAACTACACAACTGTCTAGCTCTGGACATGGAGGTGGTTAACAGGAGGATAGGTAACCAGAAAACAGTTTGTGGTCATATCTGCACCTCGACCACAATGCTGCATCTTCTTTATTGTGTGGGATAATGGTGCGATGGAACAAAGTCCTTTTGTAAAGGGAAAGAACCTACTCAAAAGCAGCCACTGTACATTTTGGGGATTTCTGATATCTGCCTGCTGTTTGATGACCGGCGGTGATGACGTCGAAAAACCCAGACTACTGGCACAATCAAAGCCACAGTATTTCCAGTGCAGCTTCAATTGCAGACAATATTCTTTGCTCGTCTTTCACAATATAGTTCGTCACTCTAACCATCTGACAGATGAACACAACTGACACATTTTCTGTGTGGGATGTCAAATGCTCAAGATCATGTACAGCAGGAAATTAGGGAAACGCGAGAGGAGGAGGAGGAGGCGGCTGTGGGAAAGTTGCTACATCAGAGAAGTAGATTGCAACACCTGTGTTCCGAGGGTGGATTTTTGCTTTAGAGGTATTCAGTACCTACGCCTGTGTCAGATTCCCTTACACAACCTGGTTTAGGATCTGATCCAGACTGTGGGCTTGTTACTCTCCTGCCACACCTGCAACATGCATACCTCCTCGCCCTGAACACTGGGATAGACCTCATACAACCAAAACATGACGAACCCACACATGCAGTATCGGCTACGTGAGTTGGCGATCTGTAAATCTGCACAAATATGCAAAATATGCAGTAAATTAGCATATTGAAATGTCTATCCTTTAGTTCACACGTCCCCCGTTACTCGCCAACCTCACAATCTGCACCGACACAATCAGTATACCCTGCTTACCAGGATCAAATCTCAGCCACTGTTTTACATATTCAAGATGTGTACATACACATACAAAATAAAGTGGATACGTGTTGCATATACTGTATGTTGTGTACCTTCATGTATGCGCATGCATACAAAGGGAATGAAATGCTGACAAATATTTGTAAAGTACATTCTGATTACACTCTTCTTCTTCTACTAACATATGGTTACTTATACACAGCGATCTGGACTCACTGGAGCTGTGGACATGCTGTATCTGCACTTTGCAGAGTTTCTTTTTCAACATCCAAAATGAGAACTGTGCCTCTTCGAGAGGAAATTGACATGAACTGACTGTTACTTCTTTTTGATACTGTGGAAAAACCAAGCATGTATTGTTAATCTGTCGACAACTTGTTTATATGTGTTCTGAACATTGTTGGGTTCTGTTACAGCCCTGATATGGGAAGCAATTTACCAAAGGGAAAATATAGAAAATCACCTTTGCCTTTTTGGCAAACATGAAGTATTATTTTGTACGTACTGTGTTGAGTTGCCTTATGTAAATACATCTTTCTCCAAGACAAAGGACAAAAAGAAAAAAAAATGATTTAGAAATGTTGTTTAAGTATGCTGGAACCGTTTGTGGCAAAAAAAACAATGTGCCATATTATCCGGTTGCACCCAGTAGGTAAGACAAGCAGATGAACGGTGTTCTGTTCATTGTCGGCTGTATTTGTTGCAGACAGTGCCCCCTGATGTGTACTGCTGGAAAGTGCAGGGACCTGAATGAGCCTGCAACCTGCAAAACTGCTGACCGATGACAGACTGCACTCCAGTGTGATTTTTGGGAAATGATTTTCCAGGTCACGTGCCTGGATTTTCATTTACTTTTGAGGGTTATGTTATGGGTATCGGCTTGTACTGATGGTTTGAAATAAAAATGCATGTTTTTTTTTTCTTAAAGTACATTTGAACTTATATGCTAAGAAAGGCTTTTGGATAAATTCTGTTTGCTTGGTCATTCAAATATTTTTATTTAAAATATTTTTTTGGGGGGTCGACACTGATATTTCCTTTGGTGTGCGAGGGAGGGAAGGAAATTTTTGAAGGGGTTAATTTAAAAGATCACATGTCATGGTCCCAAGTGGCCAATATTCCTGTCACTCTGGATGGTCCATGTAATGTGTCCTGCTTCCTTATCAGAGAAGCTGCGACACCACTTCCCCCTAGCGTGCACTGTATCAGTTAGTGGTATTTTTATTAAACACACATTCATTCAGGACTAAGCATCAACGACAAAATAAAAGCCTAAAGCTAAAACTTAGATTTGGATTCAGGGCCTCAGCATTACACATGTGAATCACTGGGTAATAGTGCCTGTATCAATTTTTTTATTTTAATTTTGTTTATCATGTGCTTTTTACCAAACAAACCTACCCAAGCAAAGGGGTTATCCACTTTGCCTGAGTAGCAGTCCAGCTCTGGCCCCAAGTCCAGGGGCCTCTGAGGAAGATGAGGGGCCATTAGCAACTATTCAACTTATCAGTGGGACAATGTACAGTACATGACCTAAGCATCTTGTTTATAAGGTCCTTGACATGCCGCTGTTGTTTTTTATTGTCACGTAAATAAATAAATCACTAAATACCACGGTATATATTGACTCTCTTGTTTGCCACCGACCGGAAGTGTGTAACGAGTGAGGTCACGCAGAAGGAGGAAACAGATCGCGACAGCTAAGATGGCGGAGGAGCAGCAGGAATCATCACAGGGAGAGATGGAGGGTGAGAGAAACAGTTGTGACGCCAAAATAAGAGGGACAATAAAACGCCCAACACGCGGCGCGGCCGCCCGTCGTGCCGCCGCGGCTCGAGTCCTTCTCGAGTGCCCGCGCGGGGTTCGAGCCGACGAGCTGTCCGCGATAAACGGGACTGACATGCAGCGGTGATGAGTGGGGGGGGGACAAGAGGCCAGAGCTGGTTGGCTAACGGTAGCTAGCTACCATGGCTACACAAAGAAAAAAACCCCCGATTGTTTAGTTACTGACACGGTAACAGCTCATGACAGCCCCCGAGCTTTTGACCTGAGGAAACGTCGAGCGCGTGTGCTGAACGATGAAGCCGGCACACTTCGCTTTCGGTCGCTAAAACGACGTTATCCGTCGTGACCAGAATTTGTTTTGTTTTCGCACGGGGCTCGAGCTAGCCAAGTTTAGCTGAGTGACGGTAGCCGGGTGTTGTGGATTAACTTGTTACCACGTTAACTCGTCGGCCGCGGTCACGGAGCGCGTCGGTGGCAGCATGCGGTGACCGCGGACCCCGAATAAAGGGAAGAGACGGTTGTTTTCATCCCGATTTTTAAACTTCGCGTTTTTTTATGTACCCGAGTGCAATAGTTTCACCAAGTGGAGCTGAAAACGAGCATTTTTTCACCTTGGGGAATACAAATACAAACAATATTTGACAGTTTTATTGCAGTGTCACTGAGGGCAGTTTCTGCACAGGCTGTTCCTCCACCTGCCTTGTTTGTGCATGCAAAGTGTACTCACAGCGGCTTTTTGGTGCTTACCCACACAAACAAGCGGCCCGAGAATAGGTGCAACGTGCACAATGCACGACGAATCCCACTGTTTCCGGTCCGTGTTGCCTGTTCTCCCGTGAATGTGCTGGAAAAAGCACTGCAGGTGCATTGCACTCGGATTGCGTTACAAGATAATTGATCCGTGTTGTTCAGGTTGCAGTGGGAGTTGAGTGTGCAAGTAGCCGTTGCTGGAATAGCTCCATGGTCGTAAAGCAAGTCAGGTTATGTGTACAACTAACTTTATTTACCTTTATTACCTTTATTTACCTTCTTATCTGTTTGCTGCCACGTTTGGTTTGTTGTATATCTGCAGCACCGACCTTCCAACATTGTAGCAATACAGCAGTGTCTCCACTCTTTCGCTCCACTATTACGATGTGTCGTTCGACTCAGATGGGAGTTTTGTCCCGACCGGTTTTTCAATCCGACAGGCCCCTGCGAACGCTGGCCCTCGCACAGCCGCTGCCGTCGCACAGGCCCGTCGGGCCCCCGCTTGCGTACCTCCTCCTGAAGTCTAATGAATCCGCCGCCCTTTTCTCTCGCAGGAGTGAACTGCCTCGCGTACGACGAGGCCATCATCGCCCAGCAGGACAGAATTCAGCAGGAGGTGAGAAATTCCTTTCGTTTTGAGGGATAACGCGAACAAAGATGGCTTTGTCGTTATTCGTCCTCGGAGCGACAGGATTAGCAAGCTTCTAGACGCCACTCATTTTATTTTTGGTGCGGTTAAACACTCGGAGAGCGTGTGGACGCAGCTGAACCCTCATTTGTTAGCGCCCAAGAAGGTGTATTTCTCAAACTTTCCTTTACTCTTCCCGTTTGCCATCACTCATGAGCAATTCTGTCCCGACGGTGCCCACGTATTAATTTCAAATTTCCTGCGTGTGGATGTCCAGATCGCCAACAGTAACCCTTTAGTGTCGGACAGACAGGACCTGTCGGTGCTGCAGAGGGAGTATGCTGAGGATGACACGGTGTATCAGCTCAAGATCAAGGTCAGTGGAACCACACCACCTGCTCTCTGGTTACTGCGCCCACATCCTCCTCATTCCGGGGCATCATTTTCCCCAAAGCGCCAAAAATCTGTCTGCTGCTTACACACTGAAATAAAAACCCAATATGATATCCCTTTTTCTTGTTTTGTTGCAGGACCTATACAAAAAATACTCGTACATTCGTAAGACGCGACCAGATGGGAACTGTTTCTACAGAGCCTTCGGTTTCGCACATCTCGAGTCCCTGCTAGACGACAGCAAAGAACTTCAGAAGTGAGTGTCACAGCGGCGACTGTGTGGCCTGTGGGAGCTGTTGGACTCCCGACTGAAATTCACACCCCTGCCATCTTAAAGCACTCGTGGGTTTTGCGCAGGTTTTCCTTCTCGTGGCTGCACTGGCTGGCAATTGTGTATATATCCATTTAAATAGTTCTACACAAATCCTGACAAGCACATGATCAGTACCTAGTGTATGCAGCCAGCTACCTTTCAGGTGCACTGTTGCAGTCTGTTATGGTGCAATATGCCTCTTTCTACCTAACAAGGTTTCAAGGCTTTTATTGTCATTCAACAGTTGCCTGTACAACGAGATTAGGTGGCAGGCCACGAGCTGCAAAGGTGCATAGAGACTAGAAAATGCAAAGTTTCAAGTTTAAGTACACATTCAGTTTTAAGTACACAAGGCAAGGGGGAGAATGGCGCATATACGAGAGGCAAAATAAATAACAAACACCACGGAGGCTGTAATATTCAGAAGGTTACTGAATACATGTTCTTTATTGTCTCTATAGGTTCAAAGCAGTTGCAGCTAAAAGTAAACTGGACCTGGTTAATGAAGGCTTTACTGAGTTCACCATTGAAGACTTCCACAACACTGTGAGTTTAATTCATTTATTACTTTGTTTTTTTTTTGTTGCGAACGCAATGCATTATGCTCAGTTTGCTACTAAAGCAGTAAGGGGTTGTTTTTAAAGTCAGCAGTATACAGTATGTGATGGGACTTTTTGCAGCGCTGCTGTACAGTTTTAATTATGCTTTCATTGATGGTTTATTCTAGTTGTGGCGTAGTAAATCTTACATCGTTTCTGGTCGAGCGCGCGATGCTGCCTGAATTACGTTTTCTGTAGTTTGGCTATTTCTCTGCCACCTCTCAGTGGTCGTCTGCCAAGTCGGCTTGAGCAGGCAGACGCACTTGCTTTGGCCAGTTGGCAAGCCGGACTCGAACCTATCAGTTTAATGACTTAAGCAACGTTTTTCCTCAAAGTTCATGGACCTGATCGAACTGTGTGAGAAACAGCCCAGCCTGCAGGAGCTGCTGAGCTCCTTCAACGACCAGAACGTGTCGGACTACGTGGTCGTGTACCTGCGGCTGCTCACCTCAGGCTACCTGCAGCGGGAGCATAGCTTCTTCCAGCATTTCATAGAGGGAGGACGCTCTGTCAAGGAGTTCTGTCAGCAGGTGGGTTTCAGAATTTCCACTTTGATGCATTTGAAATGAACTTCTGGGTGGTGAAAAAGGAAAGTCTGGGTCTCATAACCATTTTCCTGCTAAGACAGTCTGTTTTTGAAAATCAGCTTGGAAAATGTCATTGAACAATAGGAGGCTTGGTTTTAAGTGCATATATGTGAAAGTTAGAATATGATATTGGAGGTAGTAGGCAATTCTTTGGTAAAAGTGTATGATCAAAGTGTACAATGTCTGTGTATTACAGTGCAAACCAGCTCACACGCTTGTGTTGTTTTTTCTTTTCTAAGGAGGTAGAGCCAATGTCAAAAGAAAGTGACCACATTCACATCATCGCCTTAGCCCAGGCCCTGAACGTATCCATCCTGGTGGAGTACATGGATAGAGGCGAGGGAGGAACAGTCAATCACCACGTCTTCCCCGAAGGCGGCGACCCACGCATCTTCCTCCTCTATAGACCTGGTCATTATGACATCTTGTACAAATAACACTCCCGGCCACAGAACCACGTCATCCTCCTCATTGCTGTATGCTACAGCGGCGGGATGTGGGAAAAAAAAAAACAAACTTCAGCAGCCAAGTTGATGAAGCATACATCTGTGTATGAGATTACACTCATGTATTTGAAAAAAATTAAATGAAAAATTAAATCACATTACATGCCTCCCTTACCCCATTTCGCCCCCAAAGTTTTCCCTCAGTCATCACAAAAAGGTTAATTAAAAAAATCTTTGGAAAAATAGAAATGACTCCAGGCATTTAGAGTTGTACAGGTTTTTTTTCTTTTGTGGTTGTAAATGTTATCTACTTGCTTTATGTTGGATTCTTTTCCTTTGTTACACTGCGTTCATTGAGTTTTATTAAAGGGATTTACATCTTAATTCTTGTCGTTGTTTTTTTTGTAAAGTCAGATTTGATTTAGCTCTGCAACAAACAATTATTTACAAAACCAATGATTTTAATTAATTGAGAAAAAGTGGGAAAGCGCAATTTCTCTGAAATAACACGGACATCCTGAATAAAATTGTTCATCTGAGAAAGTTAAATCAGGGACACCTGCTCCGCGCATGCGCAGTCGCGTCGCCGCCGCCAAAGATCGTCGCCTCACAGCAGACGCTTTCTCGTCAACGTTCTGGTGGACGACATTAGTGCCTCTTTGCGCGCCAAGAAAATGTGCGCGGAGTGAGAACTCTTGTCCCTGAGCAGAAGTGAAGACAAGCAAAGTCCTTGAGGGAAGATGTCTCGACTCGTGAAGTCCCTGACAGCGTTAAGAAGCGGAATGGTTGCGGCTTGTGCACGGCACCGCTCTTCTCTTACAAGTGTGTTTAGAGGCCAACACTTTATTTTGCTTATCTAATTTAAGGTCGCCGTATTGAATGAAATGTTGCTGTTGTGACTGCGGGTCACACATGGCAGCGAACTCAGCTAGCTCGCAGCTACAGGTTAGCTGTATTTATGCTAATAAATACTACCTGTTTTCCCTAGTGTTAGCTGCAGTAACGTGCATGCTCTTAAATGAACTAATTTAACAGCTTCATTGGTACTCTATGTTGCCTTTTCTGTTTCCAGGAACGTTATGAGTCATTAGACTCTTAATGTCACAACTGAGTGGCATTAATTTGTTCATATCAAATTCAAAAACTTTCTGTAAGTAGCTTAAAATGAACTGAACCATGCAGGCACCAACGGTTGGCTGTATCAGTGTGTCACCGCTAATGTTCACCAAACGTAACTGGATAGTGTAATCTGTGTGTTTCTTTTTGTAGCTGATTTGATGGAAAACATGGACAAGAAAGCAACGTGGGACCGGTTCTACACGGAGAACAGCAGCAGGACACACACCTTCAAAAACTTTGAGTGGTTCTTCGGCTTCGATTCGGCTCGGGACTTCATCATGCCCCTCTTGCAGACCAGGTCTCACCCAGATGCTCTGCTCCGAGTCCTGGATGTGGGCTGTGGCACTTCAGCTCTGGGCCCCTGTATTTACAGACACTCTCCTCTCCCAGTGTGGGTCACTTGCGCTGACATTTCTCCCACAGCCGTGCGACTGATGCAGGAACACGTTCAAGCCAAAGCCGTTCCACCAGGCCACGCGTCCTCTCGGCTCGAGTTCGTGGAGCTGGACTGCACGCATCTCCACGAGCGCTGCGGCCCCGGCAGCGTGGACCTGATAGTCGACAAGGGCACCATAGACGCCCTGCTGAGGTCTAAAGAGGGGAAAGGGAAGGCCGGCCTGGTGCTGAAGCAGTGTTTGGAGGTGCTGCGGAGCACAGGGTCTCTGCTGCAGTTCTCTGACGAGGACCCGGACGCCAGGCTGCTGTGGCTGGAGACCGAAGCGCAGGAGCCGGGGGTGATGGCAGCAGACGTTGGGGTGCAGGAGGTTGGTGAATTAAGGGGAGTGTGTTACTATTGCTACCAAGTGACTCCTCGCTGTGTTACACAGCAGTAACTTTCTACCTCTGGATGGTGATCGTGTCAAATGAATAAATTATTGAAAATGACTGTAAAAAAAATATGTGATCACTTCAAGACATGACAAATTATCTGTACCTTTTGGTGTAATAATACATTATTCATACATATTTGAAGCCAAATCTGTTTTTCTTTATAAAAGCCTCAGTCATTCTCAACACACATACATCCTCTGAACCCATTGACGATGCCATTTGTTTTTAGAGTTGCAAGTGCATTTGGCGGTCCCTGTCATCCCTTTGTATCTGCTGCCATCTAGTGGGGAGAAGGTTGTCTCATCCAGCACGGTACAGTGTGGAATACACATGCTTTTTCTGTGTGAGGGAGTTCACCAGTATTCACTTGCCGCTTGAAATCATAAGGATGCTTAGAGAGTTCAATTACTAAACCATGAGCGACTAGACAAAAGGAAAGACGCATCTAAAGAAAACATCACGACTTTGGTAACATAAACAGCAAGTCCAATATTTTTAAAAAATGTAAGTAGTTCGTGAAGACGTATAAATTGAGAAATGCATACAGAAACTCGGCAGCACATGTGCAGCATAGAGGAACACCCAGCAGATACAGCCGCACTTAGCCGTTTAATACCAATGAGACACTTAGTTTTGCTGTCTTCGAATTGGAGCTCGTTTCTGCATTTGCTGTTTTGTCCCCTCTTTTGCCACGCTCTCTCTGGGGAACAGGAAAGGCATCTTTTTGTCTGGCTGCTGGGAGTTGGTGGCACGGGTTCGTCTCTCCCACCTCTCCGGCTGACGGGCAGTGGGCTCGTTTTTCGCGGACGGGCCCCGTGGACGGTTGTTCTCTGCAGACTCTACGACAGCCTCGCCGCCTCTGCGGAGAGAGCGTGAGTGAGGGTGGATGTCATGTCCTTCATCGGCTGCAGACCCTGGGTAAGTTTTTTTTTTTTTTTCCTTCCTGGCTCCTGCCTTTGTCACTTTGATTTTTATGTTTCTTCCTGGTGTCTTCATTGTAAAAGCTTTCTAACGTGCCATCTGCATGAGCCTGGTGATCGCCCTGCCTGACTGAGTCATGGGGGGACAGTTTTTAAGACTGCTCTGTCTACTTTAGTATTAAGTGTTCCTCATATTTATTGAAAGAACTTATTCCTTTGCCATATCCTGAATCAGAAAGAATGAATTTAGGCTGGCAGGTGCTGGCAAAACGTACATCTTAAGGATAAGGAGCACTTTGCCTTATAATTTCTACGAGAGACTGAAATACCCCTGTAAATACATCTTTTAATTTGATTAAGACAGAGTCTATGAAGTTTGATCAGTGGCTGAGTCTTACCAATAATGTTTTTCACACGTCCAGTGAACGATGTCATTTTAGCGCACATGATACTGCAGCAGTAACAAGTCCAACATGGTTATTAAGTGTGTTATGACACGCTGTTAGCATGCTAACACATTGCTCTGCTGCAGAAGCTGTGAGCCTTGTTGAATGCATTCACACAAGTGTTGTTCTTTCCGTACCATATCTTTATTATGTAGTTATACATAAATGAAAGGAGAAAAGAACTAATTGAACAGATTTTAATTTTTGACACAAAAAAAGTCCACCGTGATTGCAATGTATATTCCAATTTTAGCCCACAATTGAAGTTATATAGTATACGTTTCTCATTTCAGTTTTATTTGTGATAAATGATGTCTGACGTCAGGACCCTCAATGTGTTTATACAGGCACATATAAGAGAAAATGAGACCCACAACAGATGTGCTGATTAGAGTTGATGGGAGAATGGGCGTCAGTTCAGGCCGCAGACCTCTTCCACGCAAGTTTCACTGTGTTTTCAAAACAAGTCGAAGAAGATCACGGGCTCCTCCAGTTTCTCCAGCGGCATGTCCCTGCAGAAACTCGGAGGGATGAGCCGCTCAGGGTTCACGATCCCCAAGACGTTGTTAAAATAGCTGCGGGTGGAAAAACGGGCAGAGCATGAGCTTTCACTTCGCGTCCATGTGAATAATTTGACATTTTGGGAGATTCTTGAGTTAGCTGAGAAGGCTGAAACCACGTGACTCATGTAAATGTTTCCCTCTTGAAGACATTTTTGATGCGTCACTACAGTAACTGCACACATCGGTGAAAAAGTGGATTTTATGAGTAGCCGAGGGAAATGCACTGACTTGTTCACCACCCATCCGCCTGCGGTGGTGTAAAACAGGGTGCTGATCGGAATACATCCAAAGTCTGTGACTGTGGCGATGTACTTTGCTGCGGAAAACAGAAGTGGATGACAAGGAAGCTGAGCGCAGCGCAACCAGACGAGCAGTTTGGCAAGCAGAATCGCAGGAGGTCATGTGACTTTGCAGTTTTTCGGTCTGGTTTGCCTCCTACTGTACCTTTTTCCGTCTTCAGCTGCAGCTCTCCGAACCAGGTGTTGACCAGGACTCCCTGTCTCGAGTCTGAGGAGCTGCCCAACACCACCTGTGCCAGCCGGTTGGCATCCGGTGGGATCGCCAGCGGGTGGAAGAGCGCATTCAGTGGCTTCTTAGAGCACGTTTGGTTCTGGTTGTTGATTATATAAACGACACGCTGGTGGAAGACAGGATGGCGTTAAAAACAATAATCTGCGCTTCTGAATTTAGACGTCACCTCTGTGCTGTCATTACCTCTCTGTAGAGAAGAAGAACATCAAGCTGGAAGGTCTCATTCTTAAAAGCGCCAAACTCTGTGAAGCGGACGCGCTGTTGCAGTGCGTCGTAGGTGTACCTGGCCAAGGCCGTCAGCTTCTGACTTCGTGAGGTCTTTGAAATCAAGACATTTTATTTACTGAAAATTATTCATTATATCCCGTCACTGCATTCAGCTTTGGCTGTGATCACGTTTCTCCAAGTCAGACTCCTTTTGAATTACAATCATCCAGTAAGTGATCAAAGATAAATGAGACCTTTTCACAGTCAGACGCTGGGTTTGCACAGTAGCACAGTTACACGGGCGAGAGTTGAAGACTTACCACGTAAAGGCTTCCGGTCAGCAGCGGTGGGGATGCTGACAGAATGTAAGAAGAGGTTTTAATCTAAATGGAGCATTTCTATCACATTCGTGTAGTCAGTGTACTAAGTGCTGAAACAAAAAGAAAGAACTGCAGAAGATGCAAATTAGACACACAGGTTTGTGTACACCTGTGTCGAACTTACTGCACGGTTGTGGCCTCTGAGCGAGGCAGGCCGCCGACAGGCAGGCAAACAGGACGAGGGCTCTCATAGCGTCTGATGGTGGATCTGCTGTTCTCTGCCTGAGAGATGGCGAGTGTGCTGCCGCTTCACGCCGCTCACCCGCTTATAAAGAAGCCGGTGACGCTACCATCCTGCATTCGCTGCCAGGTTTTCTTCGCTTACAGAGCTGGCCCGCCAAAACGTCATGGGCGTTTGTTCTGAACATGAAACGTTTTAGATCATGTGAGCTCTCGCATTCCGTTGTCATAACTCACAGTGACAAGACACATTTCTTATTATTGTTATATCTTTATTGGTAGAAATAGTTTTATCACAAAGCACAGAAATGGCAGCATGGAGGTAAATATGAAAGGACATTAGCCTGTTTATTTTGCAGTAATGCGAGTATAGTCATGATATTAAAGAACTTTTAATGCGTATGCCTGTAAGAAGGCTGAAGCTACTGGGATCCATTTTTAAAGCTGCACTAACTGATGTTTTTAACGCACACCAAATCCAAATGCTGCCGTATAAACACCTTCCATCTTTTTTGGCAAACGACAGGTGAACTTAACGCACTGCCAGTGAGGAACAATGGCATTCATTCAACGTCGGGGGGGGGGAATATCCTTTCAAGACAATACAAGGAACTCTGAGCTCAGAGGAGCTAATTGTCTGCAAGTTAGACATTGTGAACAATCCCTTTCACATTGCACATAGGTAATATCAAAACATCCAGTAGTTTAAGCCAGAAATCTGAAACAAACTCTTCAAAAATTGTGTCTGAGCTGTCTGAAGTAAATTTGATGTGTATCATATCACAGAAGATTCAGTGGCTCCACTTATTTCTGTTTAAAATCTCATAGAAGGTCTTGGAGGAGGCACCTAATGCTTTTTGAGGAACGAGCTGTAAAAGTCGGCCGGCTCCTCTGTGCTGTGCTTGGCATCTGCACCTGGGCAGAAGTCCGGAGGGACGAGCTGGCCTGGTTCGGAAATCCCGACGACGTTGTTGAAGAAGCTGGTTGGACAGAAAGGCATTGTGATCACTTGGCCCGGCAGGAAAAAAAAAAAAGTGTTTGCCTGGCCTGTCGCTTATTTCCTTTTCTGCTGTTGTGTTGAGCTTCATCTTACCTTGTCAAAATCCATGTAGGCTTCTCAGTGACGAACACAGTGCTGACGGGAATGCATCCGAATTCAGTGACTGTCATCACGTACTTTCCTGGAGCGACAGAGGTGAAAGTAGTTGTGTTAATAGGGCAGCATGGGTGGACGGACAGCTCCAACCATCGCATGCTCTCCCACCTGCTTTGCTGGGCATATTTCCTATCCAGCTGTTGACAAGGAGTCCTTGTCCGGGTCCAGACGAGCTGCCCAAAACACTCTGGGCCAGCAGAACTGATGATTTGGGGACTCGTAGAGGCTGGAAGTCTCCCTTCAGAGGTCTCTTGATGCATGTTCGGTTATTGCTAAAGATCTCATACATGGTAGCCTGAGGGGTGAAAGTTGTGGGATGAGGATGACTGCTGCTTATTTCACGCCACGATGCTCTTTCACATCGATGCTTACACCGAGATTATCCCCATATTTGTTGTCAGACACAGTCAGATAAATGCAGTTAATTTGCAAATACTTTACAAAAACACTTTAAAACACTTTACACTTTAAAAATCAATTCCCTAAGCAGTAAGACTCTCCATGAACTTTGTTTAATGAAAAATGGTATTACTTTCCACTAAAATGAAAATCCTTTTCCATTTTCAAATAATAGTAACATCAGACATCTTCTGATGCAGATCTCTTAACTAAAACACAGGTTTTTCTTGTACTTTTCAGCTCTGCTCAGGAACGACCCCTCTCTCAAATAAATATTTGGGATGGTCGTGTCATTGCTTCGGTCACCTCTTTGTAGAGCAGAAGAACGTCAAAGGTGAAGGTCTCGTTCCCATGACTGCCAAACTCATAGAGCCGTATCCGCCGGCCCAGGGCATCATACAGGTATTTGGCATAGGACCACAGCTGTTCACTCTCTGCAGTCTGGAGAAAGATAATATGATATTGTACTTTGGTCGCCATACTCAGGTCCTGCTTATTGTGCTCACAAATCACTTTGAAACAATCACTCACCACAGTGAGGGCTCCGCTTAAAAGAGGAGGACTCGCTGTGTAAACAAGTGTGAAATTGTAACACTGCATTAATTAACAAAAGTGCACATTTTACACAGGAAAAAGAAACACCATGAATTAAGCCTGAATTCAGCAATGGAGAACCTTGGCAATGCAATTGTTATTGAGTATTGTGAAAGCATGAAACGAAACTAGAAGTAACGAGAAAAACATTCCTGCAAGCACAATCAGAATAATTTTCCTCCATATCTTGTATCCTATACTAAGACTTACAGCATGGTCGAGGCTTCTGGGCCAGGCAGCCTGCCAGCAAGCACGCTATTACTGCCAATAGTTTCATGGTTTAGGTTTCCACACTTGCGTTCACGGATGGTAACTCACACTGGTGCTTGAAAGAGGACCCACTTCCTTATAAACACGTAAGCTCCGGGAGGCAGTCCAGCTTCCAGGTTTTTTTTATAACCCTGACCTCATTAAGGTCAGGGTTCTTGTTCATCTGGGTAAAAAGCTTCTGTTATCATGCTCACAACAAATAAAAGGCGCATAAAAGTTAATGTCTCTCCCTACAAAGGACACCTGTTTAACTTTGTTTAAACCACCAGTTGGTTAATGTCCCTCATGGAGACAAATATATTGCACATATTCACCTAAGGTACACAATACACTATGTTTCACTGAGCAAAGAATAAAAAAAGCAACCCTTTCGATTACATATGTTCAGAAAGGCTCACTTTTTATTAAGTGATTATATACAGAGTGGCTGTGAAGCCTGAACTCAGTGGGTCAGGGGTAAAGAATGCTGTTTGTGTTCATGACACTTGGAGGCCATAAACCCAGAAATGGATTTGGGTCAAATGGAGAGGAAGCTTACATGTGTGCATGACCTCACTGTCATATGATGCAGAGGTGTGTGACTGCGGTCGTCAGGCTGAAGTACCTGGATGTCGCAGGACCCCTTCTTGCATTATTGGTTGACTGTTATATACAAATATGTTCTTTATTCCTGTAATTCATCATTTTGCAAGTGTTGCACCTTTAATTTCCCAATATTGTATTTTTATTGCACAATAAAAGTTGAGGTCATAGACTACAGGCAACCTGCAAATATGTGTTTTTCTTTCTTCACATAAAACATGGACACTATTATCATTATCACCAGAAAGTTTTTTAAAAATGATGACATCAATCAGGGCAGAAAAAGAATGTCTGTCAAAAACCTTAATAACAACGTGGTTACCTGATCGACAAGGGGAAATGAAAGGGCAGATGTATGATGGAAAGTTTTCATAGAGGAATGGTTTTATTTGTTGAGGTGTCAGGTGACTCCTACTGTCAGTCCTGTTAGACAGCAATCCAGTCCCATAGAGAGGAGACAGTGAAAGATAACAAACAATACTTTGTTTTCCAAGACAATACAAGTATTTTTTTTGGTAACAATTGCTAAACATTCATTCCTTAGTTTACTTTTTCAAAACTCATCACATGAGCGGTCTCTGTGGACTAAAGCCTGGACCACTTTTCATAGCTTTGACATAGAGTGCGTTCAAATACCTCATCTTTTAAAATTCATGAACCGTTATACTCAATCAAAGCGCTGCATAATTATGCTCCATTTTTCCCAGGGCTACAGAAATACATACAAATAAATTTAAAAACATAAATCATATAAAACCCATGTTTACAGTTAGAATAGTTGCACCTTGGGTTCACGTTCTGTGGGAGTCAATGCGGGCTGACTTTATCATTATTTTTATCACAAATAATACTTATTTCAATGTTATGAGTACCAAACATTAATAATTAGGTGAACAGAAGTCAAGAAGTCATCGGTCAAAAGTGTTTTCATGTTCTCCGGTGAATGAAGGTGTGACTACAGTTCACCACCAAGACACCAGGGGGCGCAGTAGAACATTGGGCGAACTTCGACTGCTGAGAGCGCGCGACGTGCTAACGCTAATCATTTGAAAGAAAGGCTGTATTCTTCAACCAACATTATTTCAACAATATAAAGTAGTTGTATCAACGAGCTAGTGTGCTGTCAGTGGTAAGATTTGTTTTGGTTTTTTGGTTAAGAGAAAAAGCAGCTTTCGACAACTGGATTTCACCTGCTAGCGTGACGGCTAGCTCCGGCGCTATTGCTACGGAGGAAGCTAGCACGGCTAACGCACGCGATGCCGTTGAAGGCAGGGGCCGCCACGCACTTAGATATTAAGCCGAAATGAAAGTGAAAAAAAGACAGAACTCGAGGCCATAAATAATCAACAGCGTCGCCCTTTGACTTCAGTGGCCCTTCTGTCAGCAAACTGGACCCGCTGCCGTTCTGCCAATTCTTCACAAAGAAAGGACGTCGGGCTTCGGCATCATGGGCCCCAGGACCGCAGCCTGCTTACAAAACAGTCGGCCTTGGCTGTGTAACGGTGAGAGAATGACTTTTTACGTGCCTATTGTATGAATTTACCTTTGCCTCCTCTGATAAAGCTTTGTGTATCCACGGAAAAACAACAACAATATTGTCATTATTATTGTTAAGTGCATGGGGTACGCACGTCATCAAAAAATGGAGGGGGGTGCGCGTGCGTGCGTCCGACAGTATTAGACAACGTAGTGAGCAGTGAAGTCTCCAATCTTTCACTTCATTTTATTGTTTATTTCCACACCTAACATGACTTATGACTTTAAAGACATCCCAAACCCCCCAAAAAATCAGAATATATAATGCCTGGCGGCACCAGAAATAGAACTCAGTCTATATTCATTCATAGTTCGCAAAAAAAATAAAACAGCTATGTTGTTGTGAGAGGTATTCGCAGTATAAGCCCCGGATGTAGTGTGTTAACAGGGCAACTTCTCAATGTTTCTAGGGAAGAACGTGCCGCTGTGTAACCACTGGAGGTAGATTGAGCAGCTGGCAAATGCCGTTGCACTCTGGTCCGTGTTGCTCTTCCAGGAAGTACCTGAGGCCCCTGGCAGCGAAGTTGGAGGGGTCTCTGGGCATCTTTGTGGAGTGGATCTGCGGGTCAGTGAGGTAAGTCAGCCCCTTGCCGTTGGCTGTCACCCATCCTGTGAAATATGAGGAAGCAGGATGATATGTTTTTAATATGACAAGAATGTGGAAAAATGATCGCACACTTTGGCGGTTTCAGCGATCAGTGACATACCTTGCAGGTCGACGACAACTTCCTGGTAGTTAGAGAATAGGTAGGTGAAGTGTCCAAAGGCAAGGCCGTATTCTGTAGCCTGGAAGCTCCTGTCCGTCTTCCCTGTGTTGTTGGTCAGCTTCACAAAGTCTCCCAACATGTACGGCTCCACAGTTACACATCCCACAATCTCATTTCCATCCAGAATCTATGCACAAGAGGAAATTAAAATAAGGTTGGAGGTCCATTTTGGATTGTGTGCAACTCTTTAATATTGCAACACATTGACAGTTATGTGTATTTGTGCTGCTACAGCGTTTATTTTGTTTCTGAAAGTGATTAAATGTTGTGTGGGGGGAAAAAGCAGTAATTGCTGTGTCAACACTGCGTTGCAGTCTTATTAGATGGAGTATATATTTGGAGCTAGTGTGCATGCTAAATGGTAAATTAATGAAGTATATAGTGTTGTTTGTGAAAGCCACATTCTTTTATTTGGGCTGATTCATCCAGGGAAGAGGAAGCACAGATGAGAAAGTGCCACTCTGCCTTTATTTGTGTCGTAATGCCCCATTTTTCTCTCTTTAACAGCTCATAGTACCGTCCAGCTTCACGACCAACAAAATATTGGTTCCACCCCCGTCTCAGGAGGGTATTTTCTAGCTGTAAATTGACAACTGGAGGGTGTACTGCGGTATTAGATGAGAATTTCAACCATAACTGCTTCAAGGCAGCTGCAGGCAATCCCGCACTCTAAAGTTCTGCATATGTGAGGGGTCCTTTTTAAAGTAGTAATTATGAAAGGTATCATTTTTGATTTTAGTTTAAAGCAACATCGGCTGTTTCTGCTCCTTCGAAATGAAGGGAACTTGTTTGGCATGTGCTTTTTGTACGTGTTTTTTTTCCCCCATCTCACCAGCAGCGCCTCTGAGGGAATGAAGAAGAGCTGAGCCATGACATCTTTGTCGTAGAGGCTCTTGTTGAACTCAGTCACGTAGTACTGGGCTGTCATCTGTCTCGCCACATCCTTCAGGTGAAACTCGATCTGCTTTGGCTTTAAATAATCCTTCCCCACATAGCTGAGGACGTGAACAAACAGACAAACTGAGGAATGGAGTCATCCTATCCAGGTTGTGCCTCGGATGTGCAGCCGCGTACCTGCTCAGCCTTTCCTCCTGGTGTAAATACTGAACCCATATGGCTGTTCTCTGCTTGCCCTGCATCCCCATCGGCTCTCCGATGTAAACGCAGGTCTCCCTTGCTGTCCACAGCCCCGTTGCCTTGGAGAATTTTAAATGAAGAGCACCTGGTGGATGTGACATTCACAGATTAGTCACAATTGTTGTTTTGTCCTGCAGACACATATGGGTTTGAGCATATAAAAGTCTAGTATTTGACACCATTTCAAGGAGAATGGGACTTCATACTCACTGTAGACAGTCCTGTGTTCTTTAAGTTTGAACTGTGCCTCACTGTGCAACCTCCTCAAGAGACATTCGTGGCAAACTCCAGCCAGAAGGGCCCGGTAGTCCTTCTGTGACAGCAAGTACTGCCTCGTATGGACACCACTACCGACGGTGCTCTGCTGTAGGCAGCTGTAGCACAAGGGGTTCTTCCTCCGAGGGATATTCACTTCTTCTTTCGACGAGACGTCATTGTGCTGGTTTTCACTTTGATTCTCCTCCAGCATCTCGAAGGAACTCTCTGTGGAAGTTTCGGTGGCGGCACACTGGGAAAGGCTTTGCACTGGGGCTGCCAATGGGCTCTTGGTAGCAGGTTTGACAGACCCAGAGTCAACATGGTGGCTCTTGGGTTGGGTTGTCAATTCCCATCCACTTGTGGGTTTTTTGTGCGTGGGATCATGAGCTGAATCACCGGTTTCAGAATCAAGTGTTTCCAAAAAGGAGAAGCTCCCATCGGACCCCCTGCTTTGGTTGGTTTCTGCTTTTGATAGGCTATGTGGCTGAGGTTTTCCACTTGTAGGGGAGTTGAGGTCAGCTGATATTTTTTCCCATGATGACTGGGAACTGAAACTGTCACCGAGGGAGCTGGAGGATGTTCTGAGAGTGAGCTGGGATAGGGACTGGGGCGCTCCCTCAGCTGCTGACCGATTTTGCGCCACACCAGCAGCATCAGTCATCCAATCCTCCTCTGTGGCCAGCGTCTCTATTCCAGCTTGAATAACCTCAAACTTCTCAGAATCATGACTCGCGCTGGAGGAGGAAGTGGCAGATTTAGCAGGTCTCGAGACTGTGAGCGCACCGACAGCGGAGTTGCAGCTGTCGTTTTTATCAGGGGATTGAAGCATGCTGTCTGAACTGTCATTGTCGACCTCGGTGGGCAGACAGTTGTGATTCCCCGCCTTTGCTCCGCCGCCGCCGCTGCCGGGCCAGGATGACGCCGAACTGCTCAAGGAGAAGTTGTGCCACGACGAGCCGAGGCTATCTGTGCTCACGGTGGTGCACGGGCCCGGCTCTTGGGTTGGATGCACGGCAGGTGCGTTCGAACCTCCCGGATGCGGCTCCTCTCCTTCGGGCGTGCCTTTTGACGCTTTGCAGGCCTCAGTCGTGCAGTCTGTGTTGAGCGTGCCAATAGTTGTGCCCAGCGCAGTTATACACAGCCCTGCCCCATCCGTCTCATCTTTGCTCCCCTTACAAGCTGAGTCGGTGGTCTTGCACAGCGACGCGTGATACTTCTGGAATCTCTGCATCACCTTGGAGAATCCTTCCAGCGTAAACTTTCCTGACGTATCTTTATGTTTCTGTAGCTGTCAGGAATAAAAGATTCCTTGTCTGTATTATGGAAGGGTTCCACTTGCAAAAGAAGCTTGACTTGTGCAACCAGATGCATTATCTCAGCGCAGAGTGTGTCTTTGTCCGGGCTATCTGCGTTACAGTAATCGTAGAAATTGGCCAGCGCTTTTTGGCACGCACGCGTGGCCTGCTCCACGACGTCTCGAGGCGTGCCGAGCCACTTGTGAGCGACCGCGAGGGAGTAGGCAGCCTTGAGGAAGGTGTGAAGCTCCTGCTTGCTGGTGACCTGCCCGCCCTCCGCTTTGGTGAGCAGGCCGATCGCGAACGCCTCTCTGGCCTGCTGGAGGAAAGCCCGTCTCTGAGAGTCTGGGCACTCCACAGAAAAACTGTACGATAACAAGCAGGTCCCTTGAGTTGCCTGAAGGAGGAGAAGAATCTGTCACTTGACTCTGCTGTCAAACTGTGACTTACTCAGTTTCCGTCCATTGCAGGCGACCACGATTCAATTGAAGCGCTCACCACATTGGTCAGCACGTAGAGCGAAGTGTACTGGCTGTACACCACCGCCATCTTTGCTGCCTGGGCTGCTGAAAGAAGACGATGACTCCCGTCCCCAAGTAAGGAATGTCGCTGCAAAAAACCCCAAAAGATAAGATTGTGGGTTTTACAGCAGCCGAACACAGTAATACAGTTAAAGGCAATTATATGATAAAGGATGTAAAAAGCAATGACAAGAACAAGAAACTATACAAAGCCAATCATATGTAAAGCAACATTGCGTTAGTTTGACTTACCAATTCCTCATCAGTTTTGGTTCTAAAAGCGTGGAAGTCCTCATCATTCATAGACACCAGTATGTTGGCCAGTATACCAAGAGAGGTTCCAATGCCCTATATACATGCGGAGCAAAGGTTTATAACTGTGTGAACTGGGTCAAGCGAACCGTACAAACTCGCAACGTGCAAACTGCGAAAGCAATTTGGCGGCAGTGTCTGAGACACCTTTTTGTCAGGTTGAGGAAGCGAGTAGAAGCCGACCAGAGAGGCCCAGATCAATTCCGCAGCCTCGAGCCACAAGCCTGAAACAGAGCACAAAGATAAAGAGCGTGCCAAAAAAAAAATCCAGCAGTGTCACTCTTCTCGCTTTAAAAAAATGATCTCACCGAGCTTTTGCAAAATCATTCCACGCACTTGAACGCTAACGGCCTGCACCAGAGCCCGGTCGCTTTCGCAGCGGTACACCCAGCAACCTGCACGTAAGTGATAAACATCCGCCACTTATTCAGCTCATAGTATGTGGTATAGCCCAGTGTTAAAAGCAAATTGAAAATAACAGAGCGGGGACTGTACCTGTGGCCCCACTATTATTAATCAGACTGCTCAGGATGTACTCTGCCTTCTGCAGTTTGCCTGTAGGGAAGGCGATAATTATGTTCACATTTGTATGCCACCGAACCACGCGCTTAATATCGCTGTGCTGAAAACGTGTTTAAAACAGTTAAATGTTTATTCAATGCCGCCGGGTAAGTCCGAAATTAGAGCTACCAGTGAGCCGCAAACATGCTGTACCGGAGTTGAGGTAGACCCTGGCTTGACGTATGACCAGCTGGGGGGCCACAGGGGTGTCAGGGTGGCACCTGTGGAGCAGCCTGGTGATTTTGAGCAGCCGGCCGGACTCGTCCGTCCAGTAGAGGAAACGGTCCACCAAGAAGACCACCGCCAGTGCCGTGCAGGCTTCCCGAGCCACGACGGCCGCCTTGAGAACAGCCTGGCGACAAAGCGAACGCATCTGTGTGATTTGTCTGCAGTGACACAAGAGGAAAGTAACACCGCTGATTATTACCAGTAACTGAGGCAGGTGCTTGCTGATGAGGTCACTGAGGTTGCTTTTGTCACTGGCGCTGACTGGCAGCTTGTACTGCCACTTCTCCGGCACGAAGGGCCACTTCATCTCCGCTGCCTCCTGCAGGAGGGCGTCCAGCTCTGCACACAGCGCGCCTACGGACAAAAACGGCACGTCAGGTGGAAGTTCGCCCAAGATCCGAAGTCTGAGCAAAATGGGGAAATACTTTATTTGCGGGAGGAAATAATTTAACTTGAAGCCATCCTAGAAAGCCTTGTACCTTTGCAACTTTATGCAGAAAAAGCGGGACATATGGCTGTTGAGGGAATTTTGTTTTTGCTTTTACTGTATCTTGTGGCAGATTACTTCCAGTGGATTGCAGAATAGTGTTAACAGAGCTTCCAATGGAAGTGAGTCGATTATTAACATGCAAACTCATTTTGTGACTTATTTTTAGGGGTTTTGTATTGTTGAATTGCTTCGGTGCTATTTGAGGATTGGTGGCAGAACACTGAAATGGATTATTTTTTGTTGTTGCTCCCTTGCTATAGGAGTTTAGGGGGAGGTTTACAGTGACCACTGTCCCAGTTATGTCCTCAAATTCATGCCAACTCCATGTTGAATTCGTCGTGCACGAACATGGAAGGCCTTTGTCCCTTTTATTCTCAACACAAACCGACATGTGTGGCGCTACTGCAAGCTTTATTCCACCACCAAAACTCTCATCCTCAATCCATTCCCAAAATCCGACGCTCTCTCGTGCACGCGAACGGCTCGACAGCACCATCTAGCGTCCGACCTCTGCTGCTGCAGAGCCGCAGCCTCTGAGCCTCGGTGGGCTGGATGGAACCCTGGGCCGCCGCCGCCGCCGCCGCTGCTCCGACGCACTCCTCCAGTAACTCCCCCACCTCCTGACTGGCCATTCCCGCGAACAGATGTTCGGATGATCGTATTTCCTCCTTTTTGACGGACTGACTCAAGGAGGGAAGCCCCACTGTTGCACCGTCTGCTGCGTTTGCGAAACATGAAAAATGAGCTCATCAGTGAGTCAACTAAAATCAAGAGAAATCAATTTAAAACATAGCGAAAACAGACAGTATAGTGTTTTTTTACAAGCAGGCAGAACAGCTTTGACGATGTGCCTGCATTCACATTAAAACGTGTCTCGGGTAATTAAATTAGCGTACAGTGATATAACGGAGCCAAGATGCATCTATAACATTTACCTGTGCTTTCAGTTAATTCAGCCAGAATGTGTGTATGTGTGTGTATGAATATGTGTATGTATATATATATTTAATATAGACATACTATTCGTAAAAGTTGTTTAGGTGTATGTACTTTAACCTAAAGTGACCGAGTAAACTAATTTTACCATGGGGAACCAAGTTATCGTCAGGTAACTCATCAGTAGTGGAAGTTCATGATTTATATATCGACAGATTAAAGATACTCCTTAAGTGAAACACGACTACCGCCGCTGTTACAATATCCCATAAATTAAACATCATTTTCACATATAGTGGTCTAATAATCGTATCCTACCTCCGATCGAGTAGCCCGGGTTCTCTTCGTCTTCCTGGTAGGGCAGGACTGTAAGATGCTGCCTTCAGGTGCTGTCGGAAATTAGACTTTGAGCGAAGCTCTTGCGCGACCGACGAACCTCCGTAGATCTGACTCAGCGGTGACATGTGTTAAGCTTTTGAAAGTGTCGTACTCCTCAGCCCTACTGCAAACCATATGATTTAAAAAGAAGTGGAAATTGATAACAATGATTCATTATGATATATGTTTCAGCGACTGTAATTATAAACAGTGAACTATTTGTATGTTAAATAAAATAAATATTATCATCATAACCTGCCTTTATTTTGGAGCACTTAGCTTAGGCTATTTTCAGATATGAAGACATATAATTAGTAATTATCAACTGTTTACGTAACACAGTGTAATATATAGATTATTAAGCATATGAATGATTGTGTTGCCCGGAGAGCCACTGCTGCAACAGTTTGTCTCTTATTTAGTGGATTAGAATAAATGCGCAAAGCGCCTGTGTCGCTGCGCCAAAAGCGCGTGTACATCGGATCGAACGCGATCATATTTGAACTTCACGGAGTTTGTGAGACCTGTGAGTCTGAGATTATCGGTGGTTTTGACTGACGACGTGCACCGACACAAAGCCGCAGACCGACGGATTGTCGCGGCGTCCGTCGGTGCGTACGGCCGCCCGCACACGCCGAGCATGTGGACGGACTGTGGTTGCGCCGCTGTGATGCTACCAATAGGCGGGACTGTGGCTCTGCAGTGCGATCGCGAGCTGCACAGCTGGAGCGCGAACTGGAGGCTGGCGCGCGCGGTCCGACTGCGACTCGGTGACCGCGCTCAGCTGCTTCTGCCACTCCAGCGCACGCCACATCCATAAACTCGCCGTCGGGTGCGCCGGGAGGGGTCCTTGAACGCGCCGCGGGGTTAATGTTCCGTGAAAATACCCGCATAGCCCGTTCAGGGGAGCGCCTGCATCAACTCCGAGGAGAAGAAGGAACCGAGTAGATCACTGATGAGTTGTTGCGGGTTTCGATCATCGCCGCCTCTCCCCGCAGGACCCGGCGTTGCCACTCGGTAGCCGAACAGGCGCAAAGAGTTAGGTGGTGCTGGTGATGCAACGCTTTTCATCTCAGCGCGCACTCCACAACTGTTGTCACTGAAGCCTCTCCTCTCGGAGCATGGGGCCCTTCAAACTCTGAAGGTAAGAATTCGTGCCATAAGTCGCGTGCTTGCGCCAAACGGAGGCAGCTTGAGTTCATTTGGGCATTTTTTTACGCACGGTCTCAGAAAAGACCTCTGTTTTTGAGGAAATCTGCCACAGCGCAGCTTTACTTGCCTGTTTGATGTTATGCCAGGGGGGGGAATCCCCACTTGATCTACTGATTTACGTCTGTATTGCAACAGTAAGATCACCCGTGGTCTTTCCTGCGTGCACCATTAACCACAGCAGCCTCTGAATTTGATGTTGTCACATCGGGGGGGTTGCGCTTTGTACTTTGTGCTGGAAGAACTACTCGCAGCTGCCGCGCTCAGACTTGGGGAAGACGTGGGCTTTGCATCCCACAGCTGCCAGATGTTAACGATGGTGCCATTTACAGAGCACAAGGCATCAGGATGGCAACAAACAAGCATGTTGTTGGAAAGGCGGCCTCGCTGTCAGTTTGTCTACTGAGCTCACAAGCTGACTGGCCGTGTAGAGGAATGAATGAAAGAATACAGTAGCTTTTTTTTCAAATAGGTCACATACTACAGGCATAATTACTATAACTTGAACCCCCTGGTGCTTAGGGCTGCAGCAGCACAGATGACACCGGCTACAATCTGCCTCATGGTGATCTGAATCTGTCCCAAATGGAATTAACAGTGGGTTTCAGGAAGGAGGAGCATCAGGGAGCAGAGAGCAGAGGAGGATGGAGGAACGTCTGGTCCTAAAATTAGATTGAGGGAGCGGCAGGGTCTTTATCCTGCTTTGACGGGTGGGAGAACCAGGGTCAACAAAAGCCCGTGCGCATGCATAGTTATGGCTGAACCCACCTGGGAGGAGGGGATGACACAGAGGCTCAGTTTGAACCCTGCCGCATCTTTCAAGGCCCAGAGCTCGCCCAGGGAGCGTCCATCAAGTTCGCCCCCCACGCTGACTTTCAGAACCCCCGCGGCGGCTCGGCGAACACCTGTGTGCTAATGAGAATTCGCCACGTCCCGGCCTTTTTTGCGACCGTGCTAAACGAAACGCCAGGTCAGACTTATCCGGCTCACTTTGTTTTCACTCAGTCAGCCCCCTGATTACCTGTTCTCTCACGCAGGCCGCAGCTGGCTTTACTGCCGCGGTTCAAGGTGATTTTCTCCTGCCCGCCCTCAGAACAGCGGGGATTAGGAGGCATCTTTGAATGTCGGGGCTGCTGATTACTCGCTCTGCAGCCCCTTTGCTGGCTCCTCTCCCGCCTCGTCGAGCCATGTTTTGGTGTCGGAGCAGCGGGATTTGACTTGTAAGCGGCGACTTGCTGCCCGTCTGGACATTTGAAAGCCTCGAGCGGGGTGGCTTGCGTGTTTTCGGTGGGGCTTGCTTGGCCGGAGTTGCGTGTTTCTGAGTAGCTGTACCTATTTTGAATGTGGGACAGGCTTGCTTTGTGCGCGCTCGTTCATCCGTACGAGCATCTGATTCAGGGGATGCAAATGAAGCCGCCGTCAACATAAGCCATCGACATCAGCCATCATATGTGCAGCGCCCACTCAGGCGAATCCATCACCAAAGAACAAATCAATGAAACAATTAGTCTGAAGTCCATTTCATCAGAAGCTGGCTTATTTGATCATCAGATACCCATGGCTTTACATTTGATCTTACAAAACCCCAACAAGTGAAGTTGTGCTTGAAAAATACTGGGCTTTTAAAAAGTAGTATTTAAAGTATTGAAAGCACCTACAGAATAGTGGTAAAACCAAGTAGAAAAGATTTTTTTTAAAAGCCTCTGCATCTCTACTCCCCCTTTCTCTCCTCTGCTGCCGCAGTGCAATTACTTCAGGCCTCCGGAGTGGCCACCCTTGATATTTAGCATTACTTCCAGCTGCCTCCTCCACCTCAACCTGCGGCGGTGTTGTATTTATCAGGAAAGCCAGCCATAATTGGATCCATTGTGAAGGGCTGCTGCTTTATGCCAAAGCACCAACAGCAACAAATCTGGGAGGAGGAGGAGGAGGAGGAAAGGAAGGAATGAACTATCAAGCCGAAACAGAGGGACGGAGTGAGGAGGAGGGAAACAAAAATCGATCCACGCACGGGCAAAATCAAGCAAGGGAGAAAATAATTACCGAGAGCGGCGGCTCAGATGCGTGCTGGATGTTCGCCATCGCTGGGGTTTACACTCACAATGCTCCAATGCGCCAATCCGCCTCTGTCTGCCCTCCCTATCTCATTTTTCATCAGCTAATCCCATCTACACCTCCACAGCCCCTGTACTACACTCCAAATTACCCATACCATCCTTTCACACCTTCCCTGCCATGTCACGTTCACACAGAGTATGTTTGGAGTTGTTCACTGAAACTGTGGGCTCAGGGGCAAGCGACAACGATGGAAACAAATAACTAAAACTATGCTGCCTGAATTGGCAAAAAGTTTTCTTCTGAACTATTTGTGAGGTGGTTGTGGTTGGCAGTGATATAACACTGTAGATAAAGGAACTAATTGTGAGTGGGTGTGACATCTCTGTACGCAAACAGGCAAGGACAACTTTCTTTCCCCAGTCGTTCAAGCCGTAAGAATAGAAAGGGCTCTTTCTCTGTCCCTCCTGTTTCTTCTGTCGCCTCTTGAACTCTCGTGAAAGGGCACAGTTGCCGTAAAATATCAGTCCGTCAATGCTCTTTACTTTTGTAGCCGCCATGCAGAGGAGCGATGCAGCGGTGGAGGGGGAGATATGCGAGGAGAAGGTAGTCGGTGAGGGAAAATGTCAGACCTGAAGAGCTATACCTCAAGCTGCGCCTGGAATTAAATCAGTCAGGGCGAAAGACAGCTTGAAAGTCACTGGTGCCGTGTCTGGGCTAGTGATTACTAAAGGCAGTGAATTAGCAGCGTGGGTGATTGCACAACCCGTGATTGGGTTTCGGTTGACTGATCACTCTGTGCCACAGGTGTGAGGCGTGCCTCACTTTCAGAAAGGGAATCGAAAAATGCCTGTGGTGATCCTGCACCTGCAGTCGAAAAACGTGCATTCACTTCTCCACCTTTGTTCTCATACTGGGCCCGTTTGCAGTCTTCAATCCCTCATGTTCTCTGTCTGAATTTGCATAATGAATGGTGTACGGTGCCTGCAGGAAATTGCGGTGCTCGTGGTCTTCTCAGGGATGCGAGCTCTTTTAGAGAGGAAATTCAAACATAAACAGGAACTAGCCGGAGCGAGCGCTGTTAGAAAACCTTCGGGGGTAACGAAGAGGCTGGCTGGGCGGTTGTGAAACTCCCAGCGTTCAACGCATTGCAGGAAGGTAGCTCAGAAAGACTCCGCACGGGCAGGAAGAAATGAAGCAGATAAACGCTGCGCGAAAAACAAATTCCTCACCGAACGTACAGCTGTGCTGTGCAACGGATGTTTCTCAGAAAACCCGTTTACACTTCATGTTACAGCCTCACCAGAGGCTGTTTTCGGGGTGGATGTTTTTCTGCAGCTACACAGCTGCACATCCATGTTTGTATGGTGGTGCTCTTGTGCCTCTGGGCAATTGAAATGGCTTACATTTGCACCGGGAATTACTGGCCAAAACTCCTTATTAGCATTAAACACGACATATATTAATGTGGATTTTCCATGTACATTATATTATTGATGACTTTCATGGGCTTTTTTTTTAAACAACTATACTTAAAATTACTTGATTTTAAAGAAATAGTCTTATTTTAAAAAAACACACGTATTTGCTTTTCATTCTTTCAGTCTTAAATCTTGTCCTCAACGCTCGCTTCTTGGAAAATTAGCAAGCTGCTCATGCTTATTGTTAGCTTCAGGTGCTTTTGTTACATTTGGACAGAGCCAGGCTCGCTTATTCACTTTATTGCCGCTGTTTATGCTAAGCTACGGTAACTGCTGCCGGCTCGCTACAAATTCCCCGCACAGACAGCGGAGAGAGTGCTATTAATCTTCTAAACAAGGGGAAACAGCGAGCCGAGCTCAAACATATTAAAAGTTATTTTAAGATAACTGGCTACCTGCGGTAGCATTATATCTTCTATAGTTGCGCTCAACAAATATCTGAATTGTTGTATGTCTCAAAATGTCATCGCATTGCTTTAATCAGTGGAAGTAGAGACCAAACGGCATTCGATGACTCTCTCCTTAACAACAGGAAGCCAGATTCCTGACTTCAGCATTGCAGAGCGCCAGAGTTTGAACTCTGACCGAGGCATGTTTTCAGAAATGAATAGACGGTTGGCAGAAATCGCCTGGGCGTTCACCGCAACACGCAGACCCGAATGTGCTGTTGCAAAAGACGTGGCGTCACAAAGGGGCACGCGGCCTCATCTTTCACTCAGCACACGCCGAGTTCTGTACGTGTGCGGTTTGGCGGTGGGGGGGGGGGACCACCACTCTCAAGGACGTGTATAAAAATCTTTTCTTTATAAAATCTTTATAAACCAAAGAGTATTTATTACATACTACAAATGAACCCCCCAATTTACAAGTGAATTTGTGGCAGGAGTACACCCGCCACGTTTCACACACGCATACCAACACACCCTTCCGGGGTTTGTTATGAAGCAAACTTTCACATCTGGTGAAAAGGACAGAAATTTGAGCAGGAAGCCTCAAAACAAAGCAGAAAAAAAACAGTGTGACACAATGATACATTGTTGTGTTTGTGGGTTGTGTGTGTGTGGCAGCAGGAGGAGATTACAACGGCACATGGGATCGCGGCAGGGCCCTTTTCTGTCCCACGCACTGCACTTCTCATTTTCAAGTCAGAAATCTGAGATGCAAGATATGGGAGGGTGCCAGATGTGGAAAAGGGTGTGTGGCTTTTTTTTTTGTTTTGTTTTGTTTTTTTGGAGGACATAGTAAAACGTTACACTCTTGGCAGCTGCCGTGTCCAAACAAGACATTGTGAAATCGGCATATTTTTCTCTCCGTCACTCCATTCCGTGCTTGCTCGCCTCAGTATTAGTGGGAGTGCTTCCATTTGTTTTGAGACGGACCCTTGTTGCATTTTTTTTTTTTTGTCATATTATGTTTTCCATCAGAGCGAACCGTCCCTATTCGACCCCCGCTGCCCCCTCCGGCCAGCAATCTTTCCACATTTGACTGAGCTGCAGCCTCCCAGTCTCTTTCTTTATCTCCCCTTCTCCCAGTCCTCCTCTCCTCCCTCGACTTCCCTCCCTCCCTCCCTCCCTCCCCGAGGAGCAAGTGTAGCCGCTAATCTCAGTTCGCAGCCGGTGCCCCCCCACCGACGTGGCATTCTGCGTGTCCAGGGAAAAGGAAATGTTTCCCTTCCTGCTCTCAGTACCCTGCAGTCTGTAAATAGAGCCTGCCACCAGCCGCTGTGTTGGCCCCTCTGGAGAACTATATCTGTCCCATCATGCACCACCCTTGCTACAACTTCCTGAAACAAACTAGGGGGTGTTGGGCAAGAGATAAAGCTGGTGTGTGTACAATGTGAAGTAGTGGTGTTTGTAGGTGCTCTTTTATTTTTTTTTGCGGTCTTATGATTCGAACCGCGTTGCCTCAGAAAAGATAAAACTCCAAAGTCAGGATTACTAGCCCTGACTTCAGAACCTGAGGTGAAATTTACTATGATCATTTTAGCCAGTTCATTAAAAAAAAAAAATCCATTCAAGATTGTGTACCTATTCAAGACTTTAAACTACGTTTTACACCGCGCGCCACCAGGTTGCTTTTGTTGCTGGAAATCCAAAGCTTGCGAAGCTGCCAGCTGTTGCAGATGTTGAACGGACGGATAACTTAACTCTTTGCCGTTTCGCCGGCAGAATGATGAAAACGCACGGCAGAATGGACTGAGGGCAGGGAATGGATAGACGAGAAGAGAAACTTCCTCTGTGACAGGATGCGAAATAGGTGCGACCAGTGCAGTCGTTCTCAAACATCCGCCGGTGTGTGAGAGCCCAACCGCCAATCAGCCAAATGAATAACGCCTTCTAATATTAATAAGTACAATTTTTCCAAAATGTACACATGGTAAATGCGTTGTGATAACATGACAATGCTATCATGTTGATTTTAATGTTTGGTAATTATTATTAATTAGTCCTTTTGGCACTCCTGAGGATTTCTCTGCATAGGTTTACGTGCTGCACAAACTGTTTTGACCCGACGGTGGCGCTAGATGAAAAGTCAGGGAACCACAAATTCCAATTCATCCTCAAAGTGGAAGGAAGATTAATATCTGCGCCAGACTTCATGGCACATCATTCCAATATGTCCTCCAAACGGTTCCCTCTAAACCGCGGCAATTCCTGTCTGACTTTTCCTCTGGGTGGTCATTAGATTCATCTTTATGATCCAAAGTCCACTTCAGTCAGGCCAGACCAAAGCGATGGACTGGCCAGCCAACCCGCACCGCCACTTTGCCGGCTTTTAGCATGTTTGCGTCTCTCGCCGCCCGCCTAACAGCTCATCAGAGTGAATAAATGCATCCGCATCAGGCTCATGACCAACTATCTGCGAAAACATCAATCCAACTTATTTTTACCCCGATGCCAGTCGGGAGAGCCTGAAACCAAATCAATGGCCGTATAGGGACTGTGCATTAGCTCGGGGTATTTACTAGCATGGACACGAGTCCATTATGGGAATGTCAATAAGAGGATGGATATCATTATCTGTGCCTTTTTGACACTGCCTATTAATCAATCAGAGCGCGTGTCGATTTGAAGACGTGAGAAGGCCAAGGTGATTGATAGAATTAGCCGGTTTCCTCTGAACGCGCAGGCTTTGCGAGGAGGCACCTTCAGCATGGCCTGATAAAAGACACGCGTCCCCAACATGGATTAAAAAAAACAGCTACTAAAATATATTGCTGCTACTTTCAGATTTCTCTATTTTATATAGCTTTTTTTTCATCGTTCTGTCAGACAAAACAATTTGAAGATGCACCCTTGGCACCGGAAACTGCTCCAGCGATTTTTGTACATTAGTCCCATAAAATTGGCTCGTCGGGGACAGACTTCAGAGAGACGAATCATTAAAATCGATGCCGCAGAGGCCAAGATGCCCTGACTTTGTTTTTATCCGAGTGTCAGTCAAGCCAAGATTCCCGCGTTTTCCATAATACGTCCCAGATTTCCTCTTCTTTTAAGTCGCACGTCGAGAGGAAATGAAGTGTACGTGGAAGATCTATGTAGCCGCACAGGCATTATGTTGAAAACGTTATGCTTCCCAGACCCGAGCTGCAGTAACCCTGACATCATCGTTATTTTTTTGTTTTTTTACTTTTGACTGTTCCTTCCAGAGCAGCAGATGATATCATACCGCAGAGTAGTGCTTCTCATGACAGGCAAACTGACTGTAATTTGCAAAGTCACTGAAGCGCTCCTTTTAAAAGATAGCATAATGTAAGAGATAATGTAATTGTTAGTCATAGCCCTGCTTTTAACGGCCTCATGTCACAAGCTCTGGCCAATCTAATACACTTCCTTGTTCCTTGATATACTCAGGAATAAACTGTAATTCAGTGGTAAAGTGAAAATGCAGTGACAAAGCCTCTTTCTTTGTCTCGCCAGAGGATGTGACATTTTCCTCCACCAACCAAACCAGGAGCGCGCAACAGATTCCGCGTGGCCGTGGCTTGACCGGGCACCCGTCAACTTCCCTTTATGCCCCCCCCCCCCCCCTAATCGATGGCCCTGGGTCATCGTCACCAGGCAACCAGGGATGACACCAAAGCTCTCTCAGTGTGTGCTGCCGAACAATCAATCTACCCCTTTGCAGTTCTAGAAACAGTTTCTGAAATCAGACTGGGGGAAATTCTTTGAGAATGGCAAGGGGGGGAGGGGGTTATTAAGGATAAATCAGTCTCTGAATTCCCCTCTAAGCACAGATAGACTTGTTCTCTGGGTCACAGAGAAGAGCTGCTGTCAGTGGCATGACGAATGGTGCAGTCAACTGGAGGGCAAGATGGTATCATCGCGCCGCGGTGCCCGACTAAAAGCGGGCTCAGCTTCTGAGCAGGTGGAACAGAAAAACAGCCCTGCATTTTATTTTTTTTAAAAAGAGAGATTTTTTTTTTGACGAGCGGTGACAGAAACGAGAACTGAAACAGCCGGCGAGTTTGTCGGAGTGAAACCCATTTCAGATCGAGATGACTCTCATCAATAATAATGAGTTTGGCAGCAACAGACTGCAAGGCCACTTTTCCTGGCCTGTCGTATTGATGAAATGTGTTTCTGGGAGACGCCGTGCTGAGGGTTTGCGCTGGAAATATCACTGCGCCGCGCATTGCAGGTCTTTTCTTTTTCTTTGAGGTTTCACGCCGAGCTCTGCAGCTCAGACTTACTTCCTGTGGTGACCTTAACAGGTCCCCACCAGGAACCATTACGCCTATCTATAGAAATGGCACATCATTTTTGGTTTCCTGTTATTCCCTTATGCTTATACCCAATAATCTGATCATAAAGGTACAGATTCCAAGTCTACTTTCTTCTACTCATCCTCATAGTGGCTTTCACTCATCTTTTACTCATCTGATTATGATGTGCGCTTGAAGAAGCCGTAGCACGTCCCTCCAGCTCTTTTGAAATGTGCGCGCGTGCGTGGCTGAGACAGCTCGCGCAAGCCTGTAATTGAGTGCGTCCGCCTACCGCGTGGTCTCCGGCTGCAACGCAGTTTAAGGCGCATTCATTGTGTCAGGCACAATAGACGAGCCACGCGCACACGCTCATCGCACTCTTCGGCACAGAGGCCCGACGCCGAGGAGCGCGCCGATTCGACCTCACGCGCTCCCTTCACCCTTATCAGCGATAAACCAAAATATCCAGTGGCTTTTAAAAAAAAAAAAAAAAAAATCTGCTATTTTCTCTCTAGATCTGACTGTAACCTACATGGAAGACTGGATTAGCGCATTTTATTCCTCAGACGCAATAAACACAATTCGGATTAGAGTTAAAAATCGTTCCCCTCAGGTTGCTCATACTTTTCAACCACAACTATCGAGGTGAAAATGTCGGGGGGGTGGTGTTTGCACAAGAGTTGTGTTTAGAAGTGTGTGTTTGACCGGACGTTAAGCCGCGGTTGCCATGGTTCCCTGCAAAGAGGACTCGCTCGGTCGTCAAGAAAAATGCCAGCGCGCTTTTTTTTTTCCCCCCTTAACTTTCTGCTGCAAAAAAACAGTCGCGTAAAACCGAGCGTCATTGTGCACTGTACGTCTTAAACACCTCATATGCTTGCATCCAACTGTGCCGAGGACAGATAATAAAGAGCGGTTTCCTGGTGTGTGCTTGCGGCTTTTTTATCAATTTGTTTTGACAAACCATATTGAGGTCAGAGCTGTTGTCTCAATCGTCACGCTGTCATATTCTGCCCTCAGTATGATTGTGTTTGCACGGTCGCAGCGCTCCAAAGTTCTTCGTCGTGAAGCTGGATGCGTAAATGTGAAATAGACCTCAGGCATTATGGAAGTGTGACGACCAACACAGGTAACTAGCACTTGAACCGAAAGTGCCAGTCATCGTTTCAGACGGTATTTGTGACGGGTGATGCCAGATTTTTTTTTATCACTTTTGAGTCAAAGTAGCGGTAATGTAATGGATCAAAGTACAGAAAGTATGAAATTACACAGCTTGTGTGAATGAAATGTTATAATATAAATTATTTGGTATTGGTTTGACTGTTTTTTTTACCGATGCGTTAAACAGCATTTAAATATTGCAGGTGGTTTCAACTATTTCTATGTACAGTCATGCAGTTTAACCCAAAATAGCTAAGGCAAAACATCATATTTAAAAAAAAAATTATATTGCATGTAAGAAGTTGGAGTGCCTTGAAATTGTACCATTACAGTGCTTGTGTAAATATATTTTGTTACATGTTGGAGCGGGTTGAACCTTGACACTTTTTGAGCGAGGACCAAAAAAGTATGGCAAAAATGCACTTGAAGTGAGAAACGAGGGCTTTCTCAGCTCATGTTCTTGGATGTGATACCTCCTAATAAGTCATTATTCATCTGCCTGCTAGGCATAACTTTACTTTTTTATTCTGTGTGACTGCTCGTATCAACGCAAGGGAGCCAGTAAGGCATTGTTTATGTGATCTCGACTCAATAATTTGAAACGGCGCCCGGCCGGCAGGAACACAAAGCCTCAGCGTTTTAGACCATAATAAGACGTTTGAGCTCCCTGCTGGAAGCTGGGCTAATTAAGTTACACTCCTTTAAGCAGTGCAAGGTTTTAAACAGTGACACCTTGAATTTCAGATCAGACCGTCACATCAGCAGGGGGGTGGGGGGCGCTGACCGGCAGATATCCCAATTAAATGTAACAGAAAATGCCCTCGCGCCGGCCGTGAACTGCAAACAGCCGCTGATTATCTCACTCGCGCTCGCGGCGAGGAGATAACTGACCACACAACTATTCCAGACACGCAGCCTCGGGCACAACGCGTTTCATTTTCTCTCCCTCTTTGCTTCATAATTACTCTCTTTTGCTCGCCTCTGATCCCCCCGCGTTTCGTCCGCTCCTTGTGTTCAGCGGGAGACGGACCGGACTGACGGAAAAGAGGGAAGACGGGGAGGAAAGGAGCCATGGAGCCCGCGTCGTCGGAGCAGCTGGCCACAGTGGACGGGCTGGTGGAAACCTGCATCCAAGCCTTCGGTCGGTCCTTTTGAACATTGCTCAAATAAGTTTTGTTCCAGAGTGAGTCGGTAAACAAAGGATTTTTTTCATATGTAAATTATTTGACAGTTAGAAAGCCACCGACCGTAGAAACGGATCATGTTGTGCATATCGGTAATTGCTGACACACTAAGTGGCACAACACTGTAGATGCACATATATTCTTGCACAGTATAGCTTCCTGACAATGAGTGGCAACCTATTTCTATGTTTCAGATGAGAAGGGCACTTTGAAGGATGCTTCCTTGGTCCGTATGTTCCTCATGATGCACCCTTGGTACATCCCTTCAACGGACATGGCGAAGAAGCTGGTGCTCAAGTATCCTTCAACATGCTAGCCACGGCCAGGACATGTTTTTTGCTATTCGGTGTATGTGCCTAGTATACAGGGCTCACAGAGCCGCTGAAGCAGAGCCACGTCATTCGTCAGGCTTTGGTATAGAACAGGGTGGAAAAGAAAAGATCTCTTGTTTTGTTTTTTATTAGCAGTTTTCAGTCTGTGTTCCTCAAATTTTTGTCACATTCGTGTTGTCGGAGTCTGGGAAAAGAAATTGTGCGAAAGCATCTGTCGCAAACCTTGACTTACGAATCAGATCCCAAGAGGAGAGCTGCACGCCTGAGCGCCAGACAAGAATATGCCACCTTGTCAAGTAATGCTCTCCCTGGTGTTTACTCCTTCCAGGGCATCTCCTTTCTCCACACTCCAACTCCCATCTCTCATTCTCTTTCTCCACCTGCTTGTTTTCCTCTGTACTTGATTTATGGATTTTACTGTGTCCACCCAAATCCTGACGGAGGCTGCGTAGTCACTCTGTAACACCGCGTTATAAAGCGGTTGTAAACTGAATCTTGGCAGCAGCGATGTTTATTGTGCGCATGTAAACTGAGTCTGGCCGCCTCTAGCCTTTTTTCATCCTCATCATCATCATCATCATCTCTCTCTCTCTCTGTGTGAAACCCTTTGTTCTGCCTTCCAGGTACTGGATCTCTGAGTTTCCAGCAGAGTTCAATCTGAACCCGGAGCTGGCCGACCAGATCAAAGACTACAAAGACCTCTTGACCACCGAGGGCAACGAGAGCCAGAGTCGGCTCATTGACCTCGACAGCGTGTGAGTGGACGGGCCTCCGAAAAGCCGCGCGCGCGCTGTCGACGGCGGGACTGAATGTTTCTGCGCGGGGGTGTTTATGTCAGCGCGTCCCTTTATTGCCTGTTCTCAGACACTGCTCGGCTGTGCTATGCGGGGTCGCTGACCTCGCCGGTTCCCATGAAAGCCATTTCTGTGTGACTTCCCTTTACTGCTCCTTTTAGGAAATTCATTCTGTAGAAATAAAAAGTTGAATAGTTTCAGCTGTTCCATGTTGTGTGGGGCTTGTGGTATTTTCTTATAATGGAAGCTGCGTGATGCTATTTTTGCAATAGTTTTGTGTTGATGTCCAGCTGGAAGTGAACTTTAAAGCTCAAAACAGTTAAGAAAAGTTTTCATAAAACTACACTTTCTTTCTCGCCCCGGCAGGCCGTCCTATAAATGGAAGCGGCAGGTGACTCAGCGCGTCCCGTCGGTGTCCAAAAAGAGGAAGATGTCCCTCCTGTTCGACCACCTGGACTCCTGCGAACTGGCCGAACACCTGACCTACCTGGAGTACAAATCCTTCTGCAAGATCCTGGTCGGTTTGACCAGCGGCCTCGGGACCACGCCGTGCATCTCGCGCGACGTTCACAGCTCCAGACTTGTTTGAATTCTCAAGCTATTCGGTGTTTACTTGCCGGAGGCGCGCTGTAGTTGCTAAGCAATAGAGGCTAAAATCGACTTTTGCTGGCAGTAATTATATTTATCGTCTGGAAACGCTTTGCCCTTCGGGTGTTATTTTTGGGAGAAGCAAAGACAATGACTGGATTTCATGCTGATTTAAATGGTGGACGTTTTTAGATCATTTATTCAGCTGAGATGGTGTTGGTGGCAAAATGGGGGCAGCGGTAGCGATTTGTCTTTGTTTCTCTTCGAAATGAAATTCTGACTCAGTATAAACAGAAGAAGCTACGATAAATAAAGCATTGGCCACTGGTCGAAATGCGCTCTAATCACATATTCGTGCACCAGGCTACTTCTTCCTGTATTTCTCAGATTAATAATTGACTTGATCAGTCAGTTATGAAGCCAGCGGGGCGCTGAGCGATCCACATTGCTGCCGTAAAGGAATATTTCCACAATTTGGCAACTATGCTTAAAGTCAAGCTTTTCAATTCAAGTGTTTGGTGATAAACTTTGGAAAACTCTGAATGGTAAATATAATGCTACAGCCAACAGTTATCCTAGTTTAGCATAAGCCAGGCTAGCTTTTTCCAGTCTTTATGCCAAGCAAAGCTAACTGCTTGCTGTGGCTTCATATTTACCATACAAGAAACACATTTTTAAAAGACGATCGTCAATATTAAAAGCACCAGCCTGAGATATCTGGAATTCTGTTAGATCTTCTCTGCCTGGTAAATGCCCAATTTTTAACACAAGCCGCAAAAGACAAATTGCATATTGTCCCTTTAATAATTAATTGACACTGCTGAAAAAATGTTGTCAGATTTGTCTGCAACCGAATTGCAGGATTCAGGAATTTTAGCTTTGTTTCAAGTTAAGGAAACAGAAGTTGCCAACGCTCCGCCTCTCCCTTTCAGTTTCAGGACTACCACAGCTTCGTGATGCACGGCTGCACGGTGGACAACCCCATCCTGGAGCGCTTCATCACGCTCTTCAACAGCGTCTCCCAGTGGATTCAGCTCATGGTGCTCAGCAAGCCCACCGCCCCGCAGAGAGCCACCGTCATCTCCCACTTCATCAGGGTGGCGCAGGTCTGTCCGCCGGGCCCGCGCTGGCTGTCGGCAGGGGGGCGGCGAGAGATGTGGGGCGAAGGGGAAAAGTCACAGTGGCTTTGATGAAACAAACACAAACGAGTTTGAAAAAAAAGCCTTTGGAGTCATTAACATAGTAAGATGAGTGAGGGCTCTTGAAGATAATGCTCTTGTCATCTTAAGGGAAAAAAAACTCCATCCTCTTTAAGATGATGCATCTTTGGCTTTATCCCCAGTCTTTAAATGCCTGCCCCAAACAATGGAGCGGCGTGCAGAACTTCAGTTTATTTGAAAGTATAATCATATATAATATAAAATAGCTTTTTGCTGCAGAGATTAGACCACAGAATTAAAATACAGCGTCTCGTAAATTCATTACACAGCATGTACCCTTGCCGTCGGCGAGAAAGAATTCAGCGATGCATCTTTACAAGAGAGAAATCAGCGGCGAGCATCTGCAGCCGCAAATGAAATCGCTCGCAAAGAGAGGGAAAAAAGTGTGGGAAACACACTGAACAGTATGTTGCATTTCAACTTCTTACAGGGAGCCCCGTTTTTTTTTTTTTGTTTTTCTTTCGAGGCTGGAGAAAGATGACTGAGTTTACGAGTCATTTAACGTTAGCTCCAGCTGCAACGAAGGTGAAGCCGTCCTTTATATCTCCACACGCGCCCCGTCGTCTGCGTTTATTGACTGAAATCATCGCCGGTCATCTGGAGGTCAAAACGTGGCTCTAATCCTAATCTTAACTTAATCTGGTCTCTCCCTTCCAGTTCCCAAACAAAGCTGCCAGCTCCCTGCCTTATATGGTTCTCCCACCATATGTCTGGAGACTGCCTTCCTTTGACTCCAAAAAAACAGCCCTTTAAATGGCGTCCCGGGCTTCGCTCTAATTGATATTATTTCAGTTTGATGTTATCATTTGCTTGGCTCTGACAGATGGGCTGGCTTTCTCCCTCCCTGCGACAACTCACTCGTCTCCAGCCCGCGAGGGCGCTTCAGTCGAACATTCGAGAGCGCGAAGGGAGAATTTTCATCCCAAATAGCCCGTAGCGCTCGGCGAACGCGTCCTCATTACTATCCGCAAGTCTGCTTTGGGGTCGTCGTCGCGAGACGTCTCGGATCTGCTCCCGTTCGTTCCTCCTCCTCCTCGTCTGCAGAACAAACTTCAGTCGCTCATAATTTATTTAACGCCGGGCTCCGCGGGTTTCTTCGCCTCGTGCTCCGACGCCTCAGCGGGGCTCTTGTCAGGAGAGCCCAGCAGAGCCCTCCCTAATTGTGTCACGCTCCTCCGTACTGAACGGCGTCCAGAAGTCGTTCCGGACCGTGTCATTTGCGCAGAATGGCCCACCACCCGGGCGGATGCATCAACCCAGCTGGAAATTCCCTCGTTACTTCTTTGCCAATTTGAAATGCCTCAGACTTTTGGTGTTCAGAAACGTGGCCCCGTGCGCGAGCAGGCGCGGGGACAAAAATCGTGCTCGTTTCTAGCGCGTTTCAGAGGCGGCGCGGAAAGGTTGCCCCGGCGCACTTGATTGATTTCTCAAAGCTTTCCCTCTGGGTGGTCGTGTCCCATTCCAGCTTTCGATTAGGAGCGCATCACAAATGACTGGTGCTCATTATCTGTTTATTTATTTATTTATTTCTTGACTGCAAAGGCCTGCGCTCTGATTTAAAATGCAGAAATTGCCCTTTCATTCACTTGAGAGAGAGAGGGGAGAAAAAAACTCAATTCCAGCTCATTTTGCAGTACCTTCCACAATGCTGCGTGATAACAACTGGTTGACATCACCCAACCCTATCATACACACATTTATTACACGCCGAGTAGAAGGCCCCGACGGGTTGAAACGTTGCCCAGGTCTCGCTGACGGCCACGTGCACGCGTAGCAGAAAACCTGCTCTGGAAATCCCGGAGCTGCCTTCCTCGCCGCTTTGCCAATTGATTCCAAAGGGTGTTTGAGCTAAATCAAATGACCCCCCCCCACACACACACACATTGGCAGCCTTCCCACGCAGCTGCGACCCCATTGATTTTTGCTGAGATGCCAAGCAGGCTGAAGGGCAGCGTGGAGCCCTGCGGCGCGCCATTCACAAAGCGTCAACCCTAGCTTTGGCACAGATGGTTCAGAACGTTCGGCAACATCTTTGGATAAATCAGCTTATGCGTGGATGTGCACGTGCGCTTCCTTTATCCAGTCCCGCATTACCTTCCAGAGCTTTTAGTTTTCTTCGCCGTGCCATGTTTTTTTTCTAACCTACGCCACCACCTCTCCCTTTCGCTCTGCCTAAAATCCCATTCGGCAGTGGCGGTCTACTTTCCCACTCACCCAAAAATATCCCCTCCTTCCCCTCTGGCAGAAGCTGCTGCAGTTGCAGAACTTCAACACGCTCATGGCGGTGGTGGGCGGCCTCAGCAACAGCTCCATCTCTCGCCTCAAAGACACGCAGGCCCACGTCAGCGCGGAGACCAACAAGGTGCAGTAGTCGCTACTGATTTACGTACTTTTTCGGCATCCGCGGACGACTTCGCCGCACGCGCCCGGCTTAACGAGCGATCTGTGCCCATTACTCCTACACTGTGGCTTTTTTAAAACTATGAATCTGAGCCACATGCCTGGAAATGCAACAGTTGGGAGAGTTAGTGTTTTGTCAGTTATCTAAGTCCATCTGGAGCAAAGTTTTCCACAGTGTTTTTGAATCTTCTAAACAAATCTCTCTCGAGACAAAGTCCCTGTTTCCATGCCAACTCTCCTCTCATCCCATTCCGGCGGGTCCATCCTTTCTTCTGATGAATCTGCCCCCCGCTCCTCCGCATTTGCTCAACTCCAGGTTTTCAACAACCTCATTGAACTGGTGACATCATGCGGGAACTACAGCCAGTACCGCAAGCGCTTCTCGGAGTGCTCCGGTTTCCGATTCCCCATCCTGGGCGTTCACCTGAAAGACCTGATAGCCGTGCACGTGGCGCTGCCAGACTGGGCCGACAAAGAGAAGACACGGGTCAACCTGGTGAAGACCCAGCAGCTTTACGACATCCTTCAAGAGCTGGCGCTCATCCAGACCACGCCGCCGAACATCGACGCCAACACAGACCTGCTCAACTTGCTCACGGTGGGTGCGAAGGCTGGACAGAACGCGTGCCTGTGTGCGGAGTCCAGGCTGAACGTTTGGCTTGAATTAAAAACCTACCCGCAAAGAACCGCGTGTACCAGGCAAAGTCAGGTCCTGAGGCAGGTCCTGGGAGTTTGCTCTTCATGAAAACACAAACAGCAGTGAGGTAGGAGGAAAAAACTCTGAGAGGGATGAACACTCTGTGTCCAGCCAGAGTAACAGGCTGGTATTTGATTGGCTCGTGGTCAGGTCGTGCTGTTCTGTAGCAGCTCGCGCTAAAGTCTGCATTTCGACAGTGGCCAGAGATTACGCTGTGTAGCTAAAACATTCAAAGCGTGAACGTCACGCTCAAAGCATTCAAGATCAGAGGTGATGACAGCCAGCATATCATCGTTGAGTATAACGCATTTTAAAGGGCTGCAACATATCTTTACTTTTAGTCCCTTTGGGGGTGACAACCCCCTTCCTACATTTCCCATAATGCAGCTCTATCTTTCATGCTCCCTGTGCCCTAAATGTCCCCTCCTTTAAACCCCACACCTCCAGTTTGTCATGCAGTCTGTAAAAAAAGAGTCTCAAGCTGGAATCAATTCAGGATATAGCTGATGACATCATCAAAGCACAGCTGTTACGATCCGCTGCACTCTTAATGACAAGTTAACTGCACTTCTGTCAAATAATTGGATAAATTAAAAACATAGTAATAAGTGGATGCCATATACTGTCTTAAGTAGTCTAACATTACTATCCGGCAGCCACATTCTGTTGGTTTTTGTTTTTAATAATTCTTCTGAAAATGTTTTTATCCAGGCCTCCTTTCCTGCATCTCTTCAAAAATACTTGACTGAACTTTGCATTGTTAACCTGCACTGAAACCTCCTTGTCTGTGCCTGTGTCCTGTTCAAAGACTAAATGGCTTTGAAATAACCTGAAATGAGAGGAGCAATTCTCATTGGAATCAGCCTTGCTTTTCAAATCTCAACCCTTTTGAAGTTAATCCTCTCACCAAAGAGGTGGCGTTACCACGTTGTGTTCGTTCCGTTTGTTTTGCCCATTTGCTCGATGGTTTCTTTTCTATTGTAAAAAAACTGTTTCCCACAAACAGTAATATTGCAACTTCTTCCTCCGTCCTCGCCGACAAAACCTTGCTCCTGCCAATCACCGAGCACCAGCAGAAAGAGATGGAAGCCTGCGCCAGGATGTAATTACTTCAAATTCCTTCCTTCCCCATGAAATACGTTCAGCTGGAAATGTGAAAGGATAGTATGGAATTTGAATTTGACAAATCATGCCGCTAGCATTGAGAAAATGACACTTTTCCCTCTTTGAAGGGAGAGCTGTCCCAGTTTGCTGCTCAGCTGCAGCTCAAATAAAGCAAGACGTTCAGCAGCAAATTGCAGGATGATTCTTCATTTTATATTTAGCCGGGGCTCTCAAAGTGCAAACGCCGAGCGAGGCGCATCTCGGCTTTGTCGCCGCCTTCGTTCGAGCGTGAAAGCTGAGGTGGCGTTTTAGCACCCCGCGCTCGAGCGTGTGCGCGTATTGTTTTTTTTTTTTTTTTTTTTTTGTGAAGATGCAGATAAGAGTTTCCCGAATTTGAGACGGGGGAGCTCGGCGAGTTTAGAGCAATCCCTGGAGATCAATTACCGAACGTGGCTGCAGGTGTTGGTACGAGATTCCAGCTGGCTACCTCCCCCCTTTTAAATATGAAAGCAACATGACAGGTTTTAAAGCCAAGGGGCACCTGGGAACTTTGGACAGAGTCAATACCCAATTATCTCATGCCAATGGTTATTGGAGTTGATCTCGCTGAAGTCAAGCTTGTCTCACAGCAAGGAGAGGGAAAGAAAGTCGATAAAGCCTTTAAAAAAAAAAAGAAGCATCGTGAAACTCTGAGAGCACGCTGGTTTAAAATACTTTTTTCCCCCCGTCTTTGAGCTGTGCTCACCCAGCATGTCAAACGTTTTATGACATCATCCTGAGTGCGTCCATCAATTTACAGCTGGCTTTGAAATACTGCAGGCTTCTCTACTGTACATCAGGAGGCCAAACGAGAAAAAGAAGAAGAAAAAAAAAAAAAAACCTCTGCACGTCAACTCTGAAACCCAAGGCGCAATTATAGCGGAAGAATAGCTCGATAGAATACCGTGATGCGTGAGCTGCAGCGAGAAATAGACGCTGCTGCTCCCTCACCTCCCGCCACAGCGGCAGCGTTAATGCAAAAAGACGTCTCTACGTAACGGGCCGCGTGCGGAGCAGCCTTTGTTTTGAGGTGTGAAAGGACCGCGTCGACCGTAAATAACCTTCACTCAAACAAAACAGTTTCTGATTTGAATCTTGCTGTCTTGTGCGTCTTCAGCCAGAAGCGTTTAGCGCTTTTTTTTTTTCATTTCACTGCAGTACCAGCTTTTGTCTTCTTTCCAGCGCAGAGCTTAGTGGAGTGCGTTGCAACATCTCAAAAGGGCTGGTTCACCCAAATATGAAAGAAAAAAAATTCCCCTCCGATCTTTGGCAATATCTGGCCAGGCAGAGAGCTTTGGTTTTATATGGCCCCGTTTTAAGGTATCAGTCCTCGTCATTTTCACTTCTGCATCAGTACAGCCTCTGTTTTATCTACTCCTGTAACATTTTGCCTGAAATCAGTGTTTATTTTGTGGCGAGGAGGAACGCTGAGGATTAAGGGAGGCTTTCTAAATCCTGTTTCTGAAACGGTTCCAGGCTCCTCTTTTCATGCACGCCGCCGTAAATAAAAATGCAGTGTCGGGGCATTTGATCGTCCACGTGTCATTCTTTTAAATGTGACAGCGGTATGTTTGTCAGCCCGACAGCTTTCTGCCGTTTCTGAGCTTTCGACCGCGTCTGACGGGTTTAGGCCAGCGCACGCGGCCGGTTCAAGGATGCGGGATTGTAGCACGCTGAACCTTTTTTATTTTTTCCTCCAGACAATGTCGCTCACAGCCCTGTTCTGTGCAGGTGTCTCTGGACCAGTACCACACAGAGGAGGAGATCTACCAGATGTCTCTGCAGAGGGAACCGCGAAAGCCTGTGGTGAGCAGCTCACACGAGTGACGCATCCCGCTCTGCTCCTTCCCCGAGCTCCAGACTTTCACTGCACATTTTGAGAGCTGTCGCCTGCTCCACGAAACCTAAAGTAGCAGAGAGGCTTCGAGCGCTATGAATCTCAGAATTTCCTTCCAGAAACTATATCTGCCCCTACCTCATGATGGTGTAGATGCTATTACAAATGTATATTGAGCGGTAAGAAGAAAAGCCTCGCACGGGTTTATTGGAAATCTTTAGTTCCATTCTCTCGCGACGTTTTGATCCACCGCCGCGTACGCACTTCCTCCTTTTCTTCGGAAGATGACAGATTCTTCCTCCCCCCGCGTCGGTTTATCGATCTCACGCTCTTTGGCTTCCACGCAGAACTCCAGCCCCGCCCCCGCGCCCGACCCCAAGCCCACGATGATCGACGAGTGGGCCGTGTCAGTGAAGCCCAACGCCGACCCGACGATCATCAAGAAGCACATAGAGAAGATGGTGGAGGTGAGTCGTCGCCCTCCCCCCGGCGTCACATTCCCTTCTCTCAGGGCTAATTGCGACCTGTGGCGTCCACATGGCACCGGGAAGCTGAGCACGATCTCTGTGAGGTGTGAGTTGCTCTCGTCACCGTAATGGCCCAGGCTGGGCCGGTCGTTTGAAAACCACGCAGCCCTATTTTAGTGATTTTTCATGTGTGCGTGTTTTTTCTGGAATTGGAAGATTACATGGTTCCCTGAGGGCTGAAATATTTTGTCATCCTGGCCTACAGAAATCCTTTCCAAACCCATGGGACTATTTCAATAATAAAAGGCTGCCAGGGTTAAAATGAAGCTTTTCTTCTTATGCTTTCAAAAGCGTATTTATCAGTGCATTTGACAGCAGGAGAACTAAATGGCTATGTTGCTTAGATCTCTCACCAAGAGACATGTTTGTAGTCCCCCTGCGTGCTTTCAGTCGTTTCTGTTAGTCATCAGGTCATTACTGAAGATGTCACTGAAAAATCTGGCCGGAGAGAATTTTAAGAAACCGCGCGCAATCGTCGGAAATCCGCACGCTCCAGCCGAGCTCAAACTAACCCTCGGAACCGCTCTCGCCTGCAGTCGGTCTTCAAGAACTTCGACACAGACGGCGACGGCCACATCTCCAGGGACGAGTTCGAGGCGATCAGGAACAACTTCCCTTACCTCAGCAAGTTTGGAGAACTGGACAAGAACCAGTGAGCGCTCGCAGAGTCGCGCAAACGGACGGGTCCTCGCAAGCCCGCTGGGCCTGTTGCAAACGCATCTCTCTCTCTCTCTCTTCTCTTTTCTGCGTCCTCTTGCAGAGATGGGAAGATCAGCAGAGAGGAGATGATCGACTACTTCATGAAAGCCAGCTCGCTGCTCAACTGCAAGATGGGTTTCATCCACACTTTCACCGAGACCACCTACGTCAAGCCCACGTTCTGTGAACACTGCGCCGGCTTTGTGAGTAAACACCTCAGACTCGCACGTGAACACATTTAGGGCTTGTGGTTTTTTTTTTCCTCTCTTTGAACCACAGTTGATAAAATACCGCACACGCAGTTCTTTCTTTTTAAATACTGAGTCAGCTGCAGGATTTATAAAAGCCTTCAGGCTCCCGCGATGGCCTTCAATAAATATTGACCGCGGCTTTTGTTTGCTTTACTGTTTTCAAACGCGTCGGCGTGTCGCGTTTGCAAAGGTCGAAGGTCACCCCCCCCCGACCTGCCGCGGCGCAGTTGCGCGGTCGCTCATTATGTCGCCCAGCAGCGTTGCACGCGATAGCCCCATCTCTCAGAGGTTCGTCCTGTCAGGCCAGGGCAACGCCAATTACTTTGAGCCACAGCCGCACACCGCTGAAGGTGCATTCTGGGAAATATGGGAGAAAGGTAATTGGGCGAGATGATAACCCTCCTCTGTTGCAGTGTTGCATCCGTGCGTGCGTGTGTGTGTGTGTGTGTGTGTCCTCCGGCCCTTAACATTACCCAGAGTCCCCCAAGGAGCTCTGTGTTATTTAGACACAGGCAGTGAGTCAGCACTCAGCTCTAATGAGAGCAGGGCCGGGGCCCTTATATAGAGCCGGAGACGCCGTGTTGACATCCCATTCATTTCTCTGTGCTTCACACAAGCCGGGGAGAGACTGTAATGCTCAGAAGAGACGCACGCCGTCGAATATATGTGGAGACTTTCATTAATACACCGACACACACACACTCCCGCACACAAGCATCCATTCTCCGGGGGAAGCCCGGGCATCTTCAAACCACCACGAGGGGAAACTCAGAATAGAGAGCAAGGGGAAGATAACAGCATGATTCTTCCTTTGAGTATGTGTGTGTGTTTGTGTGTGTGTGTGTGTGTGTGTGTGGTAGAGGTAAATACACCAGCCGCTTCCTTATTTCCCTGCTGTTGTTTTTTTTTTTTTTTTTCCTCTTGGCTCCCGCGCAAAAACAATATTTTCCCGCGGCCCATTTTTCAGCGTTCGTCTCAAAAGCGCAGCTCGAGCCAAACTGCCCCCCCCCACCTCCCTGTAAACACAGCAGCGAGTTCACTCACCTCCCAGTGTCTCACACGGACCTTCTTAATCTCACGCCGTGTCGCCCGCCCAGCCACCTCTTGGCCTTAACATCCTAATTAACGGCACGCGGATGAGTTTGACGAGCTGCACTTGGCGAGGAGACGCAAGTCCGCCATCGGGATGACGCCGGTCAGCCAGAGGCCACGAGCAGTTTTATACCAGCGGCTGCGGGAGGGTGACGCACGGGCCTCTCTGGGTTTTCGACAGCTCCGATCCGCAGAATCAGAATGAGAAAGGCAGGAACGAGTCAACACAAATCTCTCATCTTATCTCTCGGCGTGACAAAGGCTTACACTGACTTTAAAGCAGTCCCTTTAAATTTTTCCTCACCAAGAAGAATGTCTACTTACAGTCACAAATTCCCAATCTGTCCAATAATACAGCAACAAATTCCGCCGCACTTGTTATTCTTCCAGGCCCTGCTGGTTTACTTTGCTAGCACCATGTATGTACGTGTTTGGTGCGCTCAGGTTGCAAAGCGAGCACTCGCAAACAAACCTGACACGGACATGTTGGGCTGACGTTATCCTGCCGGCGTGCGGAGCTTGGCGGTGGAGCGGTGGTGTGCCCAAACAAATCTGTTTCCACTCCCTGCGACTTCAGCCAAACACAATGTTCCCCGTGTGACAACCCCCGCGCTTTGATGTCCAAACCGTTTGAAGACACTCGGTTATGGATAGGAATTTTGATTTCTTAGCTCTCTATTCACATTGCACAACTTAAAGGAATCGTTTGACTTATTGCTGAGAGTTAGATGAGGATATTAATACAATCGCTCTCATATGTGTCTGTGAAGTATGAGGCTGCAGGACGCCAAGGAGAGCCCCCCCCCAACCCCTTCCCCCTTGTTCCCTGGCAACCCCATGATGACTCCAGGCAGTCACAGCTCCCATCCAAGAAAGAGTTGCAACAAAACTGCAACTTGATATAATCTGGTAATTAATCAGCTTCACGGGAGGCTTTTTGTTAACCGTAAAAGAAATCCACGAAGCAATCTGCTTGCACTCTTGCGGTTTCAATCAGCAAATAATGTCAAGCTATTCCTTGAAATAAACCCTAGCCTCAACTTTTACATTCATTATACCAACATACTTGAGGAAAATGGATTATCTCATCATTACCATGCAATACGGGGTGACTGGAAATCATCTGGTTGAAATCGCCCAGTATATGAACAGATATTAGGTGTTTATATGGCACGTTAATGTTCATAGAATCCCAGTGTGAAGTGAATTTCCTGCTATCTGAAGTTTGTAGGGTTGAAGACTTGGCGTCCGTAGAGAATATCAAATCAATACTGAGATGATAGCTGGAAGCCAGAAACGCCGATGTGAACTGGGCTCGCTGCAGGAGGAAGCTCTCCTCGCTGTGTAATAAAAGCCTCTCCGTTTATCTGCCCGTAGTGGCTGCGTAATATCAGCCGGCCCACGAAAGCGGGAACGGAATGACACTCGACTTTTCTTCGTCGAAAAACTCCATTTAGAGTAAGGACGCGTTAGCCGGCGTCTGGTTTCATCTTAAACGCGCTGACACCAGCGCGTCTCAGCGGCAAGAGGCCTCACGCTGCTGAGCACATGAGGAGACGGCGAAATAAAAGCAGATCTCGCAGGGCGCGCCTTTTATGTTACCTGTGGAACTGCAGGCTGTAAAAAAAAACGTGGATGTTGCAGTGAACCATCAGGGGGGGAAGTGACAAGTCGGTGTGTTTTTTTTCCGGCTCCTGTTTGTAGACCCATTGTGTTTTACAGTCTACAGAAGCAGTAAAAGGTCAGTCGGCGTAGGCAGAGGCGCGGCGATGGTTGCGTTCAGATGTTTCGGCTCCGACAACCGACTTCTCTTTGTTGTCGGGCCTCGGGCTGCGCTCGCGGTTTCCCCCGCTCCGTGCGTGTCCGTGCGCGCGCGCGCCCGCGGAGAGGTCAGGATATTTCGTGCCTCCTCAGATGTGCCAGGGCGCCGTGTGATCTCCAGCGCGGCGCTTTCATGTCATTGTTCCCCCCCGCTGTCTGTGCGCTCCCCGCGTCCCGCTTGATCTCGGCCCCCCGCCCGCCCCCTCCGTCCCCCCCCAGGACACCTCTCTGTCTTCCATTGTCCTCCTTTCTTCACCTTCTTTCCGACCTTCCCTGGCGTCGATGGGGTGTTTGGAGATGTGAGCTGTATGGGCGTTTTTATCATGTTTTAGCTCATTAACTGCTAATTATGTGTACTTTCTCTTTACTGCCAACCGTTTCCCAAAGCATAAATTCTGAGATTAATTTCCTTCGTGTCAGGCAGTTATTGGTTTCCATTCATTTGGGCTCACAGTTAACCACAGATTAGGGTCTCGAAACTTATTTGAGGTAGCTAATATCTAACAGCATTAAAGTTTTTGCAAGCAGCTCGTACTTCTGAAGGTTCCCCTCGGCGTTGCGTTCAAATGTGGCTCGAAAAACGCAAATGAGTATTTTGTTATTTTAAAAAAAGCCGAAGCCGGCACGATAAAATTCAGAAGGTTTCCGAAACAAACCAGCATTTGTTCCCCACGTTGCCTTGTTTATTAGCTTTGGCATATTATGAAAGGGAATAAAGGCGGCAAGTTGTTAGGACGTGATGGATTTCAAGCCTCTGCAGGCTGACGTTCACGCCGCAGTGAGCGGAAACCACCGGCCGCCTGGGAAGTAAGAAAGTAATCTAACATTATGTGGCACGCTTAATGGTATATGACATCGGACTAAATGTCTGTTTTCTTTCCCCACACATAAATAATGTAGAAATTGACAATAAAACAACACCATTATTCGAGGAGAGCTATCAAGAACACAGTGTGCTGCCTTTAAAAGACACAGATGGAGATATAATAATCATTAAATCTACACAGAGAGGGGCTGAGTGCAAAATATAGCAAGTGAATGAAGCAAAGGAGGCTTTCATTTAGCGTTTTAATGACATTTGGAAGGAAAAATTTGCTGGATGTGGCTTTGGTGGCACTAAATAAAAGCAAACCTATCTATTTTTATTAAACCAGAAGCTTTTCTTTCTCTCTTACTTATTTATGTCTCATTCTCTTGGCATTTTGCCTTTATTTGACGGATGACAATATACAGAGAGACTTACAACTGTTATGTGGTATGTGATGACGGCAGCTGGATGCCCCAGCCTCCCCATCCACAACCTACTATTATTATTTATTATTATCTGCTGCTTTGCTTCATTCCCACTGCCCACACCTGATGACCGTGATAAAAACTGAAGTGCAGTCGTGGTCCGCGTGTGGTCATTATAAATCCTGGGCGCATACAGCGTGGAGCAGCGTTTGAATTCCTTCGGTGACCTGTCGTTGACCCGCTGTTCACCCCCCACACACTTTTCATCTGGAAACACTGTAATTAATGCATCACCTCGATCAGGTCGACACCCCCTTTCCTTAGATGGGAACAAAATGAAATCTCATCCTAATTAACACCTAGCCTCACTATCCCCTAATCTCTCTCTCTCTCTCTGTTCGCAGATATGGGGTTTCTACAAGCAAGGCTACAAGTGTAAAGGTAAGGGCGCCCGCCGCGCTCCACCCACTGGGGTACAGCCTTCAAAGAAATCCTGTTGATTCCCAGCCATCGCGCACACACACACACACACCCCAGATAAGGATCCATGTGGTCAAACTGCTGAGTAAATGTCATCAACACAGGAAACCCACGGCAAATAGATCAGCCCTCCACCGAACGTCCACACACAAAGCTCTGCCGGCTAACAGCTGGGCAGGAGACCACAATACGCAATTATCTGCGCTCCCTGGGCTCCCGGCAGGCCGGTGTTTGAGGAGGCTGGTTCATTTCACAAATGTACACACGCGCAACCTCCCAACACCTCCCATCCTCTCACGGCCGCGCTCATTAGCTTCAAAAAACACACACTTAGCTCCCTCCCTCTCCCTGGAACGGCTGCGCTGCCGGCGGTCCCTCCGGATGCTCGGGGGTTAAGTAGCGATGATCCGCGGACGGCCGGCGCTCTGACGAACTCTCGCCTTTGGAGAGGACGCCAGGTCCGAAACGCGTAGCGTGCGAACTTTCTAAGCTTCAGCCGGAGTCGTAAGAGAAGCGATCGATTACAGCTCGGCCCTGTGAACGGGGGGCAGATATTTCACAGACAGGGTTTCGTCGCTTTGACAGTTTTTTGCACGTTAAAAAATGAGTTTGCATTGCTTTTCACTGCGCGGTGTCAGTGAGTGCCCCTGAACCTTTTGTTCAGTTATTCGGTTGCACCCCAAATCGTGTTTTTCACATTTTTTGGAAGAATTTGTGTCGTTTTAATTTGACTTCCAGTAACAGCAGGAGAAATCAGACTCGCGTGTTTGCGTGCACAGCGTGTCTGCGTGAGGGAATGTATAATTCACATTCTCCTCATCCCCCCCCCGAAAAACAAGCATTTCAATTACCAGCCCTCCCTGTCCATTCTTCTCCTCCCGTATTAACTTGCTTCCTCGTTCGTTCAGGTTCATCTCGGGCAGGCTAATTAACGCTTATTAAACCGCGCCGCAAGTTATCATCAAACGCCGGAGTTGCATAGCAACTGGAGTAATTAATGCTCCTCGGGGCCTTTAAGGTCCTGCGGTCTGTCGCTAGCAGCGTTCACACTACCCTGCATCATGTATTTAGAAGTGTAAAAAAGGAAAAAAAAACGACGCCTTCTTGATCACTGGCTAATTTCTTAATTAGCAAGACATATTCTATTCTAGTGTAACAATTTTTGACGATGTTAAAAAAAAAACAACATCCCCGGAATTTTACTCTCTATAGCCTACACAACGCTTGGAAGCTAATTCAGACAAACATGACCATACGATTGCTGCTGTTGGGGACCCCACCCCCGACCCTATACTCTCCCATCTCCTCTTCACTCCGGCCTGTTCCAGCGCGTTAAGGAGTCCAAAGGAAGTCAATGAAAGAGCCCCGCAGCCATTCATCCCCATTACCGTCGTTCGCCCGTTTCTCGGGGAGGCAGGGAGAGCGGCAGGGAAGTAATTGAAACGAATCGGCCACGTTGAGAACTCTGAATGCGCAGCGTGCGCGGTCAGAAGCGTGTCTTGGGGCAGTAAGCGTCAGCGTTTTAGACACGAGAGGCGGCGCAGTGTTTTCCAGCGGGGGGCGCCGCTGCCACGCGACCAGCGTTCGAACTTTCGCCTAGGCGCGGCGCGCCTCCAGCGCTACCGTGTCTCCTCTATGAGTAAAGGAGTTCATCGCAGGACGTGATTCATAAAGATGAAACCGCACACACGCCTGCGGTGGGTGTGTCGCGTTGCCCGCGTGGCTACGCAAGCAGCAGTAACGCTGCCGCGAGGACGGCGCAGCCAGACAAAAGGAAGCTCCTTAAACGGCTCGGCCTCAGCTTTTCAAGGCAGACGGCTCCTCGTGAATGAAATTGGGTACTTGACCACGGAGGGGGAGGAGGGTAATACACTTCCAGGCTGAAGGAGAATAAGACTTTTGTCTTCCTGGGCAGCCTATTATACAGTCAAGAAGCGGCAATGAACCGGAATCTCAATAGGAATTCACCTTTGTCGGATCTTTCGGAAAGTACGGGAAATGCGTCGCAGCCGTGTCAAGGATGAGCGGAGCTTTGGGTGACGTGCCAACGCCGCGTGCGTTTGACTCTCGCTTCTTCTCCTGCTGCGATGCTCCTCCTCTTAGACTCCCCCCAATTGGCAGAGCTGTTGTCGGGCACGGTCGGCCTCACCGTGTGCGTGTGCCAGTGTTCGTGCGTCTGCATGGCGTGTAGAAACACCATCCCCCCGCCGCCGGCTCTCCCGTCCGCCCCCGTGTTTCTGTCGGCACCCGTCCCCCCGTCTGACCCTCTCCCTCTCTCTCCGCCCCCGTCCCCGTCTTCTTCCCGCCACCCCTGGCCCTTCCCTCCCTTCTCCCCGTCCCGCCTCCTCTCTCGGCGGCTCTCCCTCCCTCTCCCCCGGCCCCGCCGCCCTCTCCCCCTCTCCCGGCACGTCTCCCTGCCGCCGTCCCTCCCGCGCTGCGCGGGCGCCCCCGCCGCAGCCTGCGGGGTCAACTGCCACAAGGCCTGCAGGGGCCGCCTGGCCGTCGAGTGCCGGAAGAGGACCAAGAGCATCAGCCACGAGACGCCGCCGGCCCTCCAGGCCCGGTCCTACAGCTTCCCTCCGCCTGCCAACACCCCGCCCAGCCTGCAGGACACAGGTGAGGGATTCAGAACCGACCTCATCTCATCTCTTTCCATTGCAAAAGGTGCAACTGCAGCAAGACACAAAGTAAAATACCAAACAAAGAACGTAATTTTTAATTGGCTTGGCTTGAGATCGCTGCTTGTGGGAATGACAGTGCTATTAAAAGCAACAACTTTCAACATGCATGCTTATCAACCCTTTTACTGATGACTTCTGTTACTCTGTGAGGTCCTTTTTTCTCAGCTGAGTCACTTCCATATCGCTAAAAGTTCATTTTTGGAAAGACAAGAGAAACACCGTCACCCCTCCTGACATGTGCATAAACACGAGGAGAAGAAAAGTAGAATTTTCTTTTCCAAAACAGCCTAACGACGTCATCAAACACAATTTCGGCGCTGCAGCACCTCCACTTTTTGACGGGTGCTGTTTTTTTTTTTCTTCCTCCGAGCGCACGGCGCCCTGACATTTGGGAGAAATTCTGGCACAATAGAGCGTCATTTGCAATGGAAATGTGATCGGTCCACCACCGCGAGGCCACCGACTCTGCGGCGAGGTTTTTTTTTTTCATCAGTTATTAGCCGATGCGGTGGCCCGCCTGGCTCCGTGTTATATCGGTGCCAACCTGCCGGGTCAGTGGACCGGAGATAAATGATCTCAGACAGACAGAGGCCACACATTTCATCACAGCTTTAGTCTGCGTTTCCACTTGTTTGATGAAGCTCTTCCTCCCCCCCAACCTTCTTTTTGTCCCCATCAGTAATCGCTGAAGAAGATATAGAGACAGTGGAGGAAGGCGTGTTCGACGTCCACCTATAACCAGGTGAGAGAGACGACCGCTTTGGTCACTTTTGTCGCCGCGAGTGATCTCCACATTTTTTTCATGTGCTTATTCACTTTTGGTGTTTCTGATGAACTTTTATTTTAGTTAACAATTTCCTTTCGTACTCTGAATGTCTCCCGGTGTCCTGCTTGATTTACATACTGTGCGTACTGTAGACGTTAACGGTTTCTGAAAGCGCGAAACGCCTGACTAAAGTAAAAACGTTGAACTGCTGTGATGAGAGGAGGTGCTCAGGAACTAAAACCCAGCGGTGCCTACTCAGAGTCGTGCAAATTACACGTGTACACATGAGAGCTGTTCAGTCAGAGAACAGTTGTCGTCTTCTCAGATTTTCTAATTTGAGTCATTATAACAGGCTCACCGAGATAAAACTAATCAGTGTCTTAAGAGAATAACAGCAGCAACAAAATCAATCTGTTTGTGATTGGAGAAATGCTTTTGCCATCAAATACGAAACATAACAGAAAATACTTGAGACCGTGGTGCAGTTGGTTTGTAATGAACTGACAAGCAAACACAAAATGTGTCTAGGGTCCCAGGGCTTTTGCCTGCCCCCCCCCCACCCCTCCCCATCTGTGCATGTTGCACCACCACCCAGCTGTCGCGGCGCCGATGCGTTTTTCACCCAAGCCCGCATCACCAGACGCATCAGTCATCGTGTGACAATCCTTGCAGGAGCCTCGAACCGAAGCGCGGGTATTGACGAACAGGCAGCCTCCTTCCAGCTCTCCGTTTCAACCCCCCCACCACCGCCACCACCACCACATCAGCGAGCGGAGGCAGAGATGCGCCACGGCAGGCCACTTCCACAGCCCCTCCCGACACTGAGGAGAGGATTGCACTGAACACAAGCCCAGGATACCTACACGGTGCCACACGGTGGACACGCACCGCAACAGCAACCTCGCTCCGGCTGACTCACGTGGATGTGACGAGTGGAATGTTTCCTTTTGATTCTGTGTCGACCAGGTGTTACTGTAAAAAAAAAAAAAAAAAAAAAAACTTCCAATATATATATATAGTCTGAAAAAAAAATCCACAAAATTGTATTTTCTTGGTGGCATGTTAAAGTCAGTTTTTAATTTGAACACAGTTTTGCTGCGTGGTTGGAGCGGCCCATTTTCTTTAACACATAATAGAGGTGCTGTTATCGCCAAGAATGTAAAGCTGGCGCCCAGACTAAGCTACTGTCTTCTTTATCTGAGATTTTTTTTTTTTTTTATCGTTTATCATCTTGTTTTGAAATACTTTTCGATGGGCCAATTTCGATGTCAGATATAATATTGTTTATTTGTGGTGGCCGTCTGCGGCGCGCTGACAAAAGCAACCATTTCGCAGACGTAAGAAAGGACCGCATGGACAGTTATAATTAGGACGGGCTTTGATCAGTGTCACCCTTTTTTTTTTTTCCTTTATGTTTTCCTGAACAGCCGTAACTGTCCCGTAGCTATCGACGTTGTGGTGTTTTGTATACGGTGCGGTCTATCCTCCTGCTGAATGTAGCAGCGAAGCGGGCGCTGTCAGATGAAGAAGCCGTTCTTTCTTTCCTCCAGTAAGTCCACTGACGGCTCAGAGCAAGGAGACCGGCTTTTGAACGTGATCTGAAGTTCTTCGCCTGTCAGTTGAAATACAATAATCAAAGGAATAATACCAAAACTGGAGCGTTAGAGGCTATTCACTTGACAGCAGCTTATAAAAACATTTCCCTGAGAATCTGTGTCGGCGCGAGTTGCATTTTGCTTGTTTTCTTTTACACCCCGCATGCTTCTCCCTTCATGGCTGTATTCTCCGGCCAGACTCGAGCGAGTTTTTTGGGGGTTTTTGTAACGTAGCATGCCAAGTTATCATTTATTTCGGAAACATGGAGTCTTGAAATCCCAGACGGTTTGTGTTGCTTCGTGCTTGCGCAGAGATGAATTCCGACTTCAAGTGCCATATTGTAAACTGCCGATTTGTCACTGAATGAGACTCATCACACTGCTGGTATTTATTTTCTTCTGTAGAATTGCTGGAGCTAAATCGCTGCCGGTCCTTCTGTGCCACTCCTCTGCCCGATGATGGGTGTTTGCTGTTATTCTGTGAATGAATCTATCAGACTGATGTCATGCTCTTCCTCGTGGTCCCCAGATGCTTCCTCAGTATTAAATGCATCTTTCTAATGTGTGTGCTGGTTAAGAACTTGTGTCACTAATAAGAATGTTACTGAAACGAACCCAAGGTTTTGTCTTGTCTCTGTTGAATGGGAATTGACCGCGTTTTCACTTTTTACTTGCAAAAGTTTGCATCCCCCTTCTTTGAAATGACAAAACAATTAGAAAGACATTTTTTTCCCCCATCAACACAATACAGCTCGTGAAAATATTTCTCCGTCTCAGAAGTAACAAAAGGCAAGATGAATTTGCTTTGCTCGTTTTGTCATCTCAATAAAAGGGGATGTAGAGCTTGGCACCCAACTAATTATTCACATTGTTCCACTTTCCCTTAATTGCCTTATTAACGTTATGTTTTGAAGTACATTCACATGAACTCAAGGATGAGGTCAAAGGTCGAGGCCACTGTCACTCCACAACACATGTTTTTGTCAGTAACTCCAGAATTCATATGCTAATTATTACAAGATTTCACACAAATGTCAAAATAACTGACGTTCAAAGGCACTATGCAATGTGAAGACTTCAGAATCAGAAAGGGATGTTGTGACAGTATTTCCTGCAGCTCGACTGGTTAGCTGAGGTACTTGTAAAATACTTCAGATTTTATATCCATTACTATTAAGAGTGGTAATCTCTAGTGAAAGTTGGCAAACACTGATTTCCATGTTCAAACCTGAAGAATTAACACGAAAAAGAGTTACACTTTCACTCTCTCCATGGGAGATCTGCAAATTACAGCTGTCAAAATCAAAGCTGCTTCTCTCAATTCCTGCAAAGGTTTTTGGAAATAAGGCTCGCTCGCCAACAGCGTTAAAGTAATTGTCGCGCAGCCCCAATCTGTCCCTGCACTGAAAGAAACAGTCAAAACAGTTCACTTGAGTGCAACATAAGACAAAGGACGCCATCGCTGAGGCGGGTGTGAGGTGATTTGTTTGACACGCTAACTGCTGTATTGCTTAACACCAGAATGATTTCATGGAAAAAAGAGTCCATTATAATACCACGACAGTAGTCTATTATTGTAACTGTATTTTGTCATAATTTCCCATATCCCCCCTTTCCAACAGAAAGCAATTTCACAGCAATTTCAATGCAACATTCAAAAAAAAACCTAACCATGTCCACTCTCAAAACAGGCTCATCCAGATGTTGAAAATCGATTCTACAACCACCACCACCCACTTCTGCCGTCCGTCACGTGATCCAGTGTTCTCTGGCATTCTACAGTAGACGCTAATAACCAGCCCCGAATGAGCCTCGGAGTCGATGCTACGTCAAATTACTCTGAGGCGAAGCCAGCACGGGCCTCTGATTGCCCGATTCCCGCTCTGTGTTCTGTGCGGCGAGAGGACATTGATCCAGCTGTGTCCGGCCTTTGAGTCGCCTCATAACTCATTCAGTGCAATGAATGATGCTGCTAAATGCTCTCATGTTGTGGCTAACAGTGAGCTGATGAACTGCGGAGTTGGCCTCTGGCCTATCGACCTCGGTCACGATGCGCTCGGCGTTAACCACATGATTGCGCAGCTGTGGGCTGTTCATTTCCTGTGGCGGCCTGTTGTAAACATTAGGTCCATCACTGAGAAATGACAAAGCAAGTCACATTTATTCTTTTTCAATTGAGTTGAATTTCACGAAGCACCAAAAAAAAAAGCCCACAAAAGGATGGAGATGGAAGGGAAGCACATGCAGGAAGGACCAGGGCTCAGAATCAAACAAAGAACCTTCTCGCCGTGAGGCGACGCACTCGGCAGCGACCCTGCAAATGGTGAAATCAGTTTTTGAGATGTCCAGATTTGTGTCTTTGCCCTGATGGCGGTCGATACAGGGGAGGAAAAAGAAAAGAAGCGGGAGCCGTGTCGTAAACCTGACACTCTAATGCAATATCCCCTTTGAAATATCGCAGACTCCCCGGATCTCCCGACCACTGCCACTGTTCCCTCCTGCACAATTGACCACAGCATCGCTCCTTTAGCCCAGTGATTGATACCTCCCATTCAGCTATAGAAAATCCCTCAGCGTGGCGCAGCCATTTAGCCGGCAGTCTGAGCAATATTGATCTGAAAAGTCTGAAATGAGGGAAATTGAATAGCACCACAGCTAATTACATAGTAATGAAGGCAGGAGGGAAATAACCCCACACATTGTTAGCGCTCTCCCACTGCGACCTTGATTGCGAGGAAGGGAAAAGATCTGAGGCCTGATAGTCCTTCGACGCCATTCTCCCCTTTAGCAGATGCTATAGTCCTGCGCAATTGGAAAGAGATTGCGATGCATGGCACCCTGATAGGCGTTGAAGAAGGTTTCTGCCAAAGATATTGGCAGGTAGGCGTTTGAGCCGAAAAGGTTATCACGGCCGGAGAAAAGGATTTGGCACCGCAACAATATGCAGTGTTGATTTGTTGGAGCAGGAGATGACTCTAATGAACAGATTATCGATCTGATGCGCGCTCATCAAAAAAGTGGGACGGCAGCCGAGCTCTGTGATGATTTGCCCATCTTTTTTGAACCCACTGTGACATCTGCAGTGCTGCACCCCCCCCCCCCCCCCTTGCATCTGGAACTGTTGACCTCATGCCAGAGAACGGGGGCAGTGGCAGTCGCTCACCACTTGGTGGCAATGTTGAGCTGCCGAACAGAGCGCGCGCGACGCGGAACGACTCCTGCGAGGAAGGTGGGAACTCTTGCCAGTGATGTGGCACGAAAAAAAAAGAAAAGAAAAGAAAGCAGAGCCACTGTCAGGGTTTACGGTGAATCACAATGCAGCACGACAATGCAGATGACGGCACTGCAATTCTCTGCTGTTCATATGTTACCTCCCCTGTATAAACCAGACCCGTGCACATGCGCGTGTGGATACGCGTCATGAAGCAAATTAAATGTTGCTTCATGCTTGAAGTGTCTGTTTCGCCCACACACACACAGGCTGAGGAACAGCCTCCAATAGCACTACAGGTACAACATACAGATTCTCAGCTGTGTTGGAAGGAAAATACAGTTTAAAGCAAGGATGATAATAGTTTTTCATTGATATCCGCGCCTCTGATTCATAGAAATCCTTAAATTCAGCCAGATAAACAAAGTAAAACAAGACAAATAGGCTCCAGTGAAAGTGCCCCCCAACTCCCGAGCACTCGAGCGCTGCTTATCTAGCTTTGTCCACATTTAAGAAGCAGCTGGGCAAACAGTCGCGCACAAAGTCGAAGGGGCTCTGCAGCCTTAATTGCATTAAGCTCATTGCTGACTCTGGTGAAGCGCTCAGCACTGCAGGGGGTTAGAATCCTCATTAGGCTAGAATCAGTTATGATGAATATTGCTTTAAGAAAATTTAACTTATGCCAAGGAAGCCCAGTGGGATATGGCCCAGACCTGTTAGCTCTACTGTGCAACATGAAGAAATGAAAGAAGCGTGCCCATGTTCAGGTTGAATACTTAAGTTTCATGACTCTGGGGCTTTTAAATGACTTTTTGAATGGCAGGGAACAAGAGTCAACAGTCTGGGTTACCTTGTACTTCTGAGTTTGAACCAGTCTGTGATTTCTTAAGAGGAATATGATGACATGTAGACAGTAGAGACAGCGAGCAAGCTGGGATCTTCAGTCACAGTGTTATTAATAAATATCACCCTGCTTGCAAAGATGAGGATAATCATGAGAAGCCTGCCAGCACTTCACCTCCTTTTCCATCCTCTCCCCCCCCTGCTTGGAAAAGTCTCATTTAGCCATCGCTGATACCAAATCGAGTTACTGCGGCCTCGGGATTGACGCAAAATCGATGGCGCCGCATCTGCAGCGGGGACGGGCTCGCATATTTAATATTCCTGAAGCTGCAGGGCAGGGCGAGGAACGTGAGGAGGGGATGCGAGGATGGATGGAGGGAGGAAAGTGAGCCGCAGCAGCGGACAACTGTGTTTTGACTGATGGACCTGCAGATCGTATCTCGTGACCCGGGCATCAGCGATAGCAGTGACCCTCAAGCTTATCTACGTACGGCCCACGTGGCTCGGTCGCCACTGTCAAGAATTTCTTTAGAAAAAAACACAAGAAAGAAACAATCTTGTGCCTGTGCACACTTTACTGTCCCTGAACCTTTCATTCACATCGGGGGGTTTCTAAAAGATTGAAACCTACGCTTTGGTGCAAACAACATTTCAGCTCGGATGTATTCACGAAGGTACACGCGTGATAGGCTATAAAAGCGCAGCATGCATAAACAACTGCGATGCAGAAGCTTTCTCTAAATGCTGTCATTTCTCTGAAAGGTGATCACTGAATGCATCAAATGGTCTGCTTTCAGTCCAGAGTGCCTCAATAATCCCCTGCTTTTTAGCCCGTTGAAGCTTTTATGTCCTTTATTCATTAATTAATTTGCCTGTGCGTGTGTGAATTCTGGATTGATGATTGAAGGACAATTAGTTTTAGTATTTACCTTTTGAGTGGCTGTCATCGTGAGGATTCTTGAAGGTGTGTTAGGATTGCTGTTATTTCAGTTAATATAGTGATCCACATATACTGTGTATACACAAGCACACTATAGAGCTTTGTCGTCAAAGAGTGACCAAAAATACACACATAGAAAATCTTAGATTGCCTAAATATGAAGAGCAATTGAGCCATTCTGAAGCTGTTCTGACCATGCCTTGACTATCCCTTTGGTGCTCATTAACAAAGATGGTGGTGTGGATTATTCAAATCGAAATTTAAATGATTCATGATGAGCCATTGCAGGTTGAGCACCATCATGTGAAATCCACATATCTGAGATGAGCTGCTACCACCCCGTCCGGCAAGTTATTTTGATAAAACCCAGAAGTAGCTAAGTTTATCCTGGATTACTAGATGCAAAAATTTGCTTCTGAATGATGCATTGTGCATATTGTGCACCAGGGTTATCATGTGAAATCATCCTGCCTCATTCCCTTTTGCAAGTAAGCTGCAGAAAAGTGAGATATAAATATTTTTGACCACATCTCTTGGCATTATGATACCTTCATGGCCAGAGCTGCTCAGAGCTTTAGTGAGAGGGTCATCTTTTTACCTGGTGGCCAAACTCCAAAAACAACTCACTGATGGAAGAAGCCATCAAGATGCAATAGCTGGCCTTTTGGGTTTAGATCGCCCGTGGAGCTCCCCAGGTACAGCAAAGCTATAAAGACTGCAGCTTCTGTGGTCTTGTATGCGAAAACTTCAGTGTAGATAAAGTTTGGTGGAGGCAGACTTCTTTTTTTTTTTTTTTTTGGCAAACCGTCAGACAACTCAAGAAGTGGAGGCAGAGCCTTCCTCGGGCTGTTCTCAGCAGGAGGTGAGAACTGCTGACCTTCAGGTGTTGGAAGGAACACTTTGAAGAACTCCTGACTCAACTAACAGAAGCTCTGAGCAGGCAAAAAGCGGAGGTCTTGGCGGGAAATTTGCCCATCTTTCCAGCAGAGGTCATCGAGGTGGTTGATCTTGGTATCGGCAATGGGACGGTGGTGGATGAGTTCTGGATGTTGCTGGGCTGTCTTTGTTGAAAGGCCTGTTCATGGCTGAAATCTAGGACAGTGCCTTGGTCATGACAGATGTCAAATCGAGCTTCCTGAATGCCTCCCTGTGGAAGTACAGTCAGGAAACCCCTTGGTCCCCTTGAGACCTAGACCTGAATGAAGAGTAAATGGATGTACTCGGTCCCCCCTCCACTTTTTCACTGACAGATAATTATTTTTTCCTAAATGCCTCCTGTGCAAATGGAGTTGCCAGTTCCTCTGCTGCTTCAGTTTCTTTTCTTTTGTCTTTTGCTTTTCTTTTTGCCCTGGAGGCAAGGCATCTCCTCCCTCGTGCCTCTGAGGAAAACACAGCCTCTGTGCCCAGAATAGTTGCTTTGTCTCAGCCTGTTCAGCTGCATAACGCACCTTGACGACGGGCACAGAATGGCAAAGCAGTGGAACTAATACACATATCGTAATGCCTCAATTTCGAGGAGGGAGCGCTCATAAGTTATTCACAGAGCCTCCCTTTCTCTGTTTTTTTTCTCCCCCCCCTCTGATCAAATCAAGCTCATGACAAATATAATCATAGATGGGGAGTGACAGGAGCGGAGTGGAAAGAGAAATAAGAAGAAAATGCAGGAGCAACTGGAGATGCATATAGGACAGAGCATCATCTAAGGGTAAGTAAGGGTTATGAGGCTCTTGGCAGCCCAAGAAAAAAAAAACTCTGCTAAAAACATTCATATTATTGTTGTGGTGAGAGGAGGATGCTAAGGTTTTACAAGCCCGTAAGAGAGAATGACTCGCCAAAACCTTTCAGGTTTTTATGAGAAAATGCCTGAGAGGCATGTAAAACCTACCTTTATTAAAGACCACTTAAGCTTTTTTTATGATGCCTAACAGCACTTGCTGATGGATATAGGCATAACCTCGCTTCCTGCTGGTTTATGGGGTTTATAGTTTATGAGAAGATGAAGCATGTTCCTGCATGTGAGAATTTATGCTTGAGAAGCTGGAGATGTAGCTCGAAACTATAGCTACTATCTGCATTTGGCCTAATTTGGCCAATGTGTCATTGGATACTCATTACACTAATCATTCCTAGTCTGCTGGGGGGGCTGAAGCGCATCCCAGCATGCAGCAGTGGGCAGGTAAACACCCCGCAGTCGTTACCGGTCTATCACAGGGCAAACGTACACATAGATAATCCTTTCACGTCACATTCCCACCTAAGGGCAGTTTAGTACCTCCACACCACAGAGTGTGAAGGCTTTTTTGACAGAAAGTCACCGTCACAGAGAGTTAGACCAGATATTAAAGAAGATTTCACCCATTCTGTCTTAGGCCCTTCCTCTGTAACTTCTTCACGCAGAGGCAGAGGATAACTTCATTCACTTATGATAGTTCTATCATCCTCCTGAGAGGTTATAACCTGGCCCCAGGCTTTAAACCCAGACAAGGGATCCCTGACCTGGGGAGCTGCTTCAGCTCAGGGCCACCGTCCTCCCAGGCGTGAAAGCGAGCTGTACAGTATGCGGCTAGCCAAACCCAGTGGCCTTGTGGCCGTCCAGGCCTCTTTCTTGTGATCCATTTTACTTACGCTCCCTTCCCGCTCTTATAGCCTCAGTTTTAATTGCTTTGAAGCTGTGAGCTCACCTCAGGGAGCTCAACGGGATGTTTTACAGAGCTTTGGGGAGACTGACTATTAATAAATAATACCTCCCCTGTCCTCTTTCGTCACCCCCCTCTCTGCACTGGAAAATGATGGAGAGCACGGCACAGAGGTAACAACGGCCATTGCTGAAGGTTGGGTGGCAGAGCTAGTTGGTTTAAAGCAAAGACATAATTCCAAAACTTTCCGAATACCTTTGTCGGCAATTCAGCAATCTTGTGCAATGAAATACACATTGTAATTCAAACCCTTATCAGGCGTAATATTTCAAAGAACTGCGCCCCATATTATAAAGTCGAGTATTGTTTTTTAACCTTGTGCGGCCCGCTAACAGATTGCACGCTGTAAGAGAGGTACTTATAATCACATCAGTTTGATTTAACAACATCAAAACAGTGGGTTTAATCATGACTCCAAAAGAAATTGGCAACACCTCCATAAAGATTAAACCTTTCAGTACATCTTTTCTTTCTCTGTTCTTACTTACAGTAGCTTTCTTACTACACCGGGCTTTGAGTTTTTGCTTTGTTGTTATGCTGCAAGGCAAGACTTTGCACTCAGGTTTTATAAGTGTGTTATGTGTCTCTAAAGTTTTCATGGCTGTATTGACCTTATTACAGTGCTAAATGCAGAGGAAACAACGCTTCCTGGGCGCCCTCACTAAAAATCTGTCATCCATACTTTCATTTACTTCTACCCAAAGGATAAGGCTTTATCTATCTCTTAAAGGGAACCTTAAAATGGTAATAGAGTCTACACAACAGCTTTTGGCCTTGAGCCCTGCAAATCTTGACTGATTTTGTTGCTTGGATATTTATTTGCTACAAGCCGGTGGGATAAGATGAGTTGAGCAGATCCCAGTGCAAATGAGTATCAGTACATTAAACCAAGACAGATGTTTGCACCTGAAAATCTTATTTGAGTCCAGAAGCAAGTTCATTCATTGCCCTGTATTTGCAGAGTTTTGCAATTGTGCCAAAAAGTTAATTTATATTAAGAACTCATACAAATGACAGTTAGCCACATATTAAAGATGGCAATTCTTTGCAGAGAAGAAGATTTGTTCATTTGCGCTGAACATAACAAGTGCAAATGCAACACAGCAACCAGGCGCTACAAATATCATGCCAATGCATCAATAGGTCACTGCAAGTACAGGATTTCGTTTTTTTTCTGGGGTTTGTCAAATACATTCTGGCATGTAGTGTAAAAAATAACAACCTGAAACACTATGTTTGTTAAAGTAAAGTAAGGACTAGAATAGAGATTAAACTACAATAATGTAGTAACTGATGCAATGAAATGAATCTCACAAACTGTTAATATGCAAGATTTTTTTTTTTTTAAATTTTCAGCAAGAGACTTTCCCCAGCTATCTGTCCTTTTGTGTGGGTATATGAGATCTTTTTACTCAATTAAGACTTATCCACATGAGAGGAGCACACCTTGAATGTACAGACCTGGTCCCCCGCTCCAGTTACACTCCCCGGGCTTTGCGACTAATTAGATGCTGTAATGCATCAGCATGGAAGGGGGAGATATTGAAGTTTAAAAAAGGAAGAGGGGCCGTGAGATTGATCTGGTCCTAAATGATAGAGGAATTGATCACGTCTGCACGTGGTGGAAGGAGAGAAGCGATAGCATTCCCTAATGAGGAAGAATAGCCATTAGTGACAGAGTTAACAGATATGTGGGCAATCTCTCACGCTGATTAAAAAGGCTTATGAGCGCCGTGATGCATTTGCACTCCACAATCAGCAGGAACAAGGGGAGGAGGCAAAGCGATAGAGAGGACAGCGATGAAGACAGTAGTCAGCCATAGATTCAGATTTTTACAGCTCAACCTGTGGGATTTTAGAAAGCCACCGTGAGGAAAATTACATATTAGCTGCCTGGCTGCTTGAAATGAAAATAAAGAAAGATTTCTAGGCTGGGTGGGCCTGGCAGAATATCTGTTTATCTATTCAGCAATTCATATGTTTCCCTGGCTAAAATTGATTTAGACATCAGAATGTGAACTTTCTAAAATAGTAAAAAGTGTATAAAATACATTTTGGAGTGCAGAACTCTATAGGAAGAATCGTAAATTTTGTTTAAAAGTACATATGTATGGTTAAAAGGTTAAACAAAGTCCAAAGGTCAAAGTTTGGAATTCATGCAAATGAGCATAGTTTGCTTGTAAACCACATGACCCAGCCCGCCTAAATCTTCTTAACAGCCTAACTTGGTAAACAGCATAATGTGTCAGTCTTCGTTTTTCTTAAATGTAATTGGAATGTGCAAAAACCCACAGCCATTCAGAAACGTATGCTCAGGTAAAGGGGTGGGGCTCATGTCGCAGGACGCTAATTCCCAAGTGGATCAAAAGCAGGCCATCTCCTGACAGTGGACACTGGATATTGTATGAAAATAATATCTTCATTCTTTTTTAACCGACCAGTTTTACCTTGCGGTTTGGACTTTTGTGAGTTCCAAAAGGTAAATGCGAGTGTTGTTTATTCTTCTCTAAACCGCTACAACATTTTTTTCTGGTGTAAAAACAAGTTTTGTGGCTAATTGCGAGTAGCCATTAGCATTAGCATACTGGCCGTTAGCTTTGCTTGCATGCTGTTAGCTTTGAAGTAGCTGGTTGAGGAAAGGCGAGGCTGCCGTGGTTAGGACAAGCTTTCGCCAGTTCGTCGTGAAACAGTGGACATTTTTCTTTATTGTTCTGTTTTCGACTCAGGAGACAGAGGTTTTGTGACCGTGAGAGAGAGAGGAGAGGGCTTTGGAGAGGTGTCCCCGCCCCCCCGCTGGTGTGCTTCCAATACACGGTCGCGGCGGTCTCCTGCCTTTGACCCGGCTGCCCATTACTCTTCTTTCCGCTCACCTGCCGCCGGAATGCCCCCTGCGCCGGTGAGTACTGGGAATCTTACGCGCTGCCTCTTGACCGCTGGTGTAAACAAGCGGAGCGGCCTTTACAGATTTTAAGACTCGGCGCTCAGACTCGCGACGTGTTGTGCCGAGCTTTTGGTGCACGTTGTGTGCACAACGATGATGCAGAGTTTGTTGTTCAATTAAAGATGCTGCACTCCATCGTCATTAGAGCTCGGTGAGAGGTAACATGTTAATTTTACAAGACAACTAATTTAATTTGGGGTATTTTTTATTATTTATTGTTTTACTTATTGCTTTTTCATCTATACTGCCTTTTCATAATTCTTCATTGGGAATTCTTGTTTTGTTGATAAGTGATTAAAGGGTATGAACAAGACACAAGAGAAAAATTGAATAGGAAAGTAATACCTTTTATTTTACCTCCCAGACAGGGAGACACCACCAGACATTTGTCGATTGTACAATCATCTCATTGATATTACAAGAAAACAGGCCCCTGTCTACAGTACAACTGCACATACTGTATAATGTATAGCTACATGGGATGGGGGTTTGGCATTTTGATTATTGTGCGGTCAAGATATTTCTTATATGAATGCCTGCTTGCTGCGGAGAAAGACAGTGTATTGTATTTACCCTTTAGGAGGAAAGCACCCTTGTTTTTAATAGGACCGGAGGGACATGCTGTGTTGAGGATGGAGGACAGAGTGTGGACATTTGTCATTAAGTTGCAAAATTGAAGATGGACATGTTTTGGGACATTTAATTTGGGCGTGCACTACAATTATTTATTTCATTTCATTTACATTCATTTGCGATGGTGGGCATCATTTCAGGCACATGTCCGTGAACGCATAAAGATTTGAAATAAGCAGGGTGACCTGATGAGTGAACAGTTAGGGCAAGCATGCCACATGGGCTTAAGTTGCGGGTTCGAATCCCAGCTATCCACAGCCTCGTCAGAGGAGTGCTTTCCACTTTACAAATCCTTTTGGGACTGTTGCCACAACATCACATCCCCTTATCTATCCTTCCTTTGAGCTGCATCTTGCTTTACTAGATACGTCTCTGTTCTCTAAAATGTGTGAAAGTGCAGCTGTCAGGGCAGTGTTTGCACATGCACATCTGCACACGCACAGGAGTGTGTACATGCACTGACCCCTGTGATCCCTTTGCCCTTTTTTTCTAATGTCACTGTTCAGGGTGACAGTTTGCAGCATCCTGCTTTTTTTTTTTTTTTTAACTAGCACCTCCTTCCCGGCACTTCACATTGTTAAGCTTGTTGTGTAGAAATAAATTGACGTTCATTGTCCCCCCACACACACACCCTCTCGCGTATACTCCTGTTCAGGTTTGCTGCTTTAATGGGGTCAAATAATTGCAGGCCGCGGACACCGTCGTTCACGCGGCTGCATTATTTCGCGCAGGAGACAGTTCGAATTTACGTCTTTTAATTGTTCCGAGCTGAGGCCTACACCCGTAATCTCGCCACATAATGAGACTGATGCATCAGATACGACCACACACACACATGCAGACACACAGGGAAATCGATGCCCTGTTGTTAGCTGCTCTGTGGCTTGTGCTTGCTGAGATGGAGGCTCCAAGCAACAGAAACAAAACCGAAGAACAGAGAGGCTGTAGCAGGTGATAGCCATGAAACAGACTTTTCAATGCGGCCCACTGATGGAGCATCGCTCCATAGGAATAAGACAAGATGTTGAATCCTGATTTACCATGTTAAATATTTCATTTGCCATGTGAATCTTGCTAACAGGCAGAGGAAAGTACTTCTGATAACAGTGTTATAAAACCAAATTTAGATCACAGGTGGAGCTGAGTCTGTATCAAATTCTTGTCTGTATCCGCTTGTCTTTCTTCTCCACCTCTCTGTGAAACCGTTAGATTTTAATATCCTGACTGAAATCTGGATGAAATGAGAGAGAGAGAGAGAGAGGGTGAAACGACAAAGAAAAAAGGGGGAAGGGAGGAGACTGAGCATAAAAGTGAAACATAATCCATAACTATTGGTGTTAATCTTTTGAGTTGGGCAAATTTCCTTCTGCAGCTGAATCAAAAGGTCTGTTTCCTTTTTTTTAAACAGATGAGGTTTTAATTTTCACAGTTCTGTGGATTACCTCAATTCAAAGCTCCCTGTCAGAAATGGGAAGATCTCTATCTTCACTCCCCTTCTCCGCTCTCTCTCCTCATCTCACCTCCTCTCCTCTCTCTTGTTGTTGTGTGGACTTATATGGAGAAGAGCTGGGAAAATTAATGTATGGAGTCTGAATTCTTTTTCTTATGCAAGGTCCTTGCAAAAAAAAAAAATCCCTTTTGGATGGATTAGCATTCTATTAAACTGGATATGTAAGTCTTACACTGAAAAAAAGAGCAGGCAGAAAGGAAAAGATTTCCTTTCCAACAAGTACACAGACAGACAGCAAAGAGGTCAGACCTGTGATAATTAAAGTTTCCAGTTTATCTTTTTTTTTTATAGTCTTCTGCAGTGCGACGCTTTTATCGTGCAGGCGTGAGATGCTCCGACGCAACAAACATTACTCCTCGGGGGACTTTCGTTTTTTTTTTTTTTTAAAACAACAGCTTCGGCTTAAAGGACAGGAAGAGTCCCACGTTGCACGCGGCTGAGGGACGGGCGGAGGTTGGGGAGGCGGCGGCGGGCGAAAAGCAATTAACATTCACAAATAGTGTCGGGGAAGCTGTCCACTGAGGTTACACAGGTGCTGAATGTCACCTACTGCCTGTGCCCAATTCCTTCATTAAACCCTCCCATAAGGGCAGACACACTTAAATACATATTTGCATACAAATGCAGTGATTAACCCTCTAAGTGCATTAGCTCTGGCTGCTTCTTGGCGCTTCAGTGCTAATATCTCAGTCACCGTTTGTCTGTGTGTGCTTGAAATGAGCTGGAATAACGATGCTTCATTGACTTTGCTGAATTGACCTCTTTTAGCTTTCCCTGGCGGTTTTGTTTATGGATTCCTGAGCACCGTTATTCCTTTTTTGTCGCGCTGATAAATCACAGTGAATTCTCAGTTTGCATTTGACATAACGCCAGTGTGCTCTGCGTGATTTAAGAAATACATTTCCACATTTTGTCCCATAAAGCAATAAAGCAGCGGAGCAAAAAAGTGAAACGATCCCTGTTGGGGGAACTGTGTGATTTGACTGCTAACGCTGATATGATACAGGATGACAAGTGTGTATTTATAAAGAACAGGGGGTTCATCAACTCATACTCCAACAGTAGAACTGTACTGGGAATGATAAAGAGCAGGAGAGCGGTCTTTTAAAATGGAACGTGCGTGTCAAAAGCATTGCTTTGCAAGCTTTGCTGTATTTACAGCAGACTCTAACCCTAAGTACGGAAAAAAGATGATATGTTCCTATACTGCTGCTGATGAGGGAGTCGCACATTGTGTAGAAAGGCAAGAAACAAAAATTAGAGGACAGAAAAAGCGCCGGGTGGTTTCTTTTTCTGAGTCATGCTTCAGAAACACGCTTCATGACCTCAGAGGCTCACCTCGGGGCGACGGCAGACAGCTCCCTGCGGAGGCAACAACAACAAGAGATGCAGAGAATGTGGCAGAACCCAGCCGCGCTCTTCATCGCCGCTTTCTTCCTCCCGCCGACTCCTCTTCCACCTTCCCTCCACGCTAAGTTCTGTCCTGCCGCAAGAAGATGGAGAACGGGTATTAAATGACGGACGGGACCGGAATGTTTTTCCTCCCTCTCGCCCCAGTCTCTTCCCGACTATCTCTCGCCCCCCCTCCTCTGTCCATTGGCAGCGCACACAGCCGTGAGCAGAGCTAATTAAATGCTTCTAAGTGAGTCGCCTCGCCTGGCAAGCCGTTCCAGCCCCAGCGAAAGGTCACCCTACTCACAGGCATGAGCCAGACATTTCTCATGACTGTTTTCCTTTTGCGAAAATTTAGCAGATTGTTAATTATCAGATTACAAGTTTGCCTTTTTAAAGGCCAGCACGCCGCCCCGAGTCGGACGAGTGGAACGAGGGGGAGAGAAGAGGGGGCAGAAGATGGCTGAGGGGGTTCGGCTTTTCTCCTCTTCGCTCGAGTTGAGTCGGGGCTATGATTCGTGATCAGACAGAGAGAGAATTTGAGATAAGCAGAGGCGAGAGCGGCTCTCTGTCTGACACTAACCCCTGCGCTCTCTGTCTGCTCCCATCAGCCCCTTGCAGACGCCGCCTCCACCTCCTCTTTCACTCCATCGAAATTCAAATGGAGACTGTTAAAAGAGCCGGAGCGGAGGGGAGAAAACGGCTCTCGAGGCGGCCGTGCTCCGGCAGAAAAACACCGCGAACACTTGTTCACTTGTTCTTCACCTTTCATCGCTCAGCCCGGTCCCTCCCGCTGTGTTGAAAGAGACGCGAGGCCAGGGTGAAGTCAGCCAGGTGACATTTTGCATCCTGCCGGAGCAGGGGAGGCTGATGGGAGGGAAAGCGCGGAGTGTCTGCTGCAACCAACTATTGTATGGATCAAAGGTGTCGGGGTTAAAACGCGTCGGCGTGGCATCCGCGAATTACCGCCGGGAGGCTTGGTAATGTGATGGCACGTGCCGGCGTACAGGGATCTGTGGATGCGTTGACTTTGAAACGTGCGGAAGTTGCACCCAGTGACTCCTTCCACACGTGAACCACGTCGAAACCTAGAAGACGACACTTTTCTGTGATCGCTGACATCACCGTATGGCCAACAGGCACTTTAAATCTCCATTAACAAGAAACGCGACAGTATCTGCCAAACCGCTCGTGTCTGACTGTTTCTTCAGCTTCGTCCGTCACCACCTCTGGGTCCACCGCTTTTCATGGCTGTCAATCCATAAATTGATAGAGTGCCTTAATGAGCCAATAATTGAGTTGTGAATCAGCTGTGGAAACAGGGCCATGGCAAGTCATCGACGCGAGGTCTGCTCTTTGCACCCCTCGGCTAAAAGCAAAGGAAACAGTGAGCGCTGTAGTGAAGGATTTGATGTACCTGTTTTAGGATTTGAATTCAGCCTGTTCACAAAGGAAGCCAAATTTCGGAACGCATAGTTTGAGATGTGATCGCCTTTTTAGAGAGGCATTTTAAGGCTCTACCAAGGCTTTTTGCACGTTGGTGGCTGAACGCAGAGGGAGATGAGTAATACAGGTCTCGGTGCTTGCATGCGCAGTTTGGCTCTTTGAGTGACTTTGCAGAAAGTTTCACGTTCATAACTTTCGTGGGATTCCTGTTGCCGGTAATTGGGAAAAAATGCCGCATTGTCCATTTTGGCTTATTGTGTATATATATTTGTTGTTATTTGTTACACCCAAATTGTCACAGTCTGCCTCCAGGAGACTCTCGTAGTACTTCCTGTTTTATTTTGGAGTTGTTTGTCCATCTTGTAGATCTGTCTTCAGCAGTAATTTACTGATTCGCAGAGAATCTTGTGTTCTATCTGACGTGCACATACGTTTTGTCACAACTAAGATATTGAACACCACGGTTTTTACACGTGGTATTATTATGGCTCCACGTAAATCGACTTCTTCAATGCAAAGCTTATCTGCCGCTCGCTCTGAATGGATGGCCAACTATCCTTGAAGGCAGCGCCATGAAGGGTTTTCACCCTGATCACAGCTGAAAGATCGCAGAGTGACGCTAACGATGACAAAGCTCAATTTAATTTCACTGCGATCTTTTCAATTTTTTTCCACACCAGACTGAAAAGGACAGAAACAAGTGGCTGAAGGCAGAAAAAAAAATTTGCAATGCAGTTTCTCCAGTCAGATTGCCCAGCGCCGCGTGAGCTCCCTCTGACTGTATTTCACATCCGCCCCCATTCTTCTTTTAGCCTCACCTATTTCCCATTTGCTGACCTTCACCCTGCATTGGTGATTTGTAACTAATGTGCATAAGATGTTATTTGTGTCCCTGCCTGGGGCGACCGATGCTCTCTCTGTCCGAGCAGTCCACTGCCTAGCCAACTAAGTAAATAAATGGGACAAGAAGAACAAACGAATAAGGAGATGGATGTTCCCTTCTTGCAGACACAGAGGCCTAATTTGAGCTAATAAAGGACCACATCAAGCGTGACCCCCCCCCCCCCACCCCGCCGAGAACACGGGGTCGATGGAGTGTCTGATGGGCCCGTGCGATCTCAAGTCGATTGCTCTCAGGCCCAAAGATCTCATCAGCTTCTTTTCTCTTTACAGAAAGAACGCGATGGGAGAGGGAATGAGGAGAGAGGTGACTGACAGCTGATGTTTTAAAAACCCAGTCGGTCTTTATCATCACCTGCCCTTTCGGGGCCTTCGACCCATCAGCTCCGTGCTAATCTGAAAAGGAGCCACTTAACAATGAGCTGTTGTTTTGTAATACCTTCAGTCCATGGATTATCACTATCGCTGTGGCGAAAAGAGGGAGGGGGGCAAAGTAGATGAGCAAAATTAGTCTTGTTCCTTTCTCTTCCTCCCTCTTTCCCCCTCTCCCCCTGGAGTTCACCCCTGCTCCGAGGGGCGGAGGGGGTTATGGGTAATCGCCAGAGCACTCCCAGCGCCAGCTGCGATCTGATTTGTGGCAGAGGGCAGCCAATTACAACCATCGCGTCACTTTGTGCAAGGCGGCTACCGCCTGCAGGGGGAGAGAGGGAGGCAACGAGGGGGGAGGAGGACGGAGAGGAACGGGAGGGGGGGCAAATTGAGGGGAAGAGTGGATGGGGACGGTGAAGAGGCAGAGGAGGAGGAGAGGACAGAGAGAGAGTGACAGATGAAATAGTGTGATTATGTAAAGGACAATTCACTGTTTTAAAGCTCTGGGCTCATTTTGGTCATTTTGGCAATCACATCCATTAGCCGTGATAATTTTGTAATCATACCCATTCTGTGCCCACACACTGTTCCTCAGGTCGGCCATTATTCGAGGAAGACCACTGGTAGTCAAAACACTGCGATGCCCGTAGCCTTTTTTTTTCATCTCTTTCTAATAGTGTAATTTTTGCACTTGCCAGAGGTAATTGGCGAGATGCGGGAATACGGTGTCATGAGACAGACTCCATGTACAGTACAGCTGGCATCAAAGTGGGCCTCGCGTCCAGATTTGTGTCGAGATATGATTTTTAAGCCGATCACGTTTTATAGCCGGTATTAATACGGCGTCTGTCTGCAGTGTCCGCATCTGAGATCCCATCCTTCCGCCCGCCTCACGCCAGATCCTCTTTTCAAAACGACAAAAAAAAGTAGAAGAGGGTCTTTACAACCAAAAAACTATTCCTCTATTATTATGATATTCCTTTGACATTTCTCTGTCATCAGTTTGTGTATACCTTTTGATTTTATCCACATAATATATATTTAGTAACATATATGATCTGCCGTGTTTGAGCTTACATACCAGCCACAGCATCAGTGCACTTTTATAGGGGCTGTGTTTATGTTTGTCCTATCTAGATCTCTTTCTTGACAACAGGGTGAGCAGGGCATCCAGGACAAATACACTCCCAGGACCAGAGAACACGAGAGAGCACACGCTGCTGTTTACCACCACAAGGCTAGTTTTGTTGTTTTCACTATGATCCCAGCATTTAGCATGCTTAGTGCGGCGTTATAGCTTATAAAGGGTGGTGGCTAAAGAGGCAAGCTGGAATAAACCCGAACTGCCCCGCAAGAGGAGCAGGCGAGGAGAGTGGTGTGATTGGCAGGGCTATCGGGAAACCACAGGTGGCGGGCGAATAAATAAAGAGAAGGATGGGCCGGCTCTCCACGACGGCACGGCGGCGAATTTAGCAGCGCTGGTGTGCAACGCGGCACATTGTTTGTATTGGTTCAGCTGGAAATGTGCCGGGCGCGCATTTCAAAAGACGTCGCGATCGACTTATTACTTCTGACCCCGGCAATAATAAGGGAGAGCACGGCGAAACACAGCGGCCCAGATTCCTATTTCCTACGATTAAGTTCATTTCCTTTCCATACTTCCTTCATTAGTGCCCGTGTTAAGCTCTGCAGAATTGCTAATAAGTTAATTGAGGGCTTCTTAAGAATTTGTAGGTGACATTGAGAGGGAGATTGGCTTCAGTATGTGTGGGAATGAGCTTTGCATAATGTCTGACGGCCACGCGTGCTCCGCGTAGTGCGGCCGCAGCGACTTCGGGGCTCACGTGCACGTCGCACACGCGTGCAGAATAGCGCGTGGTTCCCTGCTATGAGTACGGTGTCGGTATTAATTAAACACGTTGCCGCCCAACGGGGGAGGAGCTGTGTGTGTGTGTGTGTGTGTGTGTGTGTGCCTGCCTGCCTGATCAGTCACCTTCTTTGTCAGGGGCCAAGTTTAAATATGAAATTGAGTATTTCTGGGTTGTAACTGAACTACCCGCCATCACACACACGCGCTCATCAGCTTGTAAAGGCGGTGGTCTGTTTTCATCGGAATGTGTGTGTGTGTGTGTGTGTGTGGCAGACAGGTTGACGGTGCATGCAGAGAGTGGGAGAGAAAAAGTCAGGCAGGCAGGGAGCAGCTGTATTGGGACTTCCCATCGGGGCCAAAGGTTTCCTGCCTCTCCGTCTCTCTCTGGCTCTGCCCCCCCCCCTCCCCAGAGGCTTTGTGTAGACAGACGAGACCTCCGTCCACACACTCGCCCTCCATCACAGACCAGCACTACACCCAACAACAGGCCACAGATGAGTGTCAGAAGAAATACACCGTAAAGTGAAATATTGAAAGGGAAGTCTGGTATGGTAATTCCGTCTCCTGAGTTTCTGTTTTGCTCTGGTTGTGTGTGTGTGTGTGTGTGTGTGCGTGCGTGTGCGCATGCAGGCTTTCTGGGGAACCGCAGGACAGCTTGATTAGCTAGCTGTCCAACGTCAGAATAGCCCACGACGGATCAACCTTGAACAACCTTTCCGTCCACTCGATAACGTCCACTTACCTCCAAAAAGCTCTTATCTCATTCACTCATTCAGTGCAGCCAAGAAACTGAGCGCAGAGATATTGCAGAGTGGCTTGGGCTTGAAAATTTAGTATATTAAAAACAGTATATTACAGCGGGGGAAAGAACTCAGCACATTTATTCAAGCAATAATTTACACTCAAGCACAGCGCTGGGTGCTTGTAATTGACTTGACTTTTTATGTGATGCTACCTTGTTCTTCCGCACCACTTTGTAAAAGGGAAAAAAATTCACGGCCTCGTTTTACACGTTGCTTCGCAGATTCCGATTGCACGTTACAAAACTGAATGTTGTGTTTGCAGTCATGCTATAGCTCGGCCACTTGCTCCACGTTAGACCCGTAGGGGGGGCGGGGGGCGAGGGGAAAACCGCGCGGAGACGGGAGAGCGCTGCGATTGGTCGGCCGGCGCTGCTCCTGCCTGGTTATACGGCGCATTGTCATTTTATATTGCAAAGTGGATAAAACGCCGTTAACAGTTACTGCGGGGAATTTGATTAAAGCTTGATCATGCAATAAACCCATCGAGAGTTGCGGCGGCGCTATCCATCACCGGGTGAAATTTGATGCTCTGTGGCGCTGCCAGCTCCCATTCATTTTCTGAGTCCCCTCGCCCGGACCGCGGCGGGATAAACGGCGGTGACAGACAGGCAGGTGTGGAGGATAAAGTGAGTGAACTGTGACCCAGAAGCTGTGGAGAACGGTGGCGCAATACTAATATCATCTTTTAACCAGCTCTTCATCTATTCTCAATAAGTGAATATGGCAGCTTTTTATCCCTGAAACAACCCTCAGGCCGCGCGAAACTCCCGGAAAAATCTGCATCGTCACCCGCGAGCACGTAAACTGACGACAATGGCGACGAGGGGGGAGAACCTAATTAAATATAGACAGCACGACCAAAGTGCAGTTTTTTTTGTAATTTAGTCCTTTTACATCGGGGCATTACTTTACTAAGCAAAAGGAAGCAAATGCTTTCTCAATCGCTCATCTGGTCTGTTAAAAAATAATGCCGCTGTTGCTATCAGGCAGGCATCTCTGGCACAGAAATCAGGGCAGTAATTTAAAGCGATAAGACCCAATTTGTGTGAATTTGTTCAAGTTGAAAATGAAGCTCATTACGCTTGAGGTCTTGTTAAACCCAGAGAGTGAGAGAAGGAACACGAAATTGAAATGCGCCTGAAATACAGATGGGTTGCTCCGCGGCGCTAAATGAAGAAGCCTCGCGAATCAGACGGCAACTCGTCCGGCGAAAATCACCTCGCGCACCTCTCCCCAGGAAATAACGCCCAAGCATGGCGTTCATTGCGTCTCCAGCGAGGGTTACTGTACGTGTGCGCGAGGCTCGGTCGGCGACGTTTCCGACGAAGAGAGGCGCGCGCGGTGCAGGGTTAGCAATCCCGCGCCGCAGCTGGAACGCCCGCTTCGAATGATACCTGTTGCACATACAGTGATTTTTGTTAAGTGAGTCTCTGCTTTCTCTTGGAAGGCCAATCTCTGCTGGTCTGTCATGCTGGACAAGTAGTTATTGAGCCAAAGATTGAAAGTGAGAAAGAAGAGACTGCTGGATGAAGAAGCTGGTGAAAGGGTGGTGGTGGGGAGTCGAGACCGCGAGGGCGGAGGATGAATGAGGGGGGAATGAGAGGATGACAGAGAAGGCGGGCGAGGGAGAGCTGTGGAGCTAATAGGAAGCACAGAGGGAGACGGAGCGACGGATTTGACTGAATAAATGAGAAGTGCGGGGCTTGACAGACATAGTGGCGCTGAAGTGTGAGACTGCCCCGGAGGAGGGGGGGGGCAAAAGATGGCGTGGAAGGCGGAGGGGAGGACGGCTCGACTCTGCTGCTTGCTATTCCAGGTGTCATCTTTTCCAGTCGCTACTGATTAGTGCCTGAACATATCTCCTGGGGAGAAAATTAAATATTGATCTATTTTTCTCCCTTCGCTCTCACCCCCATCCTCCTCCTCCTCCTCCTCCTTTTTTTTTTAACTCCACTTTTTTTTTTATTGAAAAGACAACTACTGATGGAATTTCAAATGGGGCTGGTCAGGGGAATGCAGTGTTTTCGTATATATAACGAAAGTCCATTCATACGGTGGTTTGTGCTTTTTACGGCAGGAAGCTGCTGCACCTCGCACGCTTGCGAGAGCGTGGCCGCGCTCCCCCCGCGCGTCAGATAGAAGGGAGGCGTTCAGGAGAGACGAGATGAGAGGAGGTCGTGTGTTTCTCATAGCAACCCAAAGCTGGAAAACACAACGCCTCAACATCGGCGCATTGCTCATTCGGGCTCACGCCGTGCGCCGAAATATCATCTGCGCCCACAGGTAGTGGGAGCAGCGGTCTGAAATGTCCTTGCTGTGTTTTTGGGTTTTGTTAAATCCGCAGCGACAGCCCTCCTCCGCAAAGATGACCCGGCTCTGCGTTCCGCTGCAAATTAATTGACAGAAAATGCAGCAGCAGAAACTTTTGCTTCTTCGTGTTTGGCAATTCAGCGGGTCTCGCTCCCGGCGGACGGCACCCCAGATTTTCCATTACAACCTTCATTTTGCCAATTTGAGAAACTTTACATCCTGACCCTGCGACCGCCGTCTCTGTCGCTTGCTTGAAACTCGCTCGCATTTGGGGATGTGGTGCTGGACGGTGGCTGGTCCAGCCCAAAACAGCGATGCTGTTAAGTAGTCTTAATCCATTGTTGGCCAGTAGAGGGCAGCATAACATGCTGTAGGCTAAATAAGACGTTGACGTCATGAACTTTAAAAGTGTATAATGTGAACTTGTAAGCAGCAGGTTTTATTTTTACACCGCCAGACATCTGAAGGCCGTCTGATGCAGTTACTACTCGCTCTCCTTTAAGCTCTGTTTTGCTCTCTGCCAGCGCTTGAGGAAAATATCAGTGCTTGCAGCAGCTGAACGCTCCGTTGTGTCCGAACAGCGAGTCGCTACTTGTGTCCATCTGCTGTTCGGTGCCAGGCAGGTAGTGTAACGGTGGGTTAATCGGATGAGTTTTTTTTTCTTTTTTTGCTGAAAACAGCTGCCTGCCAGAGCTGAAACTGCACTGAGTTGTGAGAGCGAGCCAAAAAAAAATGGCTGGCTGTAAAACAGTTAGCTGAAAAGATGCTAATGCACTCTGCCAAGCATGCGGATTGATATTATAGCAATTTGACCCCTTGTTGGTGTAGGCACATTGACTCTAACTATGTGCGAATGCAGTAATCGTACGCACCGTTCAATCACGGGGCGAGTAGAACAGCGTTAATCCCTCGATGGTTCGGCCGATGCCTGAATGCGCTGCGAATAAAACCGAGAGCAGAAGGACGGAGGAAGACCACGACCAGAAGGTGAGTCACAGGATCACAGGCGAAATAGTAAAATTATTAATATTCTTTACGCCCGCTGCAGCCTCATATCCTCTCAGGTGCTATCATAAATCCTCCTACTCCACCTGAGTCCTCTGGGTGGCATAAAGTGAACAGCTACGCATGTAAATCCTGTCTTTTATACCCCCCCCGCTCCCCCCATCCCCCTTGTCCTGTTCTTCTTCTCTGCGGAGCGCTGGCTTTCAGTGTGACGGCCTCAGCTGCGAGGGCCCAGAGTGGTTGTGACAGGCCGGGATAGCAGCCGTTCCCCCGCTGTCTGGGAGGATTAGCTCTCCCTCCCCAGGAAGACTGGGGATGCCTCCTACCCCCCCCCCTTTACCTGCCTTCCAAAGGGTCTTTTCCATGTAGCGGGCCCCGACGGACTTACCTTCAGAATATGCAGCGGGGGTTACTGTATGCGCTTGGTCGCGGTTAAAAATTAACAGCATACATCTGCGTTACTTTGCCGGCCCTGTGAGGGCGGTGTGAATATAGCCCTCGGCGTGCACCTGGAGGTCCCTCATCTGCTTGGCTTCACCCAAAATAAACTCCCGCACTAATGCGAGACATTAGCGTAATCACTGTACACTAATTGGGCTACTGCAAGGATGACTAGTAGCTTCCACCGCTGTCGACGCCGCATTGTACTGTGCATTGTCTAATGGCACCAAACAGCAGAGTAAGTGCAGATATTATCCAGACAAGTGTCTGCTTGTCCTTTCACTGCAAATAGCTTTAGATTGAACAGAGCGCTCTATTTCTGACGGGGACTCGGTAAATGTCCCTCACTCAGCCAGGAGGCTTATTTTATTTACTCAAAACAACACGGTATTTGAGACGGACCAGCGATCTCGTTTTCCACAGAAGTCCGACGGTGATGTGGCTTTTTTTTTTTTTCTTCCTTTGGACAGCATGCGTGCGCAATGATTTCTCCGCCCCCAAACCGGATGATACGCATGATTATCTGCTCGTCTAATAGCGGCATCTCTCAGACAGGAAGCGACGTTTTGAGTTTCACTGGGGCTTAGCGGCAGCGCTGATTGTTATGAGAGAGACAGGGGAGCGGCAAGGAAGCCATCATTTAGACACCAGTGACGGCGCATATTAATGTACTGTATGTTTGAGTTACACTTATCTACTGTTATTGGTGGTGTAGCAGTAATAATAGGAGTATTGCTTTGTTGGGTGTTGCCTTCCGTTCAAGTTGTAGCGTCGAGTCATCAGTTTTCCTGCAGAGGATAGAATGAATTAAATTTCACGTAGTTTCTTCAGGATTAAAGCAGGAAGAATTCAACTGAATATGCTAAATCTGCAATTGTTTCACAATTGAACTTCAAAACATTATTACCGTTATATTGCTTTCTTCGAGAGCCATCCTGAATTTCTAATTATTACCGTGCACAACCCGGTGTTTCCCCGTCGGCAACTTTAGAAACGTTTGAGTGAATCAGCGAGACTTGATCATAATTGCCACATTATAGGTGTCACTGGTTCGGGTTAGCGCCTGTGAAGGTAACGGAGTATTATTCGGTGCGATGCTAATGAAGCGAGGGAAGTCGAGCTCGCGCGGCGGCGGTTCGAACGAGGCTTTTGCGGCGACGCCACGGGCAAGAAGTGACGAACGGAGTGCTAGCCTGTTAACTCCACCGCGTACACCAATAAGCATTGCGTATGATTCTTGATACGTTCAATGGAGTTCTTCGATGTTTTAATCTACCGAAAGAAGAAAAATCGGGCAGCTGCTGTGTGGAGAGAAGCTGCACAGGCGCTGCATGCCTTTTTCTCCTGTTTGCCCCTTACAGCCATTAAGACTTATTGTCCCTGACAGGATAACTGTAAAGCAAACCAATTCCCACTTTTCCTGCAATCGACCTCTCTTTTCCACATTGGTGAGCAATCACTGTGAACTCCCCCCCCCCACCCACCACCCTGGCCGCCTGACCTTTGGTTTTATGGACCGTTTTGCAATATGGAATGGCAAAAAAAAAAAAAAAAAGCCATTGTGAGATTCCTCTAACTACCAGTCCTGAAGAAAAACCCAACAGCCCACAAAAGCGCCGGTCAGAAAAGGCTTTTCGTCGTGCTTGTGTGTGTTCGGTACGGGCACCCTTATCCGCAACTTCAATTTGAACTTTCACGCACCATGAATGGCCATCACGGCCGACGCTGTGAACTCGCGGGATTTGAGGGGGAGGACAGCTCTGGCATTAAAAAGACGCCCCCAGAACAGATGGGACGCTTTGCTCTACTGACGCAGCCCAAGGCCCGAGACCGGACCCCATCATGATGAGCAGTCCACCGTGGGCTCCCGCCGGAGAAACGGCGAGTAAATCTCGACTGGCTCGGATCCAAACGCGCAATTATTCAGCGTCGAGGCAGAAGCCTCTCCTCTTCTCGGCCCGACGTTGTTTGAAAAATTTGAACGGGCCGAACGGCGAAACACGCTTTCATTTGCGGAGGCAGCCAAGAGCCAAGATTGAACGCCATTTTAATGAGCTTTCCCAATGAGGTGCCACCTGTTTTATCCAGATAATTGGACGATTGGCCACCCTTAAACGACCCCGGCTTAGCCAGCACTCCTTTCTTTTCGTTCTTCCTTCCTTCGCTCTTGTACAGAAATTAGCCTCGCTTGTGACTCGAAACCGTCCAGTCGATTTTTTTGTCCCTTTTTCTTTTTTAACATAAATCAATTCCAATATAAAAAAAAAAAATTGAATCTCTCTGTTGCTCTGCTTTACATATGGTGTGTGGTAGGGCCGGGCGATTCACCGAATTTGAATTTCAATTGAGATTTCGGCTTCCGACGATTACAAAAACAACATGATCGAGATTAAACGGCCGCTTTGCTGGGTCGCGTTGCCGTGTGTCACAAATCCTAAGCGCACAAAGAAGGTTTTCTTTTTGACTAATATGTGGCGGGTGGCCACAAAACCTACCGGCATACTTTTTTGCATTTTCAGTCCGTTCATCTCCCTCCTCCTCTCTGGCTCCCTCGCTCTCTCTCTCTCTCTCACACACACACACACACGGGAGCTGAATCATGATGGAAATTGAAAGTACCCATTTGCGATTCCTGCACGCAACCTTCGCCCCCCTCCCCACCCACCCGGGATGTTTCGAAAGTGAACGAGTCATCATTTTCAATTTCGGCCAATGTAATCGCGGTTTTTGTTATTGCCCACATCGAGCAACCCCGTCTCCCAACCCCCCTCCAGCCCGCGCGGCGACCGAACCTGCTTCACCTGCTTAACCCGCGCTTGGTCTCAATTAGACCGCATTTACGGACGTCACGGCTCGCCGACGGCGTTCACAATAACCTTACAGTTTTCTGCGTCGTTATGAATCCATTTGCAGACGCCTGGCTCTCCCGCTGAGACAGTTCCACGTGATTATATCCATTTCACAGTGCACCATCAAACACTGCAGACCGCGATGAACTTGATAGGTTCATCATTCCTCACAGCTGTCCTCCATAAAGCAGACAGGGCCGGGCGATGCTCGGCAAATGAGAGCGACTGAGTCCAATTGCCGCTCCGTGGTACAGTATATTCTGCAAGACTGCTGTTGGAAGAAAGGCGGGAGATGTCATCAATGTTTCATGGTAGAGAGAAGAGAGCTGAGAGGATAAGTATTTTTAACCAGATGCAGGGATTTTAATGAACAGGCAAATATTGTAATAGACCTAGATATGTATAGTATTACTGTACAGAAACATATGCAAAATCTGTGTCAGCAGTTAAGGCTGTTGATCGTAAAAGATCCAATCCAGGATAGTTCCCTCTGTAAGATGCTGGCGTAGAAGGTCAAAGAAGCGCGGGGAATACTCGAGTACAGTGCAGCTTGTGAGTAAATGCAGATCTACATCCCAGAAGTTCATTCCTCTCCAGCCGAATCAACTGAAAAATACAAAGCAAATGATTTTTTTGTGTGTGGTAATTTGCCAAAGCAGGTTACTCTCTGGTAAAACACATTGCTAAACTGCCGCGTGCCGTCGTTTGCGCTGGAGGCCGACTGGGACGTTCCCCCGTTGAACTTAAATGCGCAGTGGCCAGAGCTGTCAGGTGCGGGGGATGAATGGAAGCAACTCTTAATCATTAAACATCCATTAGCGGAAGCCAATGGCACCTCGGGGACGTACACAACACATTAATTAATCATAAAAAGGGTTTCTCGTGGTAAAAAGTCACATATTGTGTGTTTTTTTTTTTTTTTAGCGATCAATTTTTTTTAAGGGATCTCTCTGGGGAAACCTGGTACTGGCATCTAAACTAAGCTAACTCACTGTGGGGTTGCGATCCTGCTGAAACCTGTTGGGTTGGATCAGTTTCAATAATAACAGCAGATGGACGAGGGAGCGGGCAGATGAGTCGGGTCATTCCTGACATGAACAAATTTCTGTCCTTTTTAAAAAACCGCCCTCGCTGATCCTCCTACAAACCAACACAGTCTGCGTGAGTCACGCGCGGGACCGCATGAAAGACAGTAATAACTCGCAGGCCTGCCGCTTTTGCTCGGGCAACTCCAAAGAGTGTAATAAACAGAAACCCGCCGCTGCTTCCTGACGAGGGACCTGACCTTTCCGCAGTAGCTGCCCCTCAATTTGCCAGCCCACGGGCCCAGGCGGGTAGATAATAGGCATCCCCAGGAGTCACCGCCGCATCCGTGGGACCGCATAGGCCGGCGTGGACACGGAGGTGGACGCACGTGGAGTACTGCGCTTGTGGATTCAAATGTCAGGCGTATTTGTTGGTTAAAGGGCAGAGGATCTTCCTTGTTGCGAAAGAGCAGCCCCCCCCCCCGCAAAGATGTGATGGAAAAGTGCATAGGTGTAGTGCCGCCAGAGTGCACAGGAACCACGCTCCCCCATATCGCATATGTTATATACTGTATACGTTATAGGTGTGTGATAGTTGCACCCGGGTACAAACACTGTGGCTCTCCCCCCTCTTGGAAAGAGGAGCGGAAGCTTCCGGAGTTCACTGGGGGGTTAAACGAATAAGGCGTCATGAGAGGATCTCAGATGGGGGTCCGGGGAATCCAAACGATCCCAGGCAAAATGAAGAGCGCCGTGATTTTCACTCGCGTGCGATTTAAGAAACATTACCCCGAATATTGTTGGGAAATTAGCTTTAATTTTGAGACGTGTCGCAAAAAAAAACAAAACATGAATTAGCATCATTCGGGGACATTTTCTCCACCACGCTATTAGCAGAGATGTTATAAATTCTAGTATGGATTCATCTAAAAACTCCACTTCATGTGAAGGAGTCTTCTGTTTTTTTTTGCTTTGTGTCCATCAGATGTGACCGTACTACATCTGCAGCATGATGGCGTTAGCAAATAGCAGCCGTTTGTTTCCTTATTAGCCTTCCTACTCCCCCCCAGGCTAAGCGGAATGCATCTCAACCGTACCCAGCGGACATCAGTGCCGAAATGATACTTAAACTATTTTTAGATTCTTCTTTTTTCCCCGCAAAGTGGCCATAATCAATAGCCGGATTGTGTGGAAAAAAAGGGTCAGTGACAGAGACGAGACCCCGCGGAGAGGAGGCTGCGCGGCTCCCCTCGGCTCCGCGGAGCGTTATAGTGACTTTCGGCTCATTGTTCTGGCTTGCTGGGCCTCGGTCTCGCTGCTTCGATTCGCCGCCATCACGCAGCGGGTGCCGTATTTCAGCAAAAAAAAAAAAAAAAAGCTCTTAAGATCCACTGTACCCCTCACTGCCTTGCTCCAGAAGGCAGCCAGACAGACTCTGCCACCGGCTGGTGAACACAGCGAGGCCTTTGGTAGCTTAAGAGCCAGATATTCCTCTCAGGAGCTGGTGGAGAGTTAATAATGGGCTAACGTTCCCCACGAGGCCAGAAAACTGGACTCCAAATGAATATGCTGGTATTAAAAGCTTGTTTCCACGGCGCCCAAGCGGCGAAAAAGTGAGTCGTGAGCAATGAGTGCCTCGCGGCTTGAATGAACCAGGAGGAGCAACCAGTATTTGATGATGATGTCACTTACAGTCAAGGTTTAGGTAAAGTTTAGGTACAAAAACGACTTACGGCGATTATACAGTACAGCGATTATAAATTTCAGATCTGCGGTTGTTAGAATGGCTCCTCTGGTTGAAATGACATCATCGTAAGTACAGAGTGTATTTATACCCCTGTCGGGTCAGATGTACTCCCAGATGTGCTGATGGAGAGGTAAAAGACACGCCGCACGCCGTAAAAAGCGGCGCACGGATCCCGCGTTTGGAAAAAAGAGAGGGCCCCTCTGTTCGCGCGCACATGCGAACGCACGAGAGGGTTTGCGCGCTTGAAGCTGTGCGTGCATGCGCGTGCGAAACGTTTAAACCTGAAAGTGGGGGTGGGGGTGGGGGATAGAGGGGCAGATTTAGCTGGGTAATTGAGTGCTTAATCCCATCAAAGACTGCTTCATGCCGTCCGCTTCTCCCATAATCTGCCCGTAATTACACACTCCCAGCATCTCGCGCGCTCACACACGCACACTCGCTTGCTCACGTATAAAGTTGTGCGTATGCTCACGTACAGAAATACACGCACACGCGCCGCCTTGTTGAGCCTTAAACGCAGTTCATCTTAAGGTTATTGATGTTGTTTTGCCCCTGTGGTAATTGAATGGCTTTTTGTGGAATGTTGAACAATGCCAGTGTCCTACTCCAACTGGGTCCATACACATTAACATAGGCTATTAAACACACACACACACACACACACACACTAGCTCATATAAATGCCCGAGTTAGCACTTGTCTTTAGGTCAATATGTCTAATGCCATGTAACAGCTTCGCTGTGATGGCTGCGACCTCTGGTTTTTGTCTCTTTCGGAGGTTACAGTAGATCAGAAAAGAGATGCTTCTCCCCATTAATATGCAAATGTAATCGTCAAGGCCCTCCAAAATCTCCTGTGCAAGTGCGTGTGTGTGCAAGTGCAGTGCATTGCAAGTTACTTTCTTGCCGCTGACGCGCTGTCCGAGCACATACGGTAAAACCTCCAGATTAATATCTCCGGCCGTTCTTTACAATATCGTCCCAGTCACTCACTCGTTATGACTTCGTCTTCCCCCCCCCCCGCCCACGCTGAGAGAAATCCATTACGGCCCGTATTTGGTTTCAGGTTGTCCACGGCGATACGAAACCATTCGTCTGTCACGGGGTGATGTACTGTATACACGGCGCGCGAGACGCACTCTTAACCCGTGGGTCAGCGCCGTGAATCCCGGCCCTGACACATCTTTGATCAAGCCACTAAACGACTCCAACAGGATAGTTGTCCTGCATAAATCCTAAATGGTCTAGGTAAGCCGAGGAGGGTGGGGGGTGGGGTGGGGTGGGGTGGGGGGGGGGGGAGGGAGGCTGGCGTGGCCAAAGGGGCTAGCACTGATGCTAGTAAATAATATGGTAAATAGTGACGCTTTTATTCCCGAGCACTCCCATCTGTCTGGCCCAGGGAGGGAAAATAAATACTGGTGGAGTGGGAGAGGGAGAGGGAGGGTGATGAACCAGCACGGCCCGCAGCGGATTCGACACGCAGACTCGTGGCCGTTAAGGCAACCCGCTTTGAATTCCGGGATAATTCGGGTGCATAAAACCCTCCCCGCACCGTCGGCCATCGCCGCCGTGCCCACGAGCGAAGCACTTCATCACCCCAACTGCTTCGGCGGAGCGGCCGCCGGCTAATCGTAGACGGCCTGCGTTTTTTTTTGTTTTTTTTTCTCGCAGAGCCCACTTGTGAATATGCGACTGTGTGGTGTGAAAGGGCTGCTGGAAAAGAATAACCACATGTTGCTTGTAATTACGTTTCCACGAAAACATTTTTTAATCAAATCGGCTGCTTTTGACTGAAATGCCTCGGTAACTAATTGGATGGATGTCTTGTGATGCTTTTAGGGATCCCACTACTTTGCAGTTGCAAACGCTGCAGCCCGTGTCGGTTGCGAGAAAACTTTTTCCCTGTCACCTCAAATCACTTCTCCTCTCTGATATCCTGCCTTTTCCACCTCAGCCGATCGTGACTTTTTAATATTTTAGTATTTACAGGTGGAGCAAAACGGACATGGTGTGGATGAATGGGGCAGGGGCTGGAGATAAAAAAAAAGAAAAGAAAAGGCCGACAGACAAAAGGTCTGCCAAATAAACGCGCGCACCGTTCCACGCAGTCCATCAAACGGCGGGGGTGGGCCAATATGCGCGTCGGCCGAGCTGACCCCTTGTCTCGCCCGGGTGTCTGTCAGTGGAGACTGAGAGGGGGCTTGGGAAGAAAGCGTGGGGGTGGGGTGGGGTGGGGAGGGGGGGGGCAACAGACTGCCAGATTGCTGCGCGGCAGAGCAGCATGGCCTCTGGCACTGTCACCACCGCCGCCTCTGTTGTTGTTGCTGTCAGATGACGACAGGACCGAAAAAAAAGAAAAAGCAGGGGAAGAACAAGGGAGGGTCGGGCCGCGGAGGACGGCGCTACCGATCGGGAGGGACTACCCGCGTGTCTGATTCAGGTAGAACGGCTGTCACCTTGCGCAGGTTATTTTTTTTTTGTAATTAGAAGTGAAATTACAGAACGCCTGAAGGACGCGCTCCTTGACATTGCCGTCGCGTCCCGTACCTCTCCTTAAACGCCCTTGCCTCACTTTGCGGTTGCATACGTTGAGGCCTGTAGTGTTTTTTTTTTTTTTCCCCATCGCCTTCAGTCACGTCTGGTCTTTTCGTTATCCTGCCTTTTCCACCTCAGCCATCCCGGACTTTTTTGTTTTTGCCTCCGCCGGGGAGGTTATTTTTTTGGGTCTGTGGCTCAGTGCTGATAATTCATCAATTTTAATGTCAGATCTAGTATGTTTGAGCGGGCTATACTTCGAGTCTATAAGTAGACTATTACATTTTGGCTCAGAAGTTTTTATTTTTCTCTAAATGTGGGCATTTACTATACGGGCACACCGCCTTTTGCACCGAGTATGCTGGCATCGGCTCAAGTGCCGTATTCGACAGCAGTTCCCAGCCCCGGCGAAAAATGCCAAATTGGATTTAGTTGGGCGGAGGCTGTACTGTAGTGCTAACTGCAGTGTGAGAGGCACGTTCCCTCCCTCACTCCTCCGCTCGCTAATTCTCCGGCTGGACTCTCTCTGTGTGACCGCCTCCAGCCAGAGAAGCCAAATGTCAGTTTCAGTCTTCTTCCACCGGGCCCTGGTTTGTTTTAATAAGTCGTTCGTTTGAAGTTCCCTGACAAAGCGGTTCGGAGCGTAACGTGCCCTCAAGAGCCTGGAACAGAAACGTAAAAAAAAAAAAAAAGGCTGCAAGAAACGTGAGATACACTCGAGGCGTATATGTGTGATTTGGCCAGTGGCAGGGACAACACCTAAAAACAAAACGAACGTCAGCCGACTGCAGGAAACGTGAGACAACGTGTATGAAGCCCGAGAGACCGCTCGGCGCAGTTGCTTCGCTTCGGTGTCGTCGGACCGCGGCGTTGTCGCCAGTGTTGCTCGTGAACCCGTCGCCTCATTAGAAGATGCAGTTGGGCAGAAAAGTTGCGCCGGAGGACATCACAGATTTGATGCGTATAAAAGCAGTTAAAAAACGTGTGCCTTGTCACAGGAAAGATGCAGCGTGGGTATTTGCGTTTACGCCGAACCAGCGGCGGGGAGACGTCCTGCGGGTTAGCAGTTGGAGGAAACCCTCGACGCCTCGTATTGATTGGTTCATAAAATTAGCGATGGGAAGTATGTGTTGCACTCCATTGCATCATTAGAATTGCAAACTGTTTGCCGTGAATTATGTTTACATTTCACTGATGAACAATACTTGTCATACGTGTAATGAAATCCTGGACACCTTTGCTTTCAAAGGGAGGGTGGGGCAGGTTTCAGCACAATCGCAAATGGCTGCATTTATTTATCCAAAGGAGACTTGTCATCCCATAAAAAAACCAAAAACCAAAAAACCCATAGGTGGTTTGAGCAAGCAGCTTTTTACAAGCCATAGTTAGCTTTTATTGTCAGGCGACATCTGGCGGCCGCGTGAGACGGCGCCGGCGCGTTTCAGCAAATGCCCCCGAAACGACAGGTTCACGCTCAAGTGGTGGAGCCCTCTAGCGGCTGTGATAATCGTGATGGAAGTCGACGGTGTTGCGCGGCGGCGCCGCATTAGGAGGACGTGTGGATTGAACGTTGGGCTTCGACGCAGGAGACGCGGCGTTTGTTTCAGACTGATAGTCCCCATAACGGCAGGTATTCTGTAGCCTTAATCACGTAACCATGACGACGAAAGTCCACCAACTAAACCTTTACCATACATGTCGTAAAATCCGAAGAGATGTGCCAGGGATCCGCCTGGAAATGAATACCTTGTTTGCCAACACGCAAAGCGAGACGTCCCCCCCCATTAAATCCTCCGCTTGTGCACGTCGAAAACCCACACGTGCACAAATCCGCCCACACATGCGGCGGGGATGTTTACAGCGCCGTTACTCCAATTAGCTGTATTCACACTTGGCTAGTTAGCAGTGCACGCCTGTAAAAAATTTCCATCTGTTTCCATGTCGCAGCGCCGTGTTTACCGTACCGGCTTTCACAGGCCGTTCGGTTTTGCCAGCGGAGAGCGGCGCTCTCACGAATCCCCACGGAAACGGCTCTATTGTCAGTGTGTTGCTGTCGAAACGCCTCCTGACAGAGGTCACGCGGTTCATGAAGGTGTGGCGCTGCGGCCGCTCCGAGGGCCCGACGGTGACATTTTAATGTGCGGCCCTCGTGTTTGAGCCGCCGCGGACGACGCGAGCGCTTTCGCGACCCGACAAGGGCTGCTCTATTTTTAGCGGGAGGACGTCTGATGATTTGATGAGGATTTCAGTGTCAGCGGAGCTTTTCTTTTCCAGGAAATGTGACACGGAGCTAATCCTGCAGCGAGACGGGCAGGCAGGGAGAGAGCGTCGTGGAGGAAAGGCACAGTCCAAACCTCTAACACACACACACACACACACACACAAAAAGTTAGTGCAGCTATCCTTGTAAGAACAATGCACTTCCATCCGTTGTGGAGAGCCTCACCCTGACCACAACCAATTCACACCTTCCCCTTAATCGTATACAGGAGGATGCTTTGCCTCATTGGGACTGGGCTTTGGTCCCCATGTGGACCACCGGTCCCGACGAGGTCTGTGTTTACACAGGGAAAGGTCCCAAAGAGGTAACAAAACCACACACACACACACACACACGGTCATCTAATGATTACCACAGAAGTGGGAAATCATCTGGCTTAATTAAACGCCATAATCGCAATTAGACTGACAGATATGGACGTTCCGGCGCGCCCGTGCGCACAGATGTGCAGAGGCGCGCCCCGCGAGCACGCCGCGCACACACACACCACTTCACCCCATCCATCTGCATGTAGCAGATTGACAATTTATTCCGTAATGTAGGCACTAAAAACATGGCTGCAACCCGATTGGGCCGTCTGACGAAGCAGCAGTCAAAAAATGTAAAGCGGTAAATCTCACACTTTTGTTTTATAGCAACTTTGTCTCAATCTGTGGCGTTAATGCTTGACAAGCGATAATGTTTTTCTTTGTCGGTGGTGGTCCAGGCGGTTTCACTTCCTGTTGTAGGAGGGGTTAGGTTTAAAGCAACAAAAGCACTGCGGGCTTTTTCTTTATTAAACCGAGTGCCATAAGAAGTGATAATGCTGAAGGCGCTGCAAATGGCTATTTTTATACCGCAGGGGACCGGATATTGGCGGTGCTAATACTTTTCACCAGTCAAGTTCTGTACCGTTTCCGCGGCAGCAGCCCCCGAACGTAGCAGTCAGCGGCTGGAGAGGCCTCGGAGAGCTGCGGCTGCGAGCCTCCAGCCGTAATTGAAACGCTGTCGGCGCCACTGCAAATGTAAAACACATCCCGCGTGTGCGCCGGAGGAACTTTTCCTCGAGCGAGTGGGAGAACGGGAGCGAGTCGGAGCGGGAGCCGCTATCGCGTTCGACGCAGGGAGGGAGAGCAAGCGCGAGAAAATGGGCAATTATTGGAAGGAGGGGAAAAAAAAAGTTGTAGATTAGCCCGCGGCTTGAAGAGCGCAAAGAGATACGGAGGCCGCACGTGTTAGCAGCGGCCGAGCTTCAGGCAGAGCGTTGGGTTACACTTGGCTGCGGCCCTTCAGCAAGGCGGTTTTGTTTCAACGGCAGATTGCGACGTGGGGCTTTGATGGTGGGGGGGCGGGGGGCACGGCATTTTTCTCCCAGCTGCGAGAGATGAGTTGTAATGCCGGAAGACAAAATCCCCGTCCTCATATTTGAAGCGGCGGATTACCGCCGCCGAGGCAGGAGAACGTTCCTGCGAAACGTCTTTAATAGATTTCTGAAAACGCAGGGGGCGGAGCTGACTTCGGGAGGTCACGGAGAACTGGAGCAGCAGGGACTGGAGCCTCATACTGTGATAAATACACGGGCTTCTGTTCATCGCATTACAGTAATTTGAGGATAGTGAGAAAGAGCGCAATTCTTGAGACTTCCCCAGACTAAATTAGCAGTAATTACAGCGTGCCGCGTACGCCTGAGCGTTACCGCGAGCCGAAGCTGCAGTTTGCAGCGCGTCCGGGACGCGCTCGTCTGCTCCGGCTGCACGCGTGCCGCGGCCCGCGTTTACACATGTGCATCGGCTTCGCGCACCTGCCCGCCCGTCCGTCCCCGCGTCGGCGGGGCTAGCTCCGATCCACCGCGACTGCTCATCGTAGCCGTGCTCCCAGGCAACCTTGTCGCCTGGCAACGCAAGCGAGGTTCACCGAGGGGAGACCACAGCCCGGGCGCCGAGGGAGCGAAAACGTGCGGGGAAAAAGAAAGGGCAGGGGCGCGCTGGGTCCACCTTTTGGCGTTGCATCTGCGTGTCTCCACGGTGTTACACAATCCCTTCCATAAAAATCCGACAACTCCGTCCTCAGCCGACAGTTTGCAGTTATTGCGTTTCTTCTCTGCAACGCATATAAACGCCAAGCCACGCGGGGAACATTTTGCATTTTGCCCCAGCATCGCTCCACCGTGCCAATTTTTAAATCCGCCTCTATAGCTATAGGACGCCGTGCACGCTCCAGCCCTCCATCACCCGCCGCCGCGTGCGCGTGGATCCACACCGGAGGCTCCGTGATCGAATGTGAGGCGCGTCTGCGTTTCAGAGCTTTTACACCGTCGAGCTGCAATTACCCACTGATGCCTGCTTACTGCCAGGCAATCAACAGTCCATTAGCCCCTCCGCACTCAGCCCTCAGACACGCACACACACGCACGCACGGACATGCGCGCGCGCAAATGCACACTCCCGTCTCTCCCCTTCCCAGCAACTGTGATTCTGGAGGGGACACAAATCATTACTGACTGCTGCGGCGTTTTTTTTTTTTTCCCTGTTGTTTTTTTTTTTGTGCGTTGATCTTCTTTTTGTTTTTCTGTCTCTCCCAGCAATTTATTTTTTCCTCAACGCTTAAAATCACACCACTTCCCCAGCTCCTGCTTCCTGAAGGAACACAGAATTATTATTTATTTATTTATTTATTTATTTTTTCCATTTTGAACATATCCTTGGAGAGGGAAACGGATCATGTACTACTTTGCCCGAGGTACAGTACAGTGTAAATGTGTTATTCATGGCCAAAGGCATTTCTATCATGTTAAGTGGAAAATCTGCCGCGGAGAGGTGACTTGGATGCAGGTGGTGCTGACTTGAACACAGACAGACACACACACACACACACACACACACACACGCTTCTGAATCAGTGCACAGACGCAGCACAAACAGGCACAGTCAAAAATAGCGGGATAAATGTGCAAATCTGCTCTCCTGGTTAAAATAGTACGTCTCCGCAGGGTTGCGGTTCAGCCTGATGCGTGTTCCCGTTTGCCTGTGTTTTCGCTCCCTTAACTTTCTAATCCCCGTTTGAACACGCAGGCGCCCCCGCGAGGGTGTTTTCCACCCGCGGCCCGTATTGCTCTGCCGATCAGTCCGCCCGCCGCCCTTGTAGCGCTCCAGGCAAGAAGCCCTTCGCTTTGCGCTTTCGGATGAACTGCGAGCGAACATCCGGCCCAAGGTGTCATCGATCATGCTGGAGACGCACAGGCAGGGAGAGCCTTCCATATTCCATATGGCGACACGTTGGTGTGCTAAATCACATGTGGCGCGCACAAGAATCACATTCTTCTAATGTCTCCCCAGTGAGTTAATGCAAATACATAGATACATCTGAAAGACGGCCTTGAGCCCAGCGGTATGTTAATGCGGATGTGACAGACCGCAGTAACTTGGGGGTGGGAGGGGCTCCACGCTAAACACAGGTCAGAGTGATTCAGCGAGAGAGCAAACAGATTAAGCGCCGGTGTTTCGGCACTGGCGTGCGGCTCGGGTGTTGCGCGGGCGCACGTCATCACCCGGATTAAAGGAAATGGCGATTGCCAATCCATGCAGATCTCTTGCGCGCTCTCCCACGTGCGTGGGTTCAGCTTTACTTGCAGCGCGGAAGCGAAGAGAAGTTGCAGCCCTCCCGCGTTGCCTCGGGGAAAAGACTGCCCGCTGTTCGAAATCGCCGCCTCCTGCAGCGAGAGCGAAGCGGCCGCTGATCGCGAGCGACGTTCGAGAGGCAACTCTTTGAGAACGGCTTCTGTCGGGCGCGATGAGCGTTGCCTGCGACGCCTTCATTTCTCTCTAAGGTTTTAAACGCTTGGAGCCGGGCTATTCAGAAGCTGGGGCCGGAGGGCCTTATCATTTCCTTTCACTGTATTTGTATATCTCGTCATTTCAGTTTCACAGAAACTCATCCCTTTTGTTCCATGTATTGAGCTGAGAGCGACAAGCGCACTCATTGAGCTTTTCGGCCGGCCGCGGCCACTTTTTTAATAAGTTCCTCCGCCGAGGCAGGAACTGTCTGGCAAGCGGAAAAACTCGTCTTGATGCGGCTGAAACACCTTTAGCCACTCTGAGCCAGGAAGAGAAATCCAGACATTGATTTTCCTTCTTCCCTTCCCACTCTGAGTTGTCCTACCCGTTTTAGGCTGGTTTAAAAAAAAACAACAAACAAAAACAGCGGCGTGGACGGGCATCACTTGCAGCCGGTAATAAAGAGAGACTCGGGAGTCGCCGAAGGTCCCGGCCGCTGCCGCGAAAGTTTCCGATTAAAACAGCGGGCGCCGAGGTGCCGCCTTGAGTTTGTTACCCGGGAGTACTTTGTAACAACTTTCCGTCTCCCGACCTGTGTGGTGAATTTAATAATTTTGTGCTTTGCCTTAACAGAACTGAGGACTAAATCACAGCCTGTGCTGCCGTTGCCGTTCTCCTGCCTGTTAAGAGGAGCGAGGGCACAAAGCAGCACAAAATATTTTGAGAAAGAAAGAAACTCTTAAGAAGCAAAACTTTTTTTTTTTAATTTGAGAATCCCACTTTCAACACATTCAACAAATAATTGGCTATTAACAACCAGCCCTACAAAGGAATGGCAGAAGAATGCTGTAATCTCTGCAGTGTTTCACATGCGTTTTGAAGAAGATACAGGTAGAATAGTTTGGAAACTGATTTTGAATGCGCTTGTCGGAGTCATTATGATCCGCTTATATTTAGTTCGTGCCACCCGGTCGACCCTCGCGAGCTGTCTGTGTCGCATCAGCAGGATGATGTCACGTTATTAGAAGAACACCTGCCACCGCGGCTGGTACTTGATCAATCCGTCAACCGGGAGGAGGCGCCGCGCAGAAGCTCCTCGCTGGAAGTCGTCTCATTTCCCACAGACCTCGCTCCGCTTCCTCCCTTCCATTCTGCTCAGTGACACCGGCAATGTAAATAATTATCCACAGCGATGGGAACGGAAAACAAAACAAAACAAAAAAACCGAGGAGAGAGAGGAAGAAAAAAAATCTCCTCCGACACAAACATCTCATAAACCACCGCCCTGTCAAAAATGAGCCGCGTTTTCCTGATTGCAGTTTTCGATCTGCGTGTCAGTGTATCGCTGAAAGTAGTAATTAGGTTGTCAGGGAGAGAGCATGCGAGAGGAACATAATAAGCGTCGCGCGCACAAACGCGCACGCAGCCGGCGTGGAGGGGACAGCTGGGGGACAGAAGAGCCATTATGAGTAAGCTGACGGCAATGACAACCGGGCGCCGCGTGCCGTTACTCCTCCCCCGCCAAAAAACATATTGACTATGTATTGACTTCACTTTTTTAATCTCCCATTTGGAGAACGTACACATCACTGACGGGTCATTTAGATCTGAATGCGCGGCCGTTGTCGCTGGGCCGCCTCCCGACAGACCCGCCGCGCTGATAAATCCTCGGTTTTGCAAATAACCCGGCGAGAGCGGCGCCGAATTGACACGGCTTTCGCGGAAAAACCGTGACAAGCATTCGCGCGTAGGTGTGAGTTTGACCGTTGCAGGCGAAGGTCTGGGACACACGGATTTTGAGGTAGACGTTGGCGACGTTCGGCCGAAGCTCCAGAAAAACGAAGGATGGGGCTGGCTGGCGCCGTCGCCCCGGAGGAGGAGGAGAAGTCGAAGGCGGAGCGGCGAGCAAAACCAAGTCCCCCGCAAACAAATGAGGGCGGACAGAAATCCGCCGCTGAATTGGCGGGAACCCGGCAAGCCCCTGATGAGCGGGAATGAACCTCGGCGGCGAGGGGATTTGAAGCGCCGCCTTCCCTCCGTCGGTCTCGTCTCTAATCACCGAGCGCGACACTCCAGCACCAACAAAGCACACCCTCCAGACTGCGCAACGCCTTGCACAATATTTGGCGAGGTCGTTTGCGTTTTCCCTTTTTATCATTTTGTCTTTTTCTGTCTCCTCGGAGACGGAATAAAACGGTGAAATACAAAATCATGTGACACGACGGGGTAGTAATCCAGTTTGGGCTCCAAGATCTTTTCAATGTTTTTGTGTAAACCTGTTCCCCCGCTGCGTTCCCTGCCCGCCTACCTGGTTTCTCTCATAATAATCTGATTCCCGTTTCTCTCGCTTCGACCATCGTCACGGTAATCGTCGTCCAAATGACTATTTGAAAGCTGCAGGGTTTTTTTTTGGAAAATTTATATCTACATAACCACAAAAATCCCACGAAGTAAGAAATAGTAATTAAATTCGATTCATTATCCACCAACGTGATTATTCTCAGACAAGGCTGTTACGTGCACTTTTTTTTTTAGCCTCCCAGCTCGCGCGTTAACGCACGTCAAGCTCAATTTTCAGACGATCGTTCTCTGTTTATGGCGATGATTTTCCACAACGCCCCGGCGCACAACTGTGGTCGCTGACTTATTCGCCGGACCCCGCCCGTGATCTGTAGGTAATAGGTCGTGACCGGAACGTGACTGGCCAGAATCAATTTTACAAAATAAGCCCCTGTTTCACCTAAAAGATGATGCGGGAGGGAAAAAACAGTTGCCAGTGGATTATTACCTCCAGTATGGCAGACTACTTTGACAAGAGAGGACGGCCTTTACAAATAAACAATACACAAACTAAGATGGATAAAAGTGAATCCATTCAGAGTTGAGTTGAATCGGGAAAGTTAAATTGAAATTGGAAATTCCATTCAACAGCAGAATAATGATTTTGTACTGCGGATGCAGATGAAGTGGTCTAAAATACCGTTGGACACAGGCAGTCGCAGTATCGTTCAGTCGGAGAATTCTAACTGCGGCGCCGTTACTTGTAAGGTTTATTATACTGTAAAACTGTGTTGGCAGCAGTGCTGCCAGCGAGTTGCTGCATGGATTCAATAGAGTCGAACCTTTTCTGTGAAAACCCCATCTCAAGCCGGCGTTTCGGTTTTTAAGGACGTGTCTGCGCGCACCCTTTCAGCCTCTCCTCTGCCTCCTCTCTTCGATTTCCACAGGAGGAAGATGGCCGGCGACCGCGAGCTGCAGCTCCTCCGCCCGGGCCTTTCTCTCCCGATTAGGATCACAGCAGAAGGAGGTGGGTGGGAAGAGGAGCACGGCAGAGCGTGTGGGGGGGGTGAAGGGAAGGAGGAGAGGGCATCGGGGGAGCTCTCAAGGAACACACACCGGTTGACTCCGCTGCACCCTTTCGCAGCGGGAGCTGTCAATCCAATTACGCCGACAGCGCGGCCCGCCTGCGGTACGCGAGCTCACCGCGCTCCGCCGACGAACGGGGGGGAGGGGGGGTCGCTCGTGCACCGCCCCCCAAAAAATGTTGCAGACACCTACGAAGACAGCTCCAGCTGAGACCCTGACTATCGCCGCATCCCCCTGCTCGGCGAGAGTGTGGGAGCGACAACGCGTGCGGCGGGGAGCGCGAACGTCTCTCCACCTAATCAAGGCGTATAAACACCGGCGCCACCGCGCGTTGCCAGGCACTTCAAAGCCCCGCGGTTGTGTGCCCGCTTGCGTTGCCTGTTGTAAATTCCCCTCTCAAAGGCTGGAACAAACCCTTTGAACATCCGCCCTGCCCCGTCTTCCTGTTCTCTCTCTCCATTTTTTTTTTCCTCCCCATCTCGTCTCTCCTCGGCAATCCACCTCTTTTCGGCGCGGCTTGTTTGCCGTGGTGTGTTAACCCTTCCCGCTCCTGACGGCGGCTTTCTCTTTGTGCGCGTATTGCATCCCATTGCGTTGCCCGGCTGTTGTAATCATGTCCCGGAGAAAAGCATCGCAATATCTATTTTCTCTCGATCCGACATGAAACGCGGCGTGCCGCTGTGTTTTTTTTTCGGCGCCATCGAGGAGGGGAACAAACACAAGTAATCCCGCCGCAAACAATCCTTCCTCCCAATCTGAAGTGGCTTACAGCGCCGGGCTGAATGCAGCATTGAGACTTAATCTTTCTACATACAGGACATGCGTGGCCGTAGCAGAAACGGCAGCACCGTTGTGCTGCGCTTGACCGCGCTGCGTGTGGTATGTCCTCTCCGACGTGCTCATCGGATGAGCCGCGGCGTTCAAAAGCAGCATCCTGCGATTTAAGAACTGAGCTTAATGACACGCCGGCAGCTTGCGGCCTTTCAGTTATGTGACCTATCGATTCGGAGCCTCGATTCAGCCGCCCCTCGCTAATATGGGACTCGCTTCCCCTCTCGTTTCCCCCTCTGCCTCCAACCGCCCGTTTGCCTCACGTCAGATCCCGCGGCGTCCGCGGGGGGCCCAAGACGACGTGCAGAGCAGACGGGCCCGTCGACGAGCCGGGCGGGAGGCCAGGAGAAAGTAGAGGCGCCGCATCTCGTGCGTTCAACAGCTGCATCCATTTCTCCGGTAAAATACCGACATTTAAGTGAAATTTACTTAACAGCTGCACAAGGCAGAATTTCAAGCCTGAAATTACGCACCTTGTTTTCAACAACCACTGAAATATTACAAAAATATGAAAGTTCGTCTTTTTTTTTGTATTCACTTGACCCAGGGCTCCATAGAAACATGATACGCGAGTTTAGCCGGTACCGTCAGCATGCGCTTTTTCCCGATTTTCACGTTGCCTTGGTGGATACCAAGTCACACTGTAATATTTTCAACTTGTGAATGTGTTTCTGGTTTTTGAGTTTGAACTATTGAGCGCCCTTTAGCCCGCAAGTGCACAGTAGCTCTCTGACAGTGCGGGGCTGGTATTGAGCGGAGGCAAAGCAATTTATTTAAAGGCCACTTTAAACTGATAACTTGTGAAATCACACAACTGCTTGTTTTACTTACTGCGATAATGATCCTAAATGCGTGTTATTTTTAGCCACGCCAGCAGCGTAGCTCGAGGGATGCCAGCGTCGGAACGGAAATATCTGCACAGATGCTCACGGATATTTTTTTTATTTATTTATTTATCTTGTCAAACATATGACAGCATGAGAAAATCCCTTGATGTGTGTCATTTTCATTTTTCAAACATGAAGCTGGCAATTCTTCCACCAGCGTGAGTTTGACAGTTTTGCTATTCGGGGAAATTTACCGGCGACTCTTAGATGGATTACTATGATTATGGCTACCCTCATCCACGGATGAGTCCTGCTGACTCTGGCAAACCCCTGACTTTCTATCTGGTGACGCTTTTGTTCTGAGTCAGACGCCGGCTGACACCTAGCAAATGTTAGCATGCTAACACGCATATGGACAGATATGGTGAAAAGGGGTAAAGATTATCGTGTGCACCGAGCTTTGCTGTCGTGACGAGCGTGCTGACGCTTTGCAATTAACTCAAAGCCCCGCTGCTAACTAATATCCCACAAGTAGCACAATACATAAAGCAAATGCCACACAATTTCATTAATTAGTGTATCTATCTAAAGAACGGCAAAATGGAAGCGGGACGCAGGAGGTGACGGTGCACCCTGGCTGGGGACAGAGTCGATTTCTTCCCCAGGCGGCGGCAGAAACGAATGAACGGAGGGACGGGAAGGGATGAGGTGGGGGGGGAGAAGAATGCGATCAAAGAGAAAAGTGAGAAAAGGTGGGGAGGTGGAAAGCGTTTAGTTGAAAGAGGCGGCATTAAGAGTAAAAGCTAGAAGGAATGAGCTGCCGGGTGAAGGAAGGGGGAGGCGATGTGGAGGTAGTTTACGGCGCAAAAGATAAACATGACGGTCTTCTCAGTGGGGCGAGGCTAATGGATTTCCCTTGTTCGCCCCCCCCCCTTTCTTCTGAGCCTCATCACTGAGGCCCAAACGCCCCGGACGCTCGTCACGACCCCTAACAGGAAGTGAGCGTTCGCACGTGTTTGCAGTGATTTCTTACGTCTGCAGGATTTCAATCGGCGCGCGGCCGCGCGGTTCCACAAGCAGCGGGTCGGCTTTCTTTGACATTTTAAACACTGTGTACTAGAAATCACGCTGTGATATTTTTCACCGGATCGAAACGGCGCTCACACCCCATGCCTGATGTGACATATGATAATGAGTTTTATGTGCACCGTTCCACGTGCCGTGACATACATCTCTGTCATATGATGATAAATGCAGGGCCTCTCTCGGCCGGATTGATTTTTTTTCCCACCCCTTTCTTTTTTTTTTTTTTCCATTCAGTGATTTCTCAGCTGAGAAAATAGCTGTCGATGCCTCTTGTTCTGCGGTCGCCTCGCTAGAAGGTACACGCCCTTGTCAGCAATTAAACAGCCCCCGAGAACAAACAGCGCGCCGGCCGTCCACCGACAACGCGGCGGTTCATTTTTAACCATTAACATTTAAATGGCTGCCACGATTGATTGGCCAAGTTTGAATGGCAATTTTAACACACAAGTGATTCCTCTCATCCCCTATCAGCGCCGATGTTGTCACAACATTGCATCACGGCTGCTTTGGCAATTATGCGTCGGCCGCGCTCAGGGTTTTCTGTCAGCCGCTCTCAAGCGGCTCCGTTTGTAAAACGCTGAAACGCAGCGTGACACGGCGGTGCACGGAGGAGAGGCGGCGACCTCAGGAGGTCGCCCTCGGCCGCAAAGCAATATTCCACAAAGCTGAAGATCATTTGGAAACGGAATCGTGTTTGCTGCTCCACGTACAATACGGTTGTTTATAGAGCCGCCTATTGTGTGGCCTGCCGGGTTAGGTCAGCGGACTGCCTTCGGTCAATAACATAATAATAATAATCGATCTATAAACACGTGCAGAACGTCAGCGGCGGTTTTCGGTGAAAGCTTGTCGGAGAACGCCGACAGGTTAGTTTCCAGCGGCGGGAGGTCCTGATCGTCTCGGTCGCAGTTCTTCTGAGATAAAATTTGAGAGATTGAGAAAACGTCAGATGGGTCTGCGGAGGATATCGTATCAGTCAGGATATTAATATTTAATGCTAAAAGGCCTCGGCTTCTGAGCGCTTGTTTCCCTATTTAGCTCCATTAGTTGGCCATTACAGCATCAATCCAGATGTACAGGCCCGCATGTTTTCCCCTCTGTCTACATTTGATTTGCTTTAGAACTGTTCCTTTACTTCTTTGAATCTATTAATAACTTTACTTACTCACTGTAATTAAGTGAAATTAATGACATGCCATTGTCACACACACACACAATAATTATGAAACAATAGGCTTAATAATTATTTTACATCTGCGGGCAAAACAGGATAGTAATTTTTTCATGTTAACATAGCATCGAAATGGAGAAAATCGTTTCTGGTCCTTATGCACCACCGCCGAACCTGTTCCCCGGCGCTGGCGTCCGAAGAGGCCGCTGCCGCTGCTCCGGCCGCTTAAATGAGTTTGCTTGCTGTTTCAAAGTAGGAGACCTGTGGCTGTGCTCTGCGGGCGCGTTGCACTTCCATGGAAGATAAAACAACGGGCGTGAGCGCTGGAAACGCGTCGGCCATCGATTCGGCACGTGCGCGCCAAAAGCTACACGCGGCGTTCTATAGATTCCTTCGTGTAAATCCTTCCAAAGCATGAAGCAGATCTCAAGCCAGATATTACACTGTTACAAAGGCGAAGACGGCAGTTAAGTTTAGCCTGAGAAAATGGGAATAAAAAAAACATAAAGAGCTGCTTTTGAAGTTTTGAATAATTCACAGCAGGGAGCCTTTAATACAGCAGGGAGCCTTTTACGACGCGTTAAGCTGAGGTGAATGAGTCCAACGCCAGCTAAAATGGAGCGGATGCGGCCGTGCCGTCGAGCAGCCCTCCGCCGACGGGAGAAAGCCCGTCCCACGCGCATCAAATGAATCTCTCCTCGGCGTGCGCCGCGCCTGAGGGGTTCATCACCGAACGAATGGCCTCCGACCAACCGGCGCGTGACGCACGTGAGCGAAGGGTATATCTACACTCAGCTGTTTTGATGGCTCCTGTGATGGCGTGTGCGCGAGGAGGCGGGGCGGCCGGGCTCACGAGCTGCACGTGACGTCCGCGACCGCCAGCTGTGCCTCGTCGGCGTGCGGCCACTCAGACATGAAGTTACATTAAGTTGATTTATGCGTCGTGTTGAGCGTGTGTGCCGGTTCGTTGTAATGGGAAACGCGCGACCGGGAAGTGCGCTGGATGTTTCATACGTGCGACCGCGCGTGCAGAATCCGGGACTGTATTTCAACTGGCGACGTCCCCGTTTTCTCGCCCGCGCGGCCTCGGTTGCGCCTTCCGCCGCTCACCTGCAGCTCTCCTTCCTTTGTAAGCGAATCACATAGGGATACGACTGCGTTCGTCCTTCACGAGAGCTCAACGTCTCCGCAGTTTTGCGCTTTCACAGCACGTCCGCAGCGAAGACATCGGGACACCTGTCCATAGCACGCCATTATGATTTGTTTAACGTGACGTCAGAACAAGCTGAGGGAGAAACTGTTTAAATTTCAAGTGGCTTTTGAGGCTTTTGAACTGGCTCATTTTTTTGAAGGCTTTTAGTGGTCGGCGCTGGAGTGCGGGACACGTTACACACAAACAAACGTCCCCTGCACTCGTGCCCTTGCCAGGCGACTTCTCGCAGGGAGGATTAAGCCCATCAGCCGCAGGTAAATCTCTGTGTAGTTCACAGGTTTACAAGAGTTTTTAAATCGGGTGTTTGTGGTGACATCCCTGCACTGCGCGCACCGGCAGCGATGCGTTTTATTTATTTCAACGAGGTAATGACTGGAGATCATTAAAAAGAAGAGAGTGGACTAAGGGCCGGAGCGGTCGTCGCCTTACTGCTCTCGGACTGGTTGGCATTTGCGAAAAATATTCGGAATTGGCCACGTCCCTTACATTTAATCTCGCTAAATCAATGAGTATCGTGTTGGAACTGTGGGAAATTTCTCTGTGTTCAACAGTGTTTGTGTAATGACTCTCGCTGCAAGAGAGGGGGAGACAGAAAGTTCTGTGCTGCGGGTTTCATTACCAGGCAGAACCCCCCCCCGTTTGGCCGAATGTGTTTGGAGAAGGGAGTGAACAGTAAAACCACCGGTAAGTGTGCCTCCTTTAAACATCTATCACGATTTATAGGCCGGCTTCCTTTTACCCACTTCTACCGTGCAGAACCTAGCGCGGTTGTGCACCCACACTTTTCGCGTGCAGTCACCAAAACATCTGGCAAGCTCACCTTCTGCTTTTACCTCTAAATGTGGTCGAACGCATCTGGTCGAAACCCGCAGGCCGGTTTGCGGCCGCCTTATCATCTGACCGCTTGACTTCTCTGCCCCGCCTGACGCTGTTGTAACGACGTGGCCGTGACCCAAGGTCTCGGTGATTAATTTTGTCGCCAGAGGACAAAGATGCGGCGGTTTGTCTTTAGTCGGTGAAATAAGGCTCATACGGGCAGGCGACAGGATGCTGGCCGCGGGGAGCGCGTACGCGGGGTTTACACAGCGCGGGGTGGCCGGCAATAGGTAGAAAAGGTGCGAGGATGTCTGGCGGGGCAGATGGAGAGGGACAGCGGCTAAAATAAACAGGGAGGAGACAGGGCCGGCGACGGAAATGGACAGTAAGTCAACGGGGAGGAACGACAGAGCCTGAAGACGTGCCCCGTGGAGCCCGCTGTTATCGTAACTGACAGAAAAATTAGCAGCAAAACTACAAAATTAAGGCCCACGGTGATATAAACTGGAATCACTCATTAATAATTTGGGGCGACAAGCTCCTCAGTGGGGACAGATGTTGCTGGGACGTGCCGACAAACGGGGGACCTCCTCTTCCAGCACTCGAGACAAAGGCTTGAGGTAATATATCAATTGAAATGTGTGACAAATACACAAAAATGGCATCAATCAATCGGCTACAAACGGATTGTTTCATTTCTCCAAGCTTTTGTTTTCTCTTCAGTCATAATGAAGTGCTGAAGTGCAGTCTAAATGAAATTGATTTGCGCGGCGCTTTCGATAGCATCTCGACACCGCGATCATTCAGTCATCGTCCTTGGGTCATCCAGACAACGCTCGGTCGGGCCGACGTGGGGAAACGTGACACGAGCGGTCTCCGGAGAATTTCGACTGCGGCTTTGTCCCCCGATGCCGCCGGCAGCCGCTCGGCGGAGTCGACGGCGCTTCCGGCGGCCTGCGTCCCGGGCTATTTTTACATCTTCATCAGACAGAGTAATGACGCCCTTAATGTCCCTCTTTAATACTCCTGTCTGCGAGCACTGAGGAAACGGCAGCCTGCTGTTGGAGGCAGCGCTCGAGCGTGTCGCAGCTTGAGTCCCACCTCTCGGGTACATCCTGAGCTGGAGCTGGAGCGTCTCTTGTTTTGGTGTATTTTTTTTTTTTTCCTCTTGCGGCTGCAGCAGCGTTGCTACGAGCAGGGGGGGGGCTCTTTTCCCTTTCTGCGATGCCAGGTTAGCCGCGTGTGCCACGAATCAAATTCATTCGCAATTCACAATGTTCCCGGCGCCACTTGGTCTGTCACCGTGCTGCAACTGCCTGTAATATTTCTGACTAATGGTCGCACGTGCGACGTTCGCAGGCGGCGCGTGGTCTGGAGAACCGGGGGGGGGGAGGTGTTTGCAATTACCCGGCCGTTGGCGATGCAGCGCGATTGCGGCGCCGCTCCACGTCCGCGCGGGAGATCCGGCAACCTGCAGTCGGAAGCGATGAACTTTGCGTTTTTTTTTTAGTGCTTCCACGTTGGGGAACCCTCAGTGCACATTTCACACAGAAAAAAACGACAAGAAGCAATTAGAGGCCATCAGCGTTACGGGGGAAACAATGGGAACATTGCAGCCAGGCACGGAGCAACAGGGGTGCCGCGCCCGGCGTTCCTTTTATTTTTAAAACGCGTCATTATCGCTGCTTTTTTCCTTTTCCCTCAGGCGAGAAGAACGCTGGGCGGGTTCGACGTTAACCCGTGCGGCTGGCGCACAGATTGAATTGTATTACAGCCGGTTGCACAGAAGCAGAAATCGCTCATGGATTTTCACTTTTAAGATTCTGCTTTTAATTAGGATTTCCTGTGCACTGTCTGCCCCGAGATGCGCACACGTACAGTCGCACGTCCTTTACCGTTGATTTTTGCGTGCCATTATGCCGGTGTGGGCACTGGAAGGGGGTGGGGGTATTTCGCAAAATGCTGGCTATCACCTGCGTTCTTTCATGGAATGGATGGAAATTATAACACCCCCCCCGTCATTGCTAATTCCGCTCAGACAGCCGCATTCACGGTCACCCGCCGACACGAGCTTAGTCACCTGTAAACTGTTTCCAGAAAGCTTGGCAGGGCCAATCAAAATATTGTCTGTGTGTGGCGCTGCCCTTGAAGCCGCTCCTCTGCGGGAGGATTTACGATGGCGTCGGCCGCGAGAGAGGAAGTCTTAAAAATGGGGTGGGGGTGGGGGGGAGTCCCAGCGAGAGAAAAGGTGTGAAGATCTCCGCTTCCTCTCGGCGCTTTGGCGCCTTCGTCTCTTCTCCTCCACCTGTCGAATCTCCCTCAAGCTCCTTCCTTCTTCATCGACCACCCCCCCCCCCCTTCCCCCGCCCATGTCCCGACACACACGTACTGCCTTGTCCGTCTTTTATACCGGTTGCGTCGTCCCCGCCTTCACTCGCCACGCCATCTGCCGATCCGCACTCCAGAGGCGAGCGCTTCGTCCAACGCAGACAAAAACAACTCACCGTTCCATATGTCATCTTTGCGCTTCACTGTGACCCAACTGCATTTATAATTGGATCATTTCTCTCGCAGCAAACGCAACATCTGTTGTTTTGGGTGGATTCTCGCCTCCCCGCGCTCACTGTTCGCATCTGTGGGAACCTATACATTTTTTTTTTCTGTCTTAGCCGAGCTAATAACGCCCGTCTCGACTCTTCAGCGCCGTTCCTCTACTCCCATCCGCCTTGTCGTAGTTTCGGGCCCGTCCGTCCACGTAGGAGTAAAACTACTGTAATCGAGATGCTGACGCTGAATAATTGCACGTGTGTTTTTTTTTTTTTTGTCCACTATACAAATGTAATAGGGTTTTCTCGCAGAGGACGTTTTGACATGTCACAGTCAAAGAAGAAGAAACGAATAGCGGAGTTCTAAATAAGAAAATCACTGATGTTTGAATTCAATTAAGCTGCGTCAGCGTCGCGGTCATGGCGTTGGGAATGCTGGCTCACTGTCACACCGCCGTGGCTTCCTTGAGAAGGGAGCCATTGTGGATGTTATGTCGCTATTAATATTATTATGACAAGCCAGAATGGCTGCTGCCAACACGGCCTGTTGCAGTTACAGTACAGTTAAAGTAAAGCAGCTGAACATTCTGCTTGAACGTGCTTTCGTTGCCATGTGCAGAAAACTGCAGAAAGAACGGAAAAAAAAACCCAACCGCTGACGGTGGATTTTTCCACCTGCAAGAGGAACATAGAGCTGAGCCTCAGACTTATTTTTTCCTAACGCACAATATTTGCATGTGTATTTTGTAGAAAGAACTTTGTCATATGGAGGACAATCAACTGCGTTACAGTCTCAACGTTAAAGGTAAAGAAAGATGTCGTTCGCTGATCTTTGCTCACAGACTGAAATGTAAAGCCGCTGGGTTTGTTGCGGCCGTCGTGCTCGTGTGTGTTTGCACGGCGCGGCCGCCGTGAGTGTTTTTGTTTTAGCACAGGCAGCATCAGCAAGGTCAAAAGCGAAAAGTGCAAATGCCTCCTCTCCAGCGGAAGAGGCGATTGATGGAGGATGTGCACACGAAGGTGCGGCTGCTGGAAAGCGCGGCGTGCGGCCCGCGTGGGCGGAAGGGATATGCATGTTTTGCCGCATGTTCGCCTTCATGTGTGCGTGCGGGCGGGGCTGCGTGTCAACATGCGATTTGCATGCGTGCGGTGTGGATGGGCACGCACGTATGAGGTGCAAATACGAAACCGCGAAGGAATCCGTTCTTTGTCGCTCCGTCCCCACCGGCTGTTTGTGTTCTGTCTCTCTCTCCTGCACGCACCCCCCCCACACACACACACACACACATCATCCTTCTCTCCTCGGACCTGGCAGGGGAAAAAAAAAATGGCTGTCTTTTAAATGGCCCACTCAGCATGGAAAGATGAGTCGCTTATCATCAAGGTCTGCTCTGTGCGCACGCGAGAGAACGCACAGCCGAGGATCTTTGCCAGGCCGCGCACACATCCACACGCCGCCCAGCCCTGCAAGCGCGATTTCAGGCAGATGCGTGCGCACACAAACGCAACAGACGCGCACACACCTGCCTCCTCCGAAGCCCATTCCTCATCCTCCTCCCCGGCTCCTTCCTCAGCCACCGCGCACTTCCTTCCTCTGCCGCCACCTCCCCCGTCTGCCCCACAGGGGAGATTTCACACAGAGTGAAATACAGCGTTGCCAACATATGTCTCTCGCAATCAATTTATGCCACGGGGCTCTCTCTGGGCTCCCTCTGCTTAATACACTGCAACAGGGGGCTGCATGCAGACCGGCTCTGCTCTGTTCGCATCATGTTTACAGGCAGAATTACTGCCTCTAAAAAAAAAAAAAAAAAAAAAGAGAAGTCTGAGTGACTTTGTGCTGTATTTATGAGCGTTATTGACGAGTGACGATAAGCGGTCAGCTCGAGGTGATTGTCAGGAGAGTCACCGGAGCAGATGTTTGCGTTTGATGTGCCGCTTGTCATTTTACGACCGCAGTAATGTGGAAATTGCAAATCGCTGGTGCAGAAGGTAAGTAAAAGTGAGAGTTTTTCTTTTTTTTTTTTTTTCCGATACGTCTGCAGCGGCGACCATCAAAAAAAGGGCCATCTGAGTTGCTTCCGGCGACTTCCCTAACGGTTTTGTTTTCAAGGTAAAAAAACGTGTCATTGAAATGGTGATGAGGATCAGTCCGGAGTTGTGTTCGCGTTCCCTGTGAACGCTGTGTCGCCTGCAGCACGCCGGTAATTCCTGTATTTCAGCACCGTTGGAGTGGACAGTTCCCTGCGAACGACTCTGGCCCCCCCCCCAACAAAATAAATGCCCACTATCGGGCCGAGGGCAGCAATGCATTAAGAACACAGGAAGGAGGGAGCGAGGGAGGAGAGAGATGGAGCGAAAGCGCGGAGAGATCATCCAACACAGGTGGCTGTTGTTTTTGTGGGGTTTTTTTCCCCCTTCTGATTTTGGGAGGAAATATGGCACGGCTCTTATCTGAGCGGCGACGTAGGATCATTAATTCGCCTGCTTCTTCCGTCTCCCTGCTCCTGCCGTTTCACTCGATTGCCCGTGGCCATTAAGACGCGAGATGGTGGGGGGGGAGGAAAAATGGTGAGAGGACAGAGAGATGAAGCACAGATTTATGTCGACGTGCATTCAGACATACAAAGAAAACACACAATGGGTTGCAGGAGCACGGTCACACGCATCCATAAAGAAATGGATTCCTTTTACTCTCCGAATCGCAGCCACCGCGCAAAATGGCAAGCGCTGGATGGACTGATGGACCGTCTTCATTACCTTCCAGTCTCCTGTCTCCTCCAGGGAGGAGATGTGGAGGTAGGAGAGGTTTTTTAAATCACCATAATCCCCTCCCAGTGCCTTTTCACTCCCTCCTTTAAGTTGCCGCTCTTTGCCTTGCATCTCCTCCTATTTGTCCGTGTCAAACGCACCCATGTGAGGAAAATAGGTGCCCTTCACTGTGAAATAACCCCAGCCTTTCTCTTCAAATAAGAAAAAAAAAAAAAAACCCTTTCGGGCTTCCAAACTGAATATTCCATGCATTCATGTATAAGTGGCGTGGAGCCCAGCAGGCGCCTCCCCTCATTTGGACTCTGGTTTTATTCCCAGCTTTTAAATACTCCTATCAATTAGTGGCGGTCTCGAGGACTGCTTAGGGCAGCAGAGCTACACCTCGCTGATTCCACCTGTCATCTTTTATAGATGTTGGCGAGTCGAAGGCGCGCCTGCCCTCGGAGGGACCCGAGCGCCAAGTGGTCAGCCGTGGAGTCCGTCCTGTGGAAGCGGTCCCGATAAAGCGGGGTGTGGGGAGTAATGAGCGGCAGAGCGTGGAAACGGCCGGATAACAAGGTCAGTGTTGCCGCGTGTGCTCCGTTTATATATTGATGATGGGGTTGGGAGACGTCGGTCGAGCGGCGCGCCTCTCCATTTCATCAGGGCCAATTAACGTAAACCGACGTTGATTCTGCTTTAACCAGAAACCGAAAAAAAACAAACCAGTGCGGCGTTTAATGGGCCTTAGCGCCATTAAAACCTGGATTTTTTTTTTTTTTTTTTCACTATAACCGTGCTATTAAAACATTTTAAATTAACCCAGCCTTTTCAGAGGCGTAACAGCTTTCTGTTAAATGTGGATTCCTCACGTCTGCTCGCTAATCACAGATTGGAGCGTCAAAACAAAACAAAAATTACAAGATCAGCCGCGTTTAAAACTGTACCTGTTGCTTGCATTAATTTTCCGACGGGAAAACTGTCCTAATTTCAGAACAGTTGGTTACAAAACAGTTACAGATGATGCAGAAAGGCGGGACGAGACAAAACCAGAGAACGCTGGCAGTGAAAATGATATTCAAAGTGGCCGAGAAAGAAAGAAAAAACGAATGAATAAAATGAATAGAGTAAAAACCAGCCAGCGATTCCAACCTGAAGAGTTTATCAATAGGGCATTTATCTGGCCAACCCGCTGACGATTGTTCTCCGCGCCCAGCTTGACATCCCCACAGAAGCCATTGTCGTGAAGGTCACTTTATGGAAAAGAAGCGAAAAGGGTTTCTTTGCAGAAAGTTCAGGGTGAGGACCTTCGCTTCATTCAGCCGCCGCGGCATTATGCTCCTGCGGATGACTTGCGGTATTCACGGCTATTACAATGCGGCGCGGCCTCCGCAGCCCCCAGTTGGATCATGTGAACGAGGCGACCTGGAGTCAGGGCTGTCGGCGCTTTGCAGGGGGAGAGGGGAGTAAAAGTTCCCCCAGAGTTGGGTGACCGCCTCCCGGGAGGCACTTCCAGGAAGGTCAAGTGTGGAGGAGACGGTGTGCACATGGGAGGCGTTTCCGCCTCGCTGTGCTGAAATACGTGCTGGGCTCCTGACCCGGTTTCGCGACTCGCTTCAAAGTTCGTTTTTTTTTTATTCCATGATTTAATCAGCATATCCTCGTGGTCAAAAAAACGCTGAGGTTTCGGAAGAAATCGCTTCTAATTTTCACCTCGCGCGCACAAACAACAAAACTGCTCCTGGATTTTCATCCATTAAAAATGCACATTTTTTAAGCGAGGAACAAAACCTTTGGATGAAGATCAGTTGGCATCTTTGCACGGGCAAAAAAAAAAAAAAAAAAAGAAGTTCCGTCAGTTCAGCCCATTTTTAAGAGGGCTCTTAGAAAGTGCAGCAAAAGCAGGATGTTGTTTATTACCACTTCAATGACAGTACGTTTAATTAAAACCAATGTTTCGGATATTCTGAAATACCCTTTTAGAATATCCGCAGTATCTGAAAACGATGTGCCGTTGCCGTGGTGACAAGTTTTTTTGGCTCATGACCGTCATCAGCAGTTTGCAGCTCCAATCCCACACACCGCGGCTCTCGCGGGTCATTAATGAGGGAGCCTCTTGAAATCTCCTACTCCGAGATGAAGCGTAATAACCGCGAGTCCGTGTGTGTGCGTGCGCGCGCGGTGGAGCGCCGCGTCCACGCTTTGGTAACATTAACGCGCGGACGTGGGACAACTCCGACTTCCTGCTTTCAATTAAGCAGGTAATGAGCTGACATTAGGGTCGAGCATGGGCAGCGGCGGACGAGAGCTGTGCGCATTAATCAAAAGAAAGTTCTCGGAGTGGCCTGTGAATATTATCAAACGCCGTTTCTCCGCGCCTTATGCTTAAAGCGCACGGCTCCCTGTGGCGTGAAGTCTTACTCTGCTACGTGTGATACATCGCTGTGTATCTCGCGTTTTTATTTAGCACAATGAAGGGAGTCTAAGTCGGCCGTTTCAGATGCAAAGTGCTCCACAATGAGTAAAATAACCATATGTTGGGCTTTTATTAAGACGATACCGGAATAATTGATTACGCGCTGATTGCTGCCGCGGCTCGTAAAGTTTTAGCACCTTGACATTTTAAACGTTCAGCTTCTTGGAAACACTGATGGAGGAGATCCTCAGCTGGCTAGTGTATGGAGAGCTGAGGTCCGGACCTCACCGGGTGAGAGATTTTGCTACATTTGCGTTAGTAACTCCGCCGAGTAGGTCATGTTCTGTGTTTGCGCTGTCTCTCTGTTTGTTAGTTAGCAGGATTATGCGATGAGCGGCGGCGGCGGCGTGTTCGCAAACCCCACGTGGGCTTAAACCCCCGAGCGGCGGCTCCCGGGCCTGAGCCCGACCGCAAATTGATCCTCTGGTTTTGGGGAAACTTTCAGCCCTGGTGGAAGCTCTGCAACTGCTTTCCAGGTTGTTTGTTTGACTGTCGGCGGGGCGACGTGAAAAAGTAGCGGAGGAGCGAGGAGGTGACGGCACACGTCGCCTGCGGACGGTTAATTCTCGTGGAAATCAAATCCGCTTCTTTAGCCCGCAGTCAAACGTGAAACATGAAGATACTCAACCCTTTTTGTTCTTTTCCTACTGTACCGCACGCACATCTCTGCCCCGCAGCCACTCATTCCGCACAGTATATATGTACATATACATCTAGCGTAACTGTACTGTCGTGCGTTATTTCAGCACGGGGGTAAAGAGAAGCCTGTGGAGGAGTTGGCAGTGGTGCCAGCCGCCCCGGCACTCTGACAAGATTACCTCTCCACCCAATTCAATTAGAAGCCCACTTTAGTCGCCGCACACCCCTTCAGGGTCCCCGTAATCATAACAGATGGCTCTCCACGCGACACCCACCATCTTTCACCTCCAAGAGGCCTGAAGAGGGGAGCCGGAGCCCTCGTTTTTCGGCACAGGCGGATCGGCCTCCTCCGCCGCGCGGCGCGTCAGAGTGAGCGATGATGCGTGCGGGGCTCATTTGAATGTGAGCGAGGGCGCGGTTCAGCAATGGCGAACACGGAGCACTCCGGGCAGGAAAGTCCTCAAACCGGAAAACCCGCACCGCGCCGCAGCAGGCGCGCGTTTTGTTTGTTCGCGAAAACGTACGCGCTTGCATTACTTGAGATGGAGGCGCTCCGTGGGGCTTTTTTTTTTTTTTTTTGCGGCGGAACTGGGTCACGTTCGGGCTGTCTGAAGGCTCCCTCCTCTTCTCTTTGATCGGGCCGTCAAAACAACACACCAAAGGAAGCCGGGGAAAGCTTGGGAAAGAGCAGAAGATGAGAACAGATGAGTTTCAATCACCGGAGTCCGGTGAGTCATGTACTATCAGGCTTTTTGCCTCGGGGGTCTGAGGGGGAGTAAATGTGGAGTCAAAGGAATCTTTTGTCACGTTTCCAAGCACCTCGGAATTCTTAGCAACAGCGCTTTGACACCGACAGCGCCGTTGTTCTGTCTTCGTGGCCTATATCTCTGCACCGCGATGATGTATTTCGGTGTTTAATCTTTTTCTCTCTTTAGAAGCGAAGCCGGTGGTATAACCGTGAACGCGTGGGACCTCAGAGGTCAGTCTTCTCGGTCTGGGTGTGAGGTCACCCGCGGCGGCACAGAGGAATTTTACCTTTTCGCTTTTCGAATCGGCAAGACCACCTGTGGAGGTTTTCTTACATCAGCCAGGTCACGCCTGCAGTTTGTTGCCTGCCTGCCCTGTGCAACTCACTTAGGATAATATTATACATTAAAACAGAAATGTTAGAACATATTTTGGCTCCAAAATCCACAGTAAATTGGCTACTGGTGGAACGACACCCAACTGCTCCACCAGCACTTCAGTCCGAACCAAGAAGAAATTCCATTTGTTTTTAAAGACAGGCATTACGCAGCATGTGCATAAATGTGATTTGCAATGGTCCGCCCTTGCTCAGCGTAGTCTTGAATCAACCGGGAAACAGATGACCGACAAGAAATAAAACCCAGATGGACGCCGACAGCGGGCGCGACAAGCATTGCTAGGCTGCGGAAAACCAGCCTCGCCGCTCTAACGGCAGAATAAAGTAACGCTTGGACAGAGTTGTTTCAACACAGCAGCAGCTGCAGCCCATGAACAAGAGTGGCGCATAACGCCGGCGATCGATTACGGTGAATGCAACCCGCTTTTAACTTACGCTGAGTTCCAGCCAAAGCGATCATAATCCCCTCTGTATTGCATTTTTGTGCCTTTCTTGTAGTGTTTGCAAAGCGTTGTTGGCCTGGCCCCACTGACTCGACTCTTTTCTTTTGTTCTCTCCCGACTGGCCAGCGTTAGCCGCTCTCATTTGACCACTTTCGCTTTGAGTTTGTTCTCGTGTTGACAGCGGTAACAGAGGCCGTTGATGTCGTTGCCCTGAGCCAGATCTAGAGCCCCCCCTTGTTCCCGCAGAGCGCAGTCTGTGCAGTTTGCTCACATTCCCGTTTTTGTTATCTGCATTTAATCGGCGTTTGCTCTCACGCCGGGCGTCCGGATACAAATACCTCTCTTTTGAGGTGCCTGCAGGTTTAAAAGGTTTGTTCATGTCTCCTGTTTGATTTGTGTTTTTCATCCCTGTTGAGGCGTCGTATTCCCGCGGAGCGCGGGCCTTCGTGCACGTCCAGAAACCTGAGAACCAAAGTGCATAAGGCGGGGGCAGTTCCGTATCACGAGCGTCCTGCTCGGGCATCAAACGCCGCTTGCCGTGCCTCCAGAGGCGGTTGCCTTCTCCTTCATTCCGGGGGAACTCGGATCTATTTTTCACGTAAACTAAAAAATCCCACCCTGAGTGTGGCTCATGCAGAATGAATGAGGTCCCAGTTGTGTCACTTCATGATTCATTTTTAAAACGGCCAACACATCGGTCCCGTTGCGGCACCTCGGGCTCAGGCACATCCCATCTCCTCGTCCCCTGTCAAAACGATCCCCGATTCCGCTCTCACTTCGCCACCCGTTCCCCTTTTTTACCTCCACAAAAACACCTGAAAGGCACCACAAAACTTTATCAAAAACAATGGGCTCCGCCGATTGGCTGCGCACCGCGTGAACTCACCATTCTGACTGTGTGTGTGTTTATTTTTTCTTTTCTTTTTTTTTTTTTTTTTTTGTGTGCGCATGCGACAGGAATGGAGTCGCCTCCCCGCTGAGGGAGACGCTGGCGCCGAGAGAGCGCCTCTCGGTGTACACAAAGTAGTCGGATCAAAAGCGCAAACAAGTCCCTTTGTTTCGGCGAGACGAGAACGCTCAGAAGAACAGAAAGCCGAGCGCCTGAACAGCGAGCGGCGCCCGCGACGCCGCCCGGTGCCTCTCGCCTCGTCAGCAGCGTTAAATGTACATTCCAAAATACACCGCGGATGCCTCTGTGTGTGTGTTTCTTGAACAAGTTATTCAAGACCTGGAATGAACTGCGCACGAGGACAGATTATGTAAGTGTGTGTGTGCTGTGTGATCAAAGCCCCCCCCCCCATGTGCTGATCCATCCTAGGACAGATAGAGCTGCTTAGTCCCCATAATGTCCCGGGGTCCCCCTCTCGTTGCCGCCTTTGAATCCTGTCACAGATAACGCTGCAGATTATATGCCTCTCCTGAGTCGCTTTCAAGTCGACTGTACTCCCAAAATCGCCACATCTCTCCATCCGAACGCGGCGCCGGCGCTATCCGGGCCCCTATCGGACTTCCCATTGGCGAACGAGCGGAGAGAGATTTCGCTCGCCGTGTTGCTGGGCGGGAGGAGCTGCGGCGGCGACGCCGTCCTCAGTTTCAGGTGAATCGGGGGGGGGGGTGTCACGCCGAATGCGTGCGAGGAGACGATTACCATTTCATCCACCAGTCGTCTGTAACCTCTTATTACAATCTACAGCCGGGCCATTTCCATTGATGT